>SAYR01037147.1:187927-200272 GCA_004382745.1 Argopecten irradians irradians | reverse complement strand
ACATCTCACGAGAAATGAGATATGCACGACACAAACACTTACCACAGTATAGAGAAATACAAAGGTCACAGCACAGGTACACCACACACCTACGGACAAAACAGCTTGACTGGTTTAGCTTGCCTAGACAGTAAACATATAAATTAATGTCCCCCGCTACATAAATACAGTTAGCATAGAAAATTGTGAAAATCATTCCACAATTATCGGAAAAGTAAACTCTAGCATATCATACATGTAGTAAACAAATACATACATGTACATGTAAATGTTCATCTAAAAATTGACCGAAAAAATTAGTTTTTAGCTGTAATTGTTGCTGTATGTTAATACTGTTATAGATAGAGTTTCAAATACCGCGTGATTTCTATGTACATTGTATTTACTATTGGATCCTTAATGAACATTGGTATTTTTTTCGTTAAAAAAAGAAACGAGAAAGAAAGAAAATGGTGCGTAAAACTGTATGTATTTCATTTTAATTTTTCATTCTTTGTATGTTAAGTATTATTCATTCAAAAAAAACTTTGTTGGGAAACTATGTGAAAATTACTTGGAAAAACAAATATAGTCTACTCATGCTACTGTAAATTCTCTAACGTAGGATAATTTCTGTCTCGTCAGTGTGACAGGGGAAGTAACTCCTCTATCACTAACGAGAAATGTGGACCTGGTTCCATTGGTAATGGTTTGTTATATCGACCTCTATATACCAGAGATTTAGATAGTAATTATATGATCTATGTCTCTGTTTATACAGAACTTAATCATTATTATACGAACTGTTGCATCGACAGATTGCTCACCAATATATATATATATCCTTGATCAAAGCAACATGCGTGTACGAGCATCAAGGACATACATAGGTTCATGATGAAAAATTTCTCGATACTCTTTTAATCGACGTCAATCACGCACTGATAGACATATCTCATTAGCTTTTTATATATTATGTATATCAAGTACTTAATTTTATATCATATAAGTACCATGAAGAATACGATTTTACCGATTATTTATCTATAACAGTTATCCATCAAACGTCTAAAAAACATGGTCTTGGGTTCAAACTGATTATCATATCCATGTGGTTGTACAGTGTGGGCTGGAGTTTTAATTTATATATCGAGTTTACTAGTTCATCAGATTTAAAATGGTGTAATTCTTAGTGATAAGACATTTTTCTTGATTTATTTCGATAGCACTTACAGAAGTATCAAATATAAATAATGATATATTAGTAACAAAAAAGGTAACGTTGCTTGGCGGTGAGTTTTTCCCGGGATATTGGATTCGACTCGACTGAATATAATGGGTCTAATTATAAGTAAACACGGTCTTGTCTCAAGCCGTAATCAGATCCGATTGAGCGACTCGGTCCGCGCGTAAACGAGGCTAGCGATATCACCGTAGCGACGTGTTTGATCACGTGGTATGGGTAGGCCTTGGGACTCCCACGAGCTGTGAGTAAATTGTGAACCGTCCGATCTGATAGACGATTTAAATGTATTTCTGTATGGATGTAACCGTTTTTATCAGGTAGGATGTTTTATTTACATACAAACGAAAAATGACCACTACTGTCTCGATAGATTTTTACCTGTTTGTAGTCTTTACTCAGTAACACCTGTGATAACTAAATTACTAATTAACAAATCTACAGGGTGTTTTGTATGCCTGGACATATATCACATTGCTAAGTGCATATAGTTGTGAATGTACTTTTTAACATACCAGATTTTGATCGATTTTAAAATGTTTTATTGCCTAAATATCACAAGACATATTTTTTATAATACAATCAATAATTATATTATACACTTGGTAATAGGAGACATATATTAATTATGGATATTTGTTATCTGCCAGTTAGACCGTGTCAGTAAATGGTGTGTGACTGAGATAAACTTGAAGTATGAGATAACTCGATCTATTCTTCTAAATCAGTGTAAAATGTATAGAATTACAGGTTATCAATTAAAAAAAATAAATCGATAAAACTATAATTTGTTATTATATGTCATCTGATGATATGTTTTTATTTCAATTACGACAAGTTGATATGCTTGATTAACACTATAATTTGTTTGTAACCATACATGTTACATGTACTTTATGTATCTGTCCAGCTTCTGTACAGGCCCATGTCATAATTCCATGTGATCCCCACAATCTCCATCATCCATACAAAGACATTTTTCTCTATATCTATGTATTACTGTGTCTGATAGTTGATCCATACAAATGTTTCTTACCAGCTTCATTCATTTTACAAACAATTCTCAATTTTATACTCCTTCTATCCACACAATCATATCATATATCCCATCCACTTTAGCACACTCCCTATATATCATTCCTATATATATGACATGTACTTCTATAATTTATTCTTCATGTCACACATCCTCCATAAATGTACCTGTGTCATACTCCACCCTCCCATATCATACCCCCACCCTCCATATCATACTCCCACCCTCCATATCATACTCCCACCCTCCATATCATACCCCCACCCTCCATATCATACCCCCACCCTCCATATCATACCCCCACCCTCCATATCATACCCCCACCCTCCTATCAATACCCCACCCTCCACTCATATCATATCATAACATCACCCACTCCATATCATACCCCCACCCTCCAAATATCATACCCCACACCTCCATATCATACACCACCCTGCATATCATACTCCCACCCTCCATATTCATACCCGCCACCTCTCCATTATCATACCGCCACCCCTCCATATTCATACCCCACCCCTCACATGAATCAATACCTCCCTTACCAACATCCATATCATCACACACATAATCATTACTCCCATCCCTCCAATTATCATACTCCCACCCTCCATATCATACCCCCACCCGTCCAATAATTGCATACCCCACCCTCCCATATCATAACTCCTTCCCTATCCACCACCTCCATTCATCACTCCACCCCAAACAGCACAACACAACACCTACCCCCACCCTCCATATCATACCTCCCACCCTCCTATCATACCCACCTTCATACATACCCACCCTCCAAACTCATACTCCTACCTCCCAATACGTCCACTCCCCCCACCCTCCATATCATACCCCCACCTCTCCATATTCATACTTCCTACCCTCTATATCATACCCTTCCCCCCTTATCAATACCCCCACCCTCCAACATATCATAGCTCCCCACCCTCCATAATTCATACCCCCACCCTCCATATCATATTCCCACCCTCCATATCATACCCCACCCTCCATATCATTACTATCCCACCCTCCATATCATACCCTCTACCCTCCATATCATACCCCACTCCACTATCTACCCCCAGCGCTCACCCCTATCATACCCCCCACCCTCCATATCATATCACCACCCACTCATACTCATATCATCCCACCCTCCATATCATACTCATCGCTTCTACCCTCCTAATATCATACCCCCACCCTCCATATACATACCCCCACTTCGCATATCCTACCCCCACCCTCCATATCATATCACCACCCTCCATATCATACCCCACCCTCCATATCATACTCCCACCCTCCATATCATACCCCCACCTCCATATCCATTACTCCCACCCTCATATCATACTCCCACCCTCCATATCATACCCCCACCCTCCATATCATACCCCCACCCTCCATACTATTCCACCCCTCCATATCATACCCGCCACCCTCCTATATCATATCCACCCTTCCATATCATACTTCCCACCCTCCATATCATACTCCCACCCTCCATATCATACTCCCACCCTCAATATCATAACCCCCATCACCCTCCATATCATACCTCCCACCCTCCATATCATACTCCCACCCTCCATATCATACTCCCACCCTCCATATCATACCCCCAACCCTCCATATCATACCCCCACCCTCCATATCTACATTCCCACCATCCATATTCATATCTACTTTACCCTCCATATCAACCCCCACCCTCCATATCATACTCCCACTCCTCCATTATCATACACCCCACCCTCCATAATCATACTCTACCACCCTGCCATATCATACCCCACCCTCCATATCACATCCCCACCCTCCATATCATACTCTACCCTCCTTATCATACACCCACCCTCCATATCATACCCCCACCCTCCATATCATACCCCACCTCTCCCATAATTCATACCCCCACCGCTCCATATCATACTCTACCTCCGAGTATCATGACCCTACCCTCCCATATCATACTCTATCAATATCATACCCCACCCTCCATATATACTCCCAACCCTCCATATCATACCACCCACCCTCCATATCATATCTACCCTCCTTATATCATCTACCCCTTCCTCCATATCATATCCACCCTCCATATCATAACCCAGCCTCCATCATCAATTAACTCCCAACCCTTCAATAATCAATACCCCACACTCCATATCATACTCTACCCTCCTTATCATACCCCCACCCTCCATATCATACCCCCAACCTACCCTTCTTATCATACCCCACCCTCCATATCATACCATCACCGCTCCCATAGTCATACCCCCACCCTCCATACATTACCCCCACCCTCGATATTATACCCCCACCCTCCATATCATACCCCCACCCTCCATATCATACCAACTCCATATCATAACCCCACCCTCGATATCAATACCCTCACCCTCCATATCATACCCCCACCCTCCATATCATACCCCCACCCCTCCATATCATACTCTACCCTCCTTATCATACCCCACCCTCCATATCATACCGTCACCCTCCCATCTATCATACCTCCAACCCTCCATAGTATACCACCCTCCAATCTACCCCACCATCCATATCATACCCATCCCTCCATATCATACCCCCACCCTCCATATCATACCCCCACCTTCCATATCATACCCCCACCCTCGGATCATTTATACCCCCACCCTCCATATCATACCCCCACCCTCCATATTATACCAATCTTCCATATCATAACCCCACCCTCGATATCATACCCTCACCCTCCATATCATACCCCCACCCTCCATATCATACTCCTATCCTCCTTATCATACCCCACCCTCCATATCATACCGTCACCCTCCATATCATACCCATCCTCCATATCATACCCCCATCCTCCATATCATACTCCCACCTTCCATTTTAAACCCCCACCCGCCATATCATACCCCCAACCTCCATATCATACCCCCACCCTCCATATCATACCCCACCCTACATATCATACCCAGACCCTACATATCATACCCCGAACCTACATATCATACCCCCACCCTACATATCATACCCCACCTTCCATATCATACCCCCACTCTTCATACCATACTCCCACCCGCCATATCATATCCCCACCCTCCATATTTCATACTTCCTATCCTCCATATCATCACCCCCACCCTACATATCAATACCCCATCTTTCCATATCATACCCCCCCACCCTCCATATCATACCCCCACCCTCCATATCACATCCCCACCCTCCATATCATAACCCCCCACCCTCCATATCATACCCCCACTCTCCATATCATACCCTGAACCTACATATCATACCCCCAACCTCTATATTATACCCCCCATCTCCATATCATACCCCCATCTTCCATATCATACCCCCGCTCTCCATATCATACACCCGACCTCCATATAATTACCTCACCCTCCATATCATACCCCCACCCTCCATATTATACCCCCACCCTCCATATCATACCCCAACCCTCCATATCATACCCCCACCCTCCATATCATACTTCCACCCTCCATATCATACCCCCACCCTCCATATCATTACCCTCACCCTTCCATATCATATCACCACCCTCCATACATACACCCACTCCCCATATCACACTACCACTCCTCCATATCATACCCCACCCTCCATATCATTACACCCACCCTCCATATCATAAAACTCACCCTCCATTATTCATACCCCACCCCTCCCATAATCATACCTGCCCACCCCTCCTTATCATACCTTACCTCCAATCATACCCCGCCACTCTCTATCATACCCCACCTCCCATATCACTACCCCCAAACTCTCCATACGCATAACCCCACATGCTCCATATCATACCGCACCCGTCCATAAGATACCCTCACGCCTCCATATCATACCCCCACCATCGCTTAGATAGCCTCTCCACTCCTCCATATCATTACTCCACCTCCTTTAAGATACCCTTATCCTCGCATATCACACCCGCCACTCTCCATATCATATCAAACCGAAAACCTACATATCATACCCCCACGCCTCCATATCATACCCCCACTCTCCATAATATCATACCCTAAACCTACATATCATAGCCAAACTTTACCCCAATCCTCCTTGATACCGCATTTCCATCATACGCCATCTCTCCATAATCAATACCCCCGCTCTCCATATCATACCACCCGCTCTCCATATCATAACTAAGCCCGACCTTCATTAATACCTCACCCTCCATAATCATACCACCCTCCATATTATTACCCCCCACCCTCCATATTCATACCCACCCTCCATATCATAGCACCCTCCATAATCTACTGCACATCATCTCCATTAATTCATAACCCCCTACCCTCCATATCATACCCCCAACCACTTCTTATGCATACTCGCCACCCTCCATATCATACCCTCCACCCTGCCATATCATACTTCCCACCCTCCATATTGATACCCTTCAACCCTCCATAATCATATTCACGCAGCCGCTCCATATATCAACCCACCCCCATATGCACACCCCCTCATCTAGGATCCTCTATCAATAAAATACCCGCCTATCATACCCCACCCTGCCATATCAAGCACCACCCACCCTCAATCACACCCCACCTCTATCATACCTCAGCCTCCATATATTACCCGCACCGCTCCATATCCATACTCCACCTCCTTATCATACCCCTACCCTCCATATGCATACCCCCATCTCATCATACCTCTCCATATCAATAACCCCACTCTCCATATATACCCCCACTCTCCATATCATAACCCGCACCCCCACCCCCCTTATCATACCCCACCCTCCCATTAAGATACCCTCACCCTCCATATTAATACCCCCACCCTCCTTAAGATACCCTTCAACCTCAATATCAATACCCCCACCCTCCATAAGCATACCCTCACCCTCCATATCATACCTTCCACCCTCCTTTAAGATACCCTTCATCCTCCATATCCACACCCCCACCTCCATATCACATACCCCGAACCTACATATCATTAACCCCCACCCTAACATATCAATACCCCACGCCTCCATATCATACACCCACCCTCCATATCCACCACCCCCACCCTCCATATCATACCCTTCACCCTCCATTCATACCCCACCCTCCATATCATACGCCAACCACCTCCTTATCATACCACCTACCCTCCAATCATACCCCCACTCTCCATATCCATACCCCACCTCCATATCATACCCCCACTCTCCATTATTCATAACCCCACCCTTCCATATCATACCCCACCCTCCATAAGATACCCTCACCCTCCATATCATTACCCCCACCCTCCTAAGAACCCTACCCCTCACACCATATCATACCCCCACCCTTCCCATAAGATTACCCTCGACCCTCCATATCATTACCTCCACCCTCCTATAAGATACCCTATCCTCCTATATCCACACCCCCCACTCTCCAATATTCCATACCCCGAACCCTAACATATCATACCCCCCACACCTTACATATCATACTCTACCCTCCATATCACAACCCAACCCTCCATATACTGTCACCTTCCATTATCATACCCCCAAACCTCCATTATCATTACCCTGTCCTACCATATCATTACCCCAACAATCAATATTTATACCCCCCAACCTCCAAACCAGCTTCCATCCCCCACAACACCCTCCAGTATCCATATTCTATCACCATCCGGACAATATCCTTCCCCAATTTCCGATACTTCCTACCCTCAATCCTCAAAATCATATTACCAGTCACTCTTCTTATAATTGATTGCCAACCTCCCCAAACAACTTAATGCAATTTCCTGAAAGCAAAATTTTGTATGTCTTGTCTTTCTCTAATTGTATGTTTCTATTAAATTTTTCACTGATGATGATGTTTCATTTGTACAGGCTAAAATTTCACATGTAAAACCATGGCAACAACACTTGCCAAAAGGATTACGCCGATCGCAAAACCTGTGCCCCGTTTGCCGTGTCTAGTCAGCCCCGTGCATACTCCACCCCTCCCACCCCTACTATATATGGACCTTACCCCCCTAGGAGGCTTGTCAGCTCCATGGACAATGTGTATGTACAACCGGGGCAGGCACCTGCGCCCCTTCTGCTCCATGTTTCTGAAACGATGCGTGCTTTACCCTTATTCAACAGTTGTGTGGCGTAAACTATTCTGGACCTACATTTACCTATAACATAAAAGGAGTCAGCTATGTCCAACGGACGGAACCAAAAACGAATCATCATCCTTTCAGCCGCTGTGGCAGAAGGCTTTACGGGTCTGTTGCGGGTGGTGTCCACCGTTAAGCAAGGCGAAGTTATTACAGGTTGTAGGTAAAGAAAGTTGAACAATAATTCATAAAGTAATTAGCCTGGGCTTGGACAAAACAAATTATTTCAGGGAATACTAGTACGATAGGGTGATATACAGACTACAACAGCTAGGATTACCTAAATGTGTGTCTGTGTTTTCTCTGTTGTGATTGGCTGCCTAGACTCGGGTATGGGGATAAATTCGGGGTAGTTCTAGTAGACTGGGCAGTCTGATGGATTAAGTTCTTGCGTGCTGCCAGCTCCGCTACTAGGCTATAGGTGACTATTTTATATTTAGTAATTAGATAATTAGGTACGGGAAAGTGGTGCTGTTTTTGACCAGAGCTTGTTCTGTTTGTAGGGGGAGAATATATATTTTGTAAATTTATAGCCAGTAGTTCTAGATGTCCATGTTTTGGAATAGCTTCGATAGCCTCGCATATGGTCTAGGATTACGCACGCCTAGGACACAGGGACCCGACAATTTTTGGGGAGCCCACTACACCAGAACATCCAATTATAGTAGAACCCGTATATTATACACGGAGTGATGAAAACATGTCCATAGAAATGTACAAATGTATGATAGTAGTTATAGCTAGGCTGGTTCTAACAATTGTAAAGGAGGTGTTGACTTATTATACATGTAATTACAGAATCAGCTTCCAATGCAACAATTAGTAACATATAGAAAAAAGTGTCAACACATATATATGTACACTGTAAGTATTATGGTCTAAATAACACAACAGATATTGTGGAGTACACATTTCCACATATAGAACATGTGAGCATATACATGTAGTAACAAGAAGATGAGGGCACATTCATCATTGGCAATGGGTGTACAGGCGAATTCCCCGAACACCAACTCTGGTAAAGACAAAGGGAGGTGTTTATGTAGGGAACCCTTTGAAGTTTAGTTATAGTCTGTTTCAAAATCTAACACCAACTCAGGTAACTTTTATACTCATACCTATGATAATATACATAATAATAATGCATAATAATGTCACATATTTTTACACAACATCTACAATTAAAAAAATATTCTTCATTAGTAAAAATGCCGAGCCGTTAATTGGCTTACGAGACACGAATGTACTAAAATTATGAACAATATATGTGAATAAAACAACATTATCAGTTAAAGTTATAGTTAAGTTCTCCTCATCGCTAAAAAGATATATTTAGAAAGACTAACTTGTAAAACATCACAATTCATTAAAAGATAAGTTGATTATCATAAGACATACTTTCAAAATGTTCACATAAAACAGTTACTCTATCAATTATGTAAGTTGTCCTTTAATCACAATACGTTTTACAGTTAAAAATTAAATGAACATAATGCATCCAATTCTCCTGTAAGATATTGTTCCAGTAAGGTTTATAAGGTTAACGAATTGCGTTTGTAACTATTATACAGTTCTGTGTACTACAGTTTTGTTAATGTTTAATTTGTATAAAATGTTGTACACTAGTGGAAGAGGGAAAGGGTTGATATAGGCACTGCCTGTTACCCAATTTCATTTTGTATGATTTATATAAAATAAAATATTTTTGATTGAATTGATATGCAAAATAGTTCCTGCCAATTTAAGCAAGGTGCAGCAGCTGTGATGCTGATCATGAGTCGGCTTATGTCATCAAGTCAATGGTTCCGTTCTGGTATCCCAAATAATGTCTGTATATTCTATGTTTAATGTTTAATGTTTCAATGTTCGTAATAAGTTCTGTCTTGATGAAACTTTTTCACAAATATTAAAGATGTAATCCGACCATGCTCTTTTTTTTGATCAGCCCATGAAGAAATTGACGATAGATCATCATCCAAAAACTCTGCATGTATTACTGTCAGTAAAAGGTCATCATCATTATCAATATAGAGATGTGTCATCAGCAAATATTTTTATATAAGATATTACATTATCTGTTAAGTCATTTATAAACAATAGGAAAAGAAAAGACCAAGTACTGAACCTTGCGGTACTCAAGCATTTATCGGTTTTTCATTAGATTACCGGGTAATTGATATTCGTTTATGAATACGAGTTGTTTTCTGTCAGATAAGTAGGCTTCAAACCAATCATACAGTTTACCTTTAATTCCATATTTTTTTTCAACTTATACATTAAGTTTTAACAGAGACTTCGGTATAATATATATATGATATTATATCTAAGTCTCTGGTTTTAATGCCTTACTCGATCAAAAGCTTATATCACAGAAAATAGATGAAAAAAGTGATCGATCCTATCAACAAAGGGAGGAAACATCTTCACTTATAAGAGAAATCCCTCCACTAAGTGTTTAAAAGGGTCAGTTTATGATATTTTAGATCATATCTGACATTATTTGTTTCTCCTAAATATTGCCCAATCAGACGAAATCCTCTGAATTAAAGAGGAGGATTCTCATCCTTGAAAACTGAAAAAAACACAGTCAAGTATAGATCAATAATAAACTGTAAATTCAACAATTCTAGTACAGATGTTTTAAAAAGTGTATATTAATCTAAATCTGAAAACTAAAATAAATCAGAAAGTATAAAAAGTATAAGAAAATGATGAAATTGAATGATCTAGAATAGTATTTCTATTAAATATTTACACTTATAAAGCTTGAAAGTGTACAAATACAAGTCAAGTTGATAATTTAACGTTATATTCAAATATCATGGCAAGTACGTTTTTTTCTGAAGTATGCCTCTGTTTTATACACCATTCTGCAGCATCTTGAGAATAACAGTTACTGATTTGCTGATCACCTACCTGGTGTGTTGATTTACCTGAGATTTACCTGTGATCTTGCACTGAGAACAATTCTGAGATAGACTATAACTCCCTATCAACACACCTTAACCCCTATGAAAACACCCCACCCTACCCAGAGTTGGTGTTCGGGGAAGACCCCGGTGTACAATCGCAGGGCGGAACTGGTCAAGTACCAGTGTACCCTGTGTATTTCGAACAGTGTTGCAAACTATAAGGCGCCATTATCAGTTTACCTGGGACGCAACGAAGGAGGGGGTTTAGGTTTGATCCCCCTGAGGCCGGTTCCTAAGCGGGTTGCAGCATATAGCGGGAGTGTCCAGCGGAGGAGACACATTGCTGCTGGAACCGGTCCAAGGTTGATCAAGACCTCCGGAGTGCGGGGAGGATGGGGATGAGGAGGGAAGGACCATAGCCACCACCGTGACATATGGACTAGGGAGGAGCCGAGATGGAAGCGCCGATTACACTGGAGATCTACAATGTATACTGTACAGAACTATGGACTGTGTTAACGTGTTCTGTCTGTGAACGGAAAAGGAACATTATATTTTTGGTGTACATTTATTTATCATGGTTCAATTATACAATTGTTAATTCTCAAAACTATTATGATAAAAGTTATCTTTATAACGTATTTACTTTGTAATTTATACATGTGTCTAAGAGTTTGTTTTTTGTATGCAAGATTTGTCACGGGATGTAACTTTTTGAAAGAAAGGGGGAGTGTAGCGGGGGACATTAATTTATATGTTTACTGTCTAGGCAAGCTAACCAGTCAAGCTGTTTTGTCCGTAGGTGTGTTGTGTACCTGTGCTGTGACCTTTGTATTTCTCTATACTGTGGTAGAGTTTGTGTCGTGCATTCATTTCTCGTGAGATGTCCTAAATGTGTGTCTGTGTTTTCTCTGTTGTGATTGGCTGCCTAGACTCGGGTATGGGGATAAATTCGGGGTAGTTCTAGTAGACTGGGCAGTCTGATGGATTAAGTTCCTGCGTGCTGCCAGCTCTGCTACTAGGCTATA
>SAYR01037147.1:89976-186087 GCA_004382745.1 Argopecten irradians irradians | reverse complement strand
TTTACGGCTTGAGACAAAGAACCGGTGTTTACTTAATAATTAGACCCATTATATCATTGACGTCATTGAATCACGGGAAATATAACCGGCAAAACGGCATTTACCTCGTTACTCCAAGTCATATTACAGTCTTTAATTTGATACTTCTGTATATGGTCTCTATCGAAATAAATCAAGAAAAATATGTCTTATCACTTAAGTTACACCATTTAAATCTGATGACTAGTAAACTCGATATATCAAATTAAAACCTCCAGCCCACACTGTACAGCACATGGTGTTATGATAATCAGCTTTATATCAATTTTGACCCAAGACCATTGGTTTTTATACGTTATGATGGATAACTGTTATAGATAAATGCGGTAAAATCGTATTCTTCATGGTACTATAATATTAATATATATATACTGTAACTATTATAATATTTATATATATGATAAATTTAAAAGAAAAATCCTTCGACGAAATCTATAAGAAATCAAAACAATAACGACTGACTAGTTGAGCGCTTTCGCCACCATTCAAGGAGCGTCTTCATAATAAAACAGGTCTGAAGAGCTCCCTTGATGGGCGCGAAAGCGCTCACTAGTCATCGTGTATTGTTTTTATTTTCTATTTATATATAATATTTATTATATTGATATCTAATATAAATAATGAGATAGTATCGACGTCGATTAAAAGAGTATCGAGAAATTCCTCACATGAACCTACTGTATGTCCTTTGATGCCTCGTACCGCATGTTGCTTCTGATCCAAGGATATATACATAATATATTTGGTGAGCAATCTGTCGATGCACAGTTCGTATAATAGTTATTAAGTTCTTGTATAAACAGAGACAATAGAATCATATTAATTACTATCTAAAATCTCTTGTAAATAAGAGCGTCGATATAAACAAACATTACCAATAGGAACCAGGTCCACATTCTCGTTTAGTGATAGAGGAGTTACTTCCCTGTCACACTACGAGAACAGAATATTACGTTAGAGAATTTACAGTAGCATCGAGTAGACTATATTGTTTTCCAAGTCAATTTCACATAGTTCCCCAACAAAGTTTTTTTTCTGAATGAAATAATACTTAACATACAAAGAATGAAAAAAATAAAAAATGAGTAACATACAGGTTTACGCACCATTTTCTTTCTTTCTCGTTTCTTTTTAACTTGAAAAACATACCAATGTTCATTAAGGATCCAATGTAAATACAAATGTACATAGAAACTTCACGCGGTAATTGAAACTCTATCTATACATATTTAACATACAGGCAACATACAAGGCTAAAAAACTATTTTTTCGCGGTCAATTTTTAGAATGAACATTTACATGTACATGTATTATTTGTTTACTTACATGTATGATAGCAGAGCTTTACTTTCCGATAATTGTGGAATGATTTTCACAATTTCTAATGCAACTGTAATTTATGACAAATCTATTGTTCGATCTAACAGTGGTCCGGTACTGATATAATGAAAAACTTGTCCACATTACTACCTAGAGCCTCACTCAAATCATCTTCCGCCTAATTGATAGTGCTAGGAAGAGTTACTTCCCTTAATTACTGAGAATGCAATGATGTAGACTGGGTTATGAAGTTGGAGTTGGCGATTCCGTTGGGGTTTCATGAATAGAACCTTGGGGGGTGACAGCATATGCATTAAATCACTCCTGTGATTAACAAATATTTTCCGAAATATTGCACAGCGTAGGGCTACAGCGAGCGTCCAACAATTTAGTTAAAGTTTACCAAGGACGTAATGAGAAGGATAAGTCACACTGCGGTTTTGGGGAGTAAACAAGGCAGCGAAGCTTTTCGTGTTTGTGCACTGACCGTGACGTTCGGGCGGACGGCTGCATTATCCTTGATATCCGCCGAGCGCAGCCTTTGATTTCAGCTTGCACAGGCTGCGAGGTTACCCGTAATTACTTTTCTGAAAGCGGGCCCGTCTTTCATGAAGCCTGTCCGTATTTTTTTAACGAAAGTTTAAGACATAGCCTCAAATCTGCCGTCCTTAAAATAAGTTATAACCTTGTGAAATTTAATAAACTCTTACATTGGTGTTCTCGTTTGGACTCGATAAGACAAGTATTTGTTGAGAAAAAACGTTTTATCTCCCGGTTCATAGGGCCTCGCGTGGTGTTTACTAATGTAAGAGATCAGACACGAATCTTCTTACTTATAAATCCTTGAGTTTACATTTTCGCTTCATTATCATTTGGTTGTCGAGCCTCGATTATTCAGGGGTAATTTATCAGTAGACAAACAGACCAGTGATTGCATCCCGATATTTAAAATCAATAACACGTCGGGTACGAAGGAAATCCTTATTGTACCTGTGTGAGCAATCTCTACATCAATATTTAGGCGGTAGCGCCCTATTGGATTATTTTGCAGGGAATCCATACATAGCATTGGTAAAAACGAAATCCAATTCCCTATATTTTACACTCACACGACTTTTTTTATTATATTTTATGCCAATAAAATCGTCATTTTGAAGTGACGTAATTATCAATAAAAGTGCGGTCAAAAGTGGGAGGAGCTACTCAACTTGAACAGCGAATGATGACGCTTCACGTAAGTAGGATTATTCATCCTGCGACGACAAAAGTAATATTTAGTGTAAAAATAAACATGAACAAAAAACAAAGTAAATCTTCAGAGATAATTTTATGTTAATCAGATCAGAACTTTAATATATTCAATTTTGCTGAAAGTTAATATATAGCGTAATAACATAAAGAATTGTGAACACCGGGGACACATTGCGTGAAACTCGTCTCAGGGACCCTGGCACGACTTAACTATATATTATAGTCATCAAGGGTATGAACCTCGGCGTCAGAAGAAAAAACGGACTTTTTATTTTTAAAACCATTGATTATTTAATAAATGGGTTCTTATACTACATTGCACACTGATATCTTACCCTAAAGAAAACATATTTATACTTTTCCATTGAGTGCTTGACTGAACAAAAATTGGCCCAAGTATTGACCGAAGTTTATGGCTTGATTGAATCGGGAAATTTTACGGAAAAAACTATGGCTAGGTAGACCATTCCCTGTTCCGGTCGGAAATGTCGTTCTCGGCTCTAATGCGTACCCTCAAAAACCAAGCCAAAATCACAAAATTCTACGCTTAGTGCGCTACAACCACTACCCATAATGTGTTCATCCACCAATCTCCTTTGGAGGTTCATGGCCCAGTACTCTGCTGAAACTTCCATTTAAACATCGTGATAGCTCACGTACTATTAACCGTCACCGCCATATTCATTTTTCTCTCGGAACGCTTTCTCGACTTTACATATCGTGACTACATTATGCAAATTATGTTATGTGTGCTTGTCCGTACAATCGAGAAGCGTTCCGAAAGAACAAAATATGAACATGGCGTGACGGTTTGAAGTAAGTAAGCACACGATGTTCTAAAGCATGCTCCACCGCTGACAACATGGTATTTTTTCTCTATTCAAAAACAGGAGCAGACGATTCGATTTCTTCAGTTACAAAAAGTTACTTACTTTACCACCATTACCGCCGTTGAAAAGTTGAGCTCTCTAATTTTTACTTCAAAGTTAAAAAATAGAAAAAACAATTAATTGGCAATCCCGGAAAAAATTCCGTGGGCACCTATATCCCTATATGGAATAGAAGTATGATTACGCAATGACCCAAAATCAAAATAAAGTATTTTATTAAATATTTTTTGTGTTAATTAGACTTGCTGTATACACTATTAAACCACTAACTATTGTTCGAAATGATTGAATGTTCATTCCTATGGCTCTGTGGCGGTGGAGCATCTTTAAATGGAGTTTCACAACAACTACTGCCATGATACCTCCAAAGGAGATCATGGAGTGAACACAGTTTATGGGTGCAGTGGTATAGCCCACATAGCGTAGATTTTGTGATTTTTGGTGGCTTTTGGTTTTTCCGCAAGGTACCATTTAGAGCCACAGGACCTGCCACCGATTTTTTAAAACATAACAGTATTACATATATTATATTATAGTCTCCAACGCGGTATGAACTCGGCCAGTCGAGAAAAACGGACCTTTTTTTTTTAAAACCATGAATTATTTTAATAAATGGGTTATATACAGTATGACGATATCTTGACTTTAAAAGAATAATAATTTTTCTTTCCCATTGAGTGCTGATGAACAAAATTGGCCAAGTCACTTGAACGAAGTTATGGATTGATCGCAATCGAGAAAATTTTACGAAAAAATATGCTAGGTAGACATCTCTCCCGTCCGGTCGAAATGTCGTTCTCGCTCTAATGGGCACTCAAAACCCAACCAAAACCGAAAACTACGTAGCGTCTTGTGTGGTGAAACCAGTACCCATAACTGTGTTCCTTCACAACCTCCCTTGGAGGTGGTCAGACCCGTACTTGTAGAAAACTCGCATTAAAAACATCGTGTAGCTCACTTATTTAACCGTCACCGCCATGTTCATTGTTTTTCGGAACGCTTCTCGAGGCTATTCGTTTTACAAGCACAAACATTACATAATTTTGCATAATATAGTCACGATATGTAAAGTCGAGAAGCGTTTCCGAAAACACAAATGAACATGGCGGTGACGGTTAAAGTAAGTGAGCTACACGATGTTTAAATGGAGTTTCTACAAAGTACGGGTCATGACACCTCCAAAGGAGATTGTGGATGGAACACAGTGTATGGGGTTACAGGTTACACCACAAGCGTAGATTTTGCGATTTGTCTTGGTTTTGACCGTACCCATAGAGCCGAGACGAGCATCTTCGAGGCCGGGACAGGGAAATTGTCTACACCCAGCATGATTTTTCGTAAATTTCCCGATTCATCAAGGCAGTAACTTCGTCAATTTACTTGGCCAATTTTTGTTGCATCAAGCACTTCAATGGAAAGATAAATTATTTCGTCTTTAAGGTAAAGATATCCCGTCAATGTTGTATATAACCCATTTATTTAAAATAATCCATGGGTTTTAAAAAAATAGAGGTCCGTTTTTCTCGACCGCCGAGTTCATACCTTGATACTATTAATATAAGTATGTAGTACTATTGCGTTAAAAAATTTTCGTTGCCAGGGCCCTGTTGATTAGAAGCCGAGACGACATTTCGACAGTACAGGGAAGAATGTCATACCTAGCTATTTTTCGTAAATTTCCCCGATTCATCAAGCCATAACATCGTCAATACTTGGCCAATTTTTTCATCAAGCCACTCAATGGAAAGATAAATTATTTCTCTTTAAAATAAGTTATCCGGTCAATGTTGTATAGAACCATTTATTAAAATAATCACGGTTTGAAAAAAATAGGTCCGGTTTTTCTCGACGCCGAGTTAATACCTTTGATACTATAAATATATTGTATGTATTACTATTGGTTAAAAAAATATCCGTGCCCAGGTCCCTGTGGAACTCGGTTGCCGTTAGTTGTGCAGACGAGGCGAAGCTGACGCAACGCTTAACCACTTTAGTTTGCCCAAGTTGTCAAAAAACCGATTTCAAGTACTCATGTTTGAGATGTCGTCTGACTTGACGATATTAATCCTTGGGAGCCATGATGATTATATTAATCTACCGCTTAGATCCATATCGCCATCGATAGATGAAACAAATTCACTTGTGTTCGATGGATACAATGTATTTGTGGTGACGCGGAACTGTCAACACGTGGATTATTAGCGGTGCATGTTTTATAATACACATGATTAAATACTCAAAGAACAAAGACAAGAGGATATGTTTATAACTGACCTCTATCAGAGGGTCTCACACCCGTCCACCCCAAAGGCTCGATCGTAGGACGAACATGGGCACAGAGGTACAGTAATGTTTACATTTGACACCCATCATTTTTAACAAAAATGAAAGCACGTCGCCCCGGTCGGGATATTTTTCCGTTTCTTTATACAATTGTTAATTTAAAAATTGTTTGAATCATATATTAATATAAAACATGTATATATTATTTACATTGATTTTTCCAAAATTCTATGAAAAACAACAATATACACGTTATGTTTCGTCAAAATGTAAACAAAACCATGTGTTTCTTTTTTAAAAAAAAGTGGTCCTTTTAGGTTGCACAGAACATTTCCTTACGCAAGTTCAAAGTTCAATGTTACCATGCAGTTATGGTAAACAAAATCGGCTAGTATTAGCGTATAGTGACCAAGCCTAGCAAGTGTAAATATAACATTTTAAATCATACATGTGTACGCTATTTTACGGTGTGGAACGGACACGAAAATTAACAAAAATATTGCAATTGCGTGCGAACGTAATACATGTATATGTTATAATGTATACTTGAACCCATGCGCTCGTACGCAATACTTTATCTTCTATATTTCAGTTACCGTGCTATTCACATGTAAATCATCTTCGATACTCCAAGGGTTCCGATCACTTACAATATATACACCCCTGGACTATCTCATAGTAAAACTTGAGACAACAGAACAGGTAATTCAGTCCTTTGATGCACATCAAAAGAGAAGTATAACGGCCCACTGTGTAGTTTTGAAGTTGGGTGTCGCTCTCTCTGTAGTCTTCAAATGATTTTTGCCTCTAGACTGCCTTCAGTTTTACTATGAGATAGTCAAGGGTGTAGAGTTCGTAAGTGTCGAGAATGGATGTAAATGTGACCTATTCTTTGGTTCTATGTGACATCATCCTCGATACTACAGAGGTTACTATCACTGGATATAACGACAATAAAAGTTACCCAACAGCAGCCAGTACAAGGATGTGGTTGTTCTCTGACACAAGGACAGAGTTCTGGGAAAATCCGGGATAACTTTTAATAAAAAGGAAATATTTTCTCCATGATTTCAGAGCCTTGGTAATGTCACAGCTACGTTCTAGTTCTATCAGTGAAATTCACCGTCGAGGAAGATTTTCATGTGAAATTCACTTACTAATGAGTGATGTTACATTTGTGAAAGGGATCAAAAATGGATACAAGTGATGATGCAGCCAGTCTGGCGAAAATGGTCTCGCCAGAAGTACTGCATTTAAGAAGGAAGTAGCCACGCAGTGCTAGAAGAAAGATAAAGATCTAGAATTCGTCAGAACAAAAATCCTAGTCTAAGGAAAATGATATCGAAGTATGAAAGTTAGAGAAAATGGACAGAAATGGTGGCGGAAATGGACACAGAGAGGAACCAGTTTGACAGAAGTAGTCGCAGAGTGTTACAGTGTGGCGGAAATGGTCACATAGTGGAACAGTGTGGAGGAAGTGGTCACTGAGTGGTACAGAGTGGAGGAAGTGGTCACATAGTGGTACAGTGTGGAGGAAGTGGTCACAGAGTAGTACAGTGTGGAGGAAGTGGTCACAGAGTGGTACAGTGTGGAGGAAGTAGTCACATAGTGGTACAGTGTGGAGGAAGTGGTCACAGAGTGGTACAGAGTGGAGGAAGTGGTCCCATAGTGGTACAGTGTGGAGGAAGTGGTCACAGAGTGGTACAATGAGGAGGAAGTGGTCACATAGTGGTACAGTGTGGAGGAAGTGGTCACAGAGTGGTACAGTGTGGAGGAAGTGGTCACAGAGTGGTACAGTGTGGAGGAAGTGGTCACAGAGTGGTACAGTGTGGAGGAAGTTGTCACAGAGTGGTACAGTGTGGAGGAAGTGGTCACAGAGTGGTACAGTGTGGAGGAAGTGGTACCAGTTTGACGGAAATGGTCACATAGTGGTACAGTGTGCGGAAATGGTCACATAGACGTACAGTGTGGCGGAAATGATCACAGAGTGATACCAGTTTGGCGAAAGTGGTCAGAGAGTGGTACCAGTGTATCACCATGTGTGGCGGAAGTGGTTACAGAGTGATACAGTGTCGAGGAAGTGGTCACAGAATGGTACAGTGTGGCGCAAGTGGTCGCAGAGTTGTACCAGTGTGACGGAAGTGGTCGTAGAGTAGTACAGTGTGACGGAAGGGGTCGCAGAATGGTACCAGTATGACGGAAGTGGTCGCAGAATGGTACAGGATTGGTGGAAGTGGTCGCAGAGTGATACCTGTGTGGCGGAAGTGGTCAAAGAGTGATACCATTATGGCGGAAGTGGTCAAAGAGTGGTACCAGTGTGTCATCATGTGTGGCAGAAGTGATCGCAGAGGAGGACAAGTGTGGCGTTAGTGGTCGCAGAGTAGTAACAGTGTGACGGAAGTGGTCGCAGAGAAGTACCAATGTGACGGAAATGGTCACAAATTAGTACCAGTGTGTTGGAAGTGTTCACAGAGTGGTATAGTGTGACGGAAGTAGTCAAAGTGGTACCAGTGTTGTGGAATTGGTCGCAGAGTGTTACCAGTGTGGGGGAAGTTGTCACAGATTTGTACCAGTGTGACGGAAGTGATCGCACAGTGGTAGCAGTATGGCAAAAGTTGTCATAGATTGGTACCAGTGTGGCGGAAGTGGTCACAAGAGTGGTAACATTGTTGCGGAAGTGGTCACAAATTGGTGCAGTATGACGGAAGTGGTTACATAGCGATACATTGTGGCAGAAGTAGTCACAGAGTGATGCAGTGTGGCGGAAATGATCACAGAATTGTACCAGTGTGACGGAAGTATTCACAGAGTGGTACCAGTGTGACGAAAGAGGTCGCAGAGTGGTACCAGTTTGACGGAAATGGTCACAGAGTAATACAGTGTGGCGGAAGTGGTTACAAAGTGGTGGCAGAAAGGGTCACAGAGTGGTACAGTGTGGCAGAAGTGGTCACAAAACTGTACCAGTGTGACGGAAGTGTTCACAGAGTGGTACTTGTGTGGTACTTGTGTCACAATGTGAAACAGAGTGTCGGAAGTGGTCACAAAGTGGTACCAGTTTGGTGGAAAATGTCATAGAGTGGCCACAGTGTGGCGGAAGTGGTATACAGAGTGGTACCAGTGTGGCGGCAGTGGTCACAGATTAGTACCTGTCAAGTGAGGCGGAAGTGGTCTTAGAGTGGTACTTGTGTGGCGGAAGTGGTCACAGGGGGTACCAGTGTGGCGGAAGTAGTCACAGATTGGTACCAGTGTGGCGGAAGTGGTCACAAGAGGGGTAACATTTTCGCGGAAGTGGTCACAAAGTGGTACCATTGTGGCTGAAGTGGTCACAGAGTGGTTCATGTGTGACGGAAGTGGTCACAGAGTGATACAGTGTGGCGGAAATGATCACAGAATTGTACTAGTGTTACGGAAGAGTTCACAGAGTGGTACCAGTGTGACGGAAGTGGTCACAGAGTGGTACCAGTGTGACGAAAGTGGTCACAGAGTAATACAGTGTGGCGGAAGCGGTGACACAGAGTGGTATGTATACATGTGGCGGAAGTGGTCACGGACTTACACAATATGGCGGAAGTCTCTTGATTCGCGTAAAAATAATGTGTTTATTGTGTTCCCGGATATGCGTATCATTACTGCAATCTTTACTGATACATTTACAATGTGTGTACAGGCAGTTATCGATCTAAAGGATAATTATATCTTTTTAATTGTCGTTTGAACTAAAGGACTTGTAGGAACTATTGTATATTTTTTCACTTTCTTCCGACACGGTACCGTCCTATACATGTGTAGGCCAGTATATAGGTGTATCTGTATACACAGGTGTTTGAGTGTCGTTATGGTGACACCAGTGTAATCTCAGTGGTACCCCTGGTCGCACACGGTTGGTGGGCGGTCACGCTCTAGTTTCACTTTGCAGACCGGGAACACTAGACTCAGAAACATGGAGATTTCTTAATTTTAACCTCCCAAACAAGTTTCCATCTGCGTCCGGATGTCCACCCAAGCATATCCCCTGGTCGGGGCAGCGAATGTGTGTCCATGGAACGTCCTGTATTTACACCCCGTAAGTAACACACCTTGCTCAACACACGTGTTTGTATACAAACGCCGGTTCTGGTCTGACGGAGGTCGATTTTAAAACAAATCGATTATATAATGTCAAGTTTTATAGTAATTATTGTATTATTCATACATCTAAGTCTCTATAGGAGGAGCAAAAAAACATTGTCAGATTCCTTATCAACTCTCATTCTTAGGTATTTCGAAATTTTAAGTCGCATGTAAAAATCAATTACCTACATTGTACAGTACATGTATATATGTATGATAATGTATCCCTAATCCCTATTAGTTGTAAATTATAGATAAGTCGGCAATCACGGCGGTACTGTTTACGAGGACAGTAAATCGAATCAAAACATAATGCATTTATTGGATTATTGTTTAAATGACTGAGAAATACGGGCATGGCGCTATAGTAAAAATGTACTTGTCCATTGGAGTAGGTCGGGTGGCGTGATATCAATGGGCCGGGGAAGGTGGGTTTGTGTGTCACTGTTACGGTATACCTTTATAGGTAAACAAACTTATCACTCCAGTGGATTACCCGACACTTAATATAGGAGTCTCTTTACTCTTACCACCATATTTTTAAAAATTTTACAAATGAAACTTTTCAAATCCGCTTTTCAAAAGAACGACCAAAATTATGGGAAAAAAACTTCAATAACAACAGATATGGAATTCTCTATATACAATAAATGTAGCAATAAGTAAAGCGATCTCGTCTCTACCACACAAGAGAATGAATTATACATGCTTAGAAATATAAAAGTTTATTAGAAGATAAACTACTCGTAATTGCCATTTGGTTTATAGATAGGAAGCTATCCAGAGGTTCCGTACTACGGAAGTGTTATCCGTTGATATTCATATATCAACAGAAATACACATGGTAGCTTATATATATGTGTAATTTTATATGATAAATAAATATCCTTGTGATGAAATTTAAATAGAAAAAAAAACTAAAACAAATCTGGGTTTTTTTTAGTTTCTTTTTTTTTGTAATTTTATATATACCTGTGATATATAATGGTTATTGTACTAAGGAATAGAAGCATTGGGACTTATACATGCTCATAAACCCTAAAAATAGAATGGAATAGGTATGTAGATCGCCAAACCTGGAAAGGAGTCACTCTCCTATAGTATATACATAGCTAATTACCAAAATAGGTCTGCTGGTTGGAGATGCCGGAACATCTTAAAGGTGACTAAAGTATCTCCCCAACAGACTAAGCTATTCTAGAATTGTGTCAGAAAGTGACACCACGAATTTCCACGACACGATTAAGGTCATTTTTGTTGAAACTTTCGTCTTAGTGATGGCACTTTGTAAAGTTGTAACATTTTCACATCTTGAACTCCTCCAGTTCTATCTACGATTTGGCTGAAACTTGCCTGAAATGATCCTGACATGGTCACGACAAAGTGTTGTTATTTTTCGGGTCGATCCGAAATCCAAGATGGCCGCCACAACCACCATCTTGAAAACACATTTTGAACTTCTTCACAATTCTACCGATGCGATTTGGCTGAAACTTGAATGAAATGATCCTGACATGGTCCCAACAAAATGTTCTTATTTTTCGGGTCGATCCGAAATCCAAGATGGACGTCACAGCCGCACTGTTTTACATTTTGAACTTTCTCAAATTCTACCGGTGCGATTTGGCTGAAACTTGTATAAAATGATCTTGACATGGTTCCGACAAAGTGTTGTTAAATCTCTGGTTAATCCCAAATCGAAGATGGCTACCATGACACTATCCTTTACGATTATTGTCAAGGAAATCCGATGACCGTTAAGACCCTTGTGCCTCTTTTTTCTTCTCCGTATTCAAGTTGAGCTAGGTCTTGCCAAGTTTTGCCACGGTCTTTTACGAATTACGTGGCTGACCATGGGTATGGGGGAAATAGCTGTCCCCGAAGGTAGGAGGGTACAATACGGTTCCCTACGTTCTCTCTAGGCCCGTTACGAATTTGAGGAGGTCTGTTACGTTTTGCGCCTTTAGATCAAGCTCTTATACGTTTTTGACGTCCGCCAAGGCTCAATAGGAATGAAAGTCTAATGCCGGACAGCGTTGGAGGAGATGTAAAAATTAAATATTGCCTAGTGTTTCTACGCCATTTTTTTTATTTGGTTCTCACCTTATCTGTTTTTTGTTGATGATAACTTTGGTATACTTTGATGACATCAAAGTTCATTAATACAAATAATTCCAAGTAGAATCAAATATGTACCATTCCAGGCAATGACGCCCTATCAAATATTACGTTCAGCGTAAGACCGTAATAGGACGTAACAGGCCGTACGGCGTCGGGTTTTCAACCGTTACAAGCCGTGAGGTACCTTGACGGAACGTATTGAAATGGCCACCATACACCTAACATGCCGTGAAAATTGTAACAAACCTTGACAAAACGCACGAAAACGAGCAGCTAACCGGGGATAAAACGGGGAACAAATCGCATGAGAACGGTACAAAACTTGAAACTAACGTGAGATGCTTGGGAGCTTGATAACTGCCCGTTTCATCACGATCCGTCTGCAAGTGCTGTTACGACTCGTAATGTTTTGTTGCGTCAATCCCGTTTTACTACGCCCTGTTACGTTCATTAGCTGTACAAGGACTGCCGTTTCACATGAAATCTGGCACGGCATTTGTCTATCATGTCCTTCTGGGCTGTCTTGCGTTGTCTCACGGTCACCACGTTTTGTCCACGGTGGCCTGGAATGGGGCTGCCGTGGTCGCCGGGAACATAGACCATGTTAACGTTCATGTCATATGAACACATGTAAACCTAGCATAACGTCTCGCTTTTGGCCATGAGTTGAGCGCTCGTCTCTGTGATGTAGCTATATAGGCTATGCACAGGCGTTTGACTCTATAGACATTTTTCCGTCTATATAAATGTAATACTCTGTCGACACAGTATTACATACAAAGATAGAAAAATGTCTATATAGTCAAACGCCTATGAGTTATGCATGGTTCTGTGCCCTAAGCACACCGTTAAAGTGATATTTTATAAAGGGATTGAAACGACTGGTTTGCCCATCGTAGTATGATGTGGCCGACGTGTTGTACATATTCTGTGTCTTTCGTAGTAAATGACAAGAGCTTCACTCACTGCTGGAAAGAGTCATTACACATAACTAATTCTCAGATCCCTGTTAAAACCACAGTCATACTCTTCACGCGCAGCACATAGCATGCACGGGAGACCGTCCTGAAATTAATGTTATTTTATTCAACAACCAACCATCTACTCAGATGCAAACAATATAAGATGATCTCTTCCTTATATATTTGTATACAACAAAAGATTTCATATTGATATTCAGAAACATTCTGCCTATTACAAATTCATCAATGTCACATCGGCTGAAATGCCGAAGGTGGTCCAGTATTGATGATGAAACATGGTGTCTAGTATGCCTGTCAGCGAGAATCGAATATCTATAAAATCCTACCACAAAGTTATACAAATGCTACAGCTATACCTCATACTGTAAATTACATTATTCGTCTACATTGTAGATGATGTAAACAACAGACACGGAAGGAAAATCATCAACGTTTGAAGTATTAGAAAAATGTATATCCAATATTAGTCTATGAATTCATGTTGCTTGCTTTTTTAATTTACACAATTTTATTAATTCATTTTCTTTAATTTGTCACATAGTACTATTATATTTTTATGAACAGGCATAAATGTTAACTGTCCTTACTAGAAATGTTTTCATGAACACGCTTAATAACAGGGGATATCCCAAAGATATTCTCAATATCTCAACAAATCAAAAACAACTATGGGAAAAGTTACATTTCAAGAGTTTCCTTCATTTGGCTACAGGATGGAAGACTACTATGGTATGTTTGCTGGCCTTCACAGTTAAGCGCAGACCGTCCTGAAGTGACCACGTGGACATGGACATATAACATGTGTTGGTTTATATAATGCAGCTCATCACTTTCCAACGTGTAATGTATTAGCGGCGTTACGTCGTAAACAAAGAGATGCGATATGTATATAGATATGTATTTAATCCGATTAACTCGTGACGGTAAAGAGGTGCGTGCATTACTGATTTAACTGCCCACTATGTACCTGTTGTAGCTGTCCCATCTGTAACAGTGACGTCACGTCTACCTGTACAGGTAAGAACAGCTGTACTAGGATACCAGCTGTTTAACTTTCCCCATTACACACTGATAACGTACGTATCTGTCCCGGACACTTCACTGGAACTAAAGGCGGACGTTACGATCAGCGGTTCTACAACTCGTGGTGCCAACAGCTGACTTCATAGCCATCAAAAGTGATTCTTCAAATTCTGGCACCAAAAGTGAAAGTTGTCAATGACGAACGTTGCAAACAGTAACTCTTAAAGTTAACCGTGGACAAAGGCGGTTCTAGGACCTCAAAGAGTTTTGGTACCAACATCTGGCAATAGATGCATCATTTGTGATACGAACGGCGAACTTACGTGGATTCGGAGCCTTTTTTGCAGTACCAAATGCGGAGGTACCACGGTAGACGTAGTGTTTTAGACTTCATGTGGACATTGTCACAAAAAGCTTAAGCTACGGAATACATGCTATATGATTGAGAACACAATTGTTACACTATGGAAAACCAGAGCAGATATATCGGATCCTTACAGAACTCTTTATTGAGACTATAGGTCCCACGAGCGGACACACATGGATGTTATATTTCCACGTTTTGAAAGTCATCGACAGTAAATTGTAGCTGAATTTTGAGATTTGTTGACTTTAAATACGCTCTATAGCATTGTCACTACTAACGACAGGTGTTTGGTTTAGAGTATGGTCAGCCTCCGGACAGTGAGGTATCTGTTGGTCATCTCTATCGCCGAGTTCGTGTCTGTAAGTAACAGTTACTGTTCCTTTATAAGCACGATGTGAGATGGGTTTTGGTTTTTAGGTACATGTAAGAATTTCTGTCACGGATAAAAATCGGGAAACCCAGAAAGTGAAACACCGACCTACAATTGTACGTTTTTCACTTTGGTTCAATAATGGTTTGGAAGAATGTCGGACTTAATTTATTAAATGCTCGGTGTAAAATTGAGTCAATGGATGCTAGTGATAAACTGTCAGACATATTAACCACTGAGTGATTGTGTTTCGAAGTATGCATCAATTAATATGTATGTTTCATTTTACTTAGACAAATGACTTTGATATTGATAGCGTTTGCATATCCAATTTCGGTTTCCATTTTACGTATACTCATGCAATACATACATTCATCATATATCAATATGTTACAATAATATAAACCGGTTTATTTTTCATTTTATAGCTTTTGTGGGTTGATCGATTGTAAATGAACCGACATGTTGTACAAACAATGGACCAATAAACAACATTGTTCCAAATAAACAGTGGGCTGATGTAAAGCATTGTTTCAAACAAACAGTGAACCAATATAAAACATTGTTCCAAATAAACTGTGGACCGATGTACAATATTGTTTCAAACAAACTGTGGACTGATGTACAACATCGCTTCAAACAAACTGTGGACCGATGTACAACATTGTTTCAAACAAACTGTGGACTGATGTAAAACATCGCTTCAAACAAACTGTGGACTGATGTACAACATTGTTTCAAACAAACTGTGGGCTGATGTACAACATTGTTTAAAAAAAACCGTAGACCGATGTACAACATTGTTTCAAACAAACTGTGGACTGATGTACAACATTGTTTCAAACAAACTGTGGACTGATGTACAACATTGTTTTAAAAAAACCGTAGACCGATGTACAACATTGTTTCAAACAAACTGTGGACTGATGTACAACATTGTTTCAAACAAACTGTGGACTGATGTACAACATTGTTTCAAACAAACTGTGGACTGATGTACAACATTGTTTCAAACAAACTGTGGACTGATGTACAACATTGTTTCAAACAAACTGATGACCGATGTACAACATTGTTTCAAAAAAACGTGGACTGATGTACAACAATGTTTCAAACAAACTGTGGGCTGATGTACAACATTGTCTCAAACAAAGTGTGGACCGATGTACAACATTGTTTCAAACAAACTGTGGACAGATGTACAACATTGTTTCAAACAAACTGTGGACTGATGTACAACATTGTTTCAAACAAACTGTGGGCTGATGTACAACATTGTTTCAAACAAACTGTGGACTGATGTACAACATTGTTTCAAACAAACTGATGACCGATGTACAACATTGTTTCAAACAAACTGTGGACTGATGTGCAACATTGTTTCAAACAAACTGATGACCGATGTACAACATTGTTTCAAAAAAACATGGACTGATGTACAACAATGTTTCAAACAAACTGTGGGCTGATGTACAACATTGTCTCAAACAAAGTGTGGACCGATGTACAACATTGTTTCAAACAAACTGTGGACTACAACATTGTTTCAAACAAACTGTGGACCAATGTACAACATTGTTTCAAACAAGCTGTTAACCGATGTTATTTAAACAATCATTGAGTTAATGTTTTACATAATATTGTGAGTTGATATACCTATACAGTACACAGTCGTAGGACGGCGTGAGTCACACTGCTGAAACAGCGTCCGTATCACAGACAGCAGATGTCGTGCTGATTGACGGATGTTTTGTGTTTCTCATTTCAATAACATTCTTCACATACTATACTTTTATATGAACACAAACATATCGACATGATGAGTTAGAATATCGTATTTCCTTTTCTATCTTCTCATAATGCCACAGAAAATACATTACATAAGCTAATGTTGCATGTTGTATATATAAGTATTGATATTTAAAAGCTCTACATTGCGTTGGCAGAAAACAATTTGTTCTAGTAATACCATAATGTGTAAGAGGATTATTATAGAAAATGTAGCGGTTAGAGTCTGCAGTTCTATTGTTATGTGTATGTAAACTTCAAAATGATTCGGAATACGTTTGAACTTAGAACCTCCAATCACTAGTCGGGTGCTCAACCGACTGAGCTATGTGATGGTCAACGAGGATTGAATCAGTCCAATTCCGTTATAAGCGTATTGTTAAAAGGACAAACATGATCAGACACAACAATTTTTTAATGCTGCCAATCATAATATAATTATCTAATCATATTTTTCAAAGACCAGGTCATATACGAAAAATTCACCAAATGTATGGTATAGACTATTGTGGGTATACAATTAACGGTTTAGTAAGAATTATCCTTTATGTTTTACAACAGGTGCCCCAGCCTGCTTGCTGTCAAATTGGGGACAAAAACGGGACTAATGTCGTTCCGGATGTGACGTCACTAGAAGCAGAATGGAAACAGCGACTTCATTCCTTTGGTGAGTACTTTTACCATACTGAATACAAAGTGTGGTTTTATATGGTAACATTGATGTGTCAAAGAGAAGTAAAGAGGGGTAAAGTGGAAGGAATTTTAAAATACGATGATCTTTGCGTCTTAATAAGTGGAACTAGTTAGGGCTGTGTGATACGTTTGCATGGCGTCAGGGATGAATGGGGACACAAGAGTTCAGATGGAAAGCATGAAAATTATGTCAGATGGCAAAAATATTCGTCAACCTACTGTTCCTGTTCGTAATAAAAAGTGATGTGGCTTAATTAATAGGTGTGCTAGTTATTGATACTGAATCATATTCAATTTACAAATTACAATAACTTTGCATAAAAATCATTTATCTTTACAGAGAACTCGTTACTGCTGAGTGTGGAGAGAAGGAGCCTGTTGGTAGCAGCTGTGTTGATGACGGTTACCATGGCAATACTCCTCATAGGGACCTGTATACTCTCGTGTAGAACGGAGGAGGTAGGGGCCGAGTACGAACCTCTCTCACAGGAGGATTGGGACACCCTAACCTCCAGACTCCTACAGAACACGGACCAAGTAGACTGGAAAAATCATCTTTATTCTGCACCTTTCCGAGAAGGACCCAGGCAGACGTAGCAACTCTCTACTAGACAGTCGCCATATTTTTTATTTCAAATTTTATAATGTTACTTAATTTCTTTTACTAACTTCGTATCTTAACCTAAGACAAAGAAGATTTCCAGAAGAAACTCTCCTTTAGTTCCATGCAATCCTACAGTAGAAATGTATATGTCTCCTGTGAATCGTAAGGCACCTTGTCGAGAATGGATCTCTGCACAGGTACGAATTGAGGTCATGATTGATCCATGACAATTGTTATACCTCATAAAGCTATGTTGATATTGAACCCATAACATTCCATGATTGTATAAAATGGTATGGCATTAATATTTATTTCCTTAAAGTTTGTAGGACCTGTCATACAGTAATATTTATAACCTTTACTTTATGATTTTATTGTTTTATTATTTGTTTTGTACTGTATCTGTTAAAGTAAGTCTATCAGATTTACCCAGCCATATTTTTGGTCGGGTTTGAAATGGTGCCTATGGGTCCTAGTGGAGTACGCACTAGTGAATCACTTGACACAATCCTCTTGTTTCTCTCTATATAGTTTTAGCTCACCTGGCCCGAAGGACCGGTGAGCTTATATGTCATGGCGGGGCGGCCGTCTATATGTCCTAGAGTTCTGCATGGATTGTAACCAAATTTGGCCAGAAAAATCCTTCGGAGAAGGGGAACAGAACTTTTAAATTTTGGCTCTGACCCCCCGGGGGCGGGAGGGGCAGGGCCAAATAGGGGAAAAAGAGGTAAATCCTATAAATCGCTACTTGTCCTAGAGTTCAGCATGCATTGTAACCAAATTTGGCCAGAAACATTCTTGGGGGAAGGGGAACAGAACTTGTATAAATTTTGGCTCTGACCCCCCGGGGGCAGGAGGGGCGGGGCCCAATAGGGGAAATAGAGGTAAAACTTATAAATCGCTACCTGTCCTAGAGTTCTGCATAGATTGAAACCAAATTTCACCACAAACATCCTTGGGGGAAGGGGAATAGAGTTTGTATAAATTTTGGCTCTGACACGCGGGGGGCAGGAGGGGCAGGGCCCAATATAGGAAATAGCGGTAAATCCTATAAATCGCTAACAGTCGTATAGTTCTGCTTGGATTTTAACCAAATTTAGCCCAGAAACATCCTTGGGGTTAACAGAATTTCGTATAAATTTTGGCTTTGACCCCTGGACCATAACATTCCATGATTGTATGAAATGGTATGGCATTAATATTTATTTCCTTAAAGTTTGTAGGACCTGTTATACAGTAATATTTATAACCTTTACTTTATGATTTTATTGTTTTATTATTTGTTTTGTACTGTATCTGTTAAAGTAAGTCTATCAGATTTCCCAATAGGGGAAATAAATGTAAATCCTATAAATCGCTACTTGTCCTAGAGATCTGCATGGATTGTAACCAAATTTGGCCAGAAACATCCTTAGGAGAAGGGGAACAGAACTTGCATACATTTTGGCTCTGACCCCCCGGCGGCAGGAGGGGCGGTGCCCAATAGGTGAAATAGAGGTAAATCTTATAATTCGCTACCTGTCCTAGAGTTCTGCATGGATTGAAACCAAATTTGACCACAGACATCCTTGGGGGAAGGGGAATAGAGTTTGTATAAATTTTGGCTCTGACACGCGGGGGCAGGAGGGGCAGGGCCCAATATAGGAAATAGCGGTAAATCCTATAAATCGCTAAAAGTCGTATAGTTCTGCTTGGATTTTAACCAAATTTAGCCCAGAAACATCCTTGGGGTTAACAGAATTCGTATAAATTTTGGCTTTGACCCCCTGGAGCAGAAAGAGTGGGGCCAAATAGGGGAATAAGAGGTAAATATTCAAATTCCTTCAGAAAAGAAACAATGAACCTGTATTCAGAACATTCCTAGGCATTACAAACCAGGTGAGCGATACAGGCTCCCTGGGCCTCTTGTTTATGTTTTCAATTATTTATGCATGAATGCATACATGCAGATGCTCAGCAGACGCACATTTCACGAACTGTAGAATAATTGAGCATTTTATTCTTTGAACCTTACGTAAAACAAAAACTTTACGTAAACAACTATCTGGTTGTGATTTGAAATTTTCATATGTCGCCTAGTAGGTGAGTGATGTAAAACGTATCCTATATATGAACACAAATAGGATTTGTTAATGCGGTTTTCCACTTTTTGTAATTTGTTTACTTTGCTCCACTAGCGGTAATTAAGAGATATACTATTGTAACTACAATATTATCACTGTTTCTGAATATTCCTCAGGGTGAGAGATAGAGGTAGCCTGAAGATATTATACAAAAATATGTATAGCATTTTGATGAGGTTGATACGTGGTAATATTGACCAGAAAATAATAGGAGTTATGGAGGACTTGGTATTTATAATATGTATAAAAGGTGGACTTCCTTATTACCGCCAGCGTTGTGATATATCAAGTCTTTTTCCTTTCTACTTAACTGTTTATCACGTCTTTTGAAATATTGTAATATTTTGTTTTTCAAAGTACTTATACAAGAAATATACGGATAAATTTACGATCAGATATGTACATGTAATCCCTTTTATATCCTGTTTTTATTATTATCATTTTCCTGATATATCTCGTCAAAAAAAGGTATAGACATGAAATTTGTGTATTTTACATGCATCTTTTGTTTACTGTCATGAAATTATCACATACACTGAAGTATATGCAATAGATAAAAAGATGCAGGGATACCGGTCTGTTTTTAATATGCAATGTAATAGACGTCCGCAATCGGTACATAAGTTTGTATCATACTATGTATAATTTATTGTGTAAAGAATATTGTTATATTGCGTTTATACTACTGTTCAATAACTTTTTATATAAAAAAAATAAAATCAAAGATCTTCTTTCCTAGTCATGCATTTATCTTACTTAACGATTAAAACCGAAATCAATGATAACAGTCAATGAGTAGCAATCCTCTTGTAACTGTAGGAAGATATGAGACGAACAGAGAGGACAATCCTAAGTTGTATAACGTGTGTCCAGATTCCCTTTTGAATTTTTGAATATAAAACATGTTTAAATTAAAATGAAAAGTGACATCCTCCCCGAGAGGGTGAACGTCGATTATAAACTCCTTCGGGAAGGTGAAGGTGAATCAGTAACCCATCGAGAAGGTGAAGGCCGTAACCCCTCGGGATGGTGAGGGACGAATGGTGACCTTGGCCGGAAAGAAATCTTGTAAAGGTCAAGGACTAATAATAGTCTTCCATTGAAAGTGAAAGACATCCGTGTTGTCGACACAAATAAAGTAGATAAACTATTCTTGTTGATTGCGAACACATGAAGACACCAACCACTCTCTCCCGGAATTACGATGTAACATTCAGGTAATTTTGGATAAAATCATAGTTATGTTTTTTTTGTTATGGTCTACTTTGTCACTCTTGATCAGGTAACTCGTGTTACCATTGTGGTGAATTAGTATGGCTAACTAAGCTTTATTGTTTCTCAGTGTTGCTTCATGTGTGAAAAATACTTCTTAACGGACTATGTCCATTTAAATGTCTGTGGTAAACAACGTCTGTTATGTGATGGTATTTATAAAAATTAGAACAGTTATTGCAACAAGTATGCCACTGACCAGCGACAACTTTCGTAACAATGACCAATTGTTACGGAACCCTATTGTGTCCAGTAACAATGTAACCTGTTGTCCGGAGTCGATCGACAGTGTTTAATGCTTAATGTTGCATAATCATACGGTTTGTATGTTAAATGCGATTATCAAACACATTTTAGAAAACGGCGCTGGTATACTTAGCGATATTACATTGGGGTTAGAATACTGGAATCTGTTCAAAGATGCAGTTTATCAACACCGGTACTCCTACCATTGGCCGGCGGTTACTGGGAGGGCAGTTAAACGGCACCAGTGATGGAACACGGTTACGGCCATCTCCGGTCGATTTCTCTTCCCGACCAGCCTCCTCATTACTCAGTGGCTTCGAGGTCATACCGACCAACGAATTTCTGAATAGAACTGAAAGTCGTGTGAGTTTAGTCAGTGAGGATGAAGGATTGGAGCTCTCATCCGGAGATGGTTCATCTCACCCGGTCGTGGCAGATCACGACTGTGTGCACGAGTGCTGTAAACGAGTGACTATCAACGTCAGTGGTCTTAGGTTCGAAACCCAGCTTAAAACACTAAACAGACTGCCTCATACTTTGCTGGGAAACCCCTCCATACGAAAACAATTCTGGGATTCCAAACACAATGAGTATTTCTTTGACAGACATAGACCAAGTTTCCAAGCGATTCTGTACTACTACCAGAGTGGAGGCCGACTGAAATGTCCTTTCGAGGTACCAATCGACATTTTTATCAATGAGCTGGAATTCTTCGGATTTGACAGTGATTTGATTGACGAATACAAAGGGAGCGAAGGATTCATTCTGGAAAAAGAGTTTCTGTTACCAGAGAACAAAACTTTAAAAGCAATCTGGCAACTCCTGGAGCAGCCAAACAGTTCTCTCGGTGCCCGGTTAATGGCCATTGTTTCAGTGGCTTTTATTTGTCTTTCAATCGCTATTTTCTGTTTTGAAACTGTACCGGAATATAGAGTTGATTCTTGTGTGTACACGTATCGTAATGTTACAGAAAATAACTCAACGAAACTTAAACTGTCAGCAGTAACGATCAACTTTGGAAGCCATTTCTTCATCCTGGAGAGTATATGTGTTGCTTGGTTTGTATTTGAGCTGGTGATACGGTTTATATCTTGTCCATCCAGACTTGTCTTCCTGAAGAGCGTCCAGAACTGGGTCGATGTGATGTCGGTGACACCCCACATTGTGTTTGTCGTTACCTACTGTGTGTCCGGCGTCTGTATGGACTCCTCGGCCAGTAACGCTTTGGTTGTTCTCAGGATTTCTAGGGTTACACGAGTACTAAAACTCGGCAAACACTCCCGTGGACTACAGGTTCTAGCCATGACACTCAGGAACAGTATTAAGGAGCTCGGAATGTTCGTCATGTTTTTGTTTCTAGGGGTGATCATATTCTCCACCGCCATGTATTTTAGTGAAGCCCATGTAAACTACAGCCATTTCCATAGTATACCGGATACATTCTGGTGGTCAATCGTTTCTATGACAACCGTAGGATACGGAGATATGTTCCCGCAGGGTGTTGCCGGGAAGATCGTCGGGACATTCACAGTTCTCGGTGGAATTCTGACTATCGCACTTCCGGTGCCGATTATCGTGACAAACTTTAACAGCCTCTACAACGCACACAACGGAAGGACGTCTGTTTACTAGACATCCAGTAACATCTGTTTGGTAATTGATATTGGTCGATATTATCATTAATTACAGGAGCTGCGTGAGAACTGCTCTTTTTTATATAGTTGTTAGTAAATCAAGTCTTTTTACGTTGATGTTTGTTTAAACCCAAAGATGTTACGCATTTTCTTTTTGTTTTCTTGATTACAGGATGACGCCTAACTTAGGATTTAATTAGCATAGTTACATATATATAGGAATTGAATGGTTTTTTTCTAATTTTCATAGCGGCTATAAATAGCAGAAGCTATCTACATATCCCGTAGAGTACTCTGATTCTGAATAAGATCCGACACCTTCACATGCACAATTAAACATTGTGTACGCTAATTTTAAGACATATTAAGGACTTGATATGGTAATGGCTCTTTTGGCCCTTAAGACTACCAAATTTCAAATTAAGTATTTAGAAATTAAGTTGCTGCGTTTGATATATTGAATACATACCTGATAAAAACTTTATGATATTTTTGTTGACAGAAAGTATGTTTTTGCTATATAACCATGGTAACTTTGCATACATAATGCAAATTTGAAAATTTGGTCAATTTTGGCATATTCTTTGATAGTTTTTCCTTTAAAAGCAATAGAGCACAACCTAGAACACTTTATATTTTAAGGGAATTAGCAGATACGAAGAATACATCATTTTCAGAAATAAAAAAATTGATCTAGAATGCGCTCTATGTTAACTAGATGAAAAACTGCGTAAAAAAGGCAAATTTTGATGAAATTTTCATATTTTGCATAATTATTGGATAATAAAAAAAGGTTGCCATGACAACTAGAACTTCAATATTACCTAAAAGCACTATCAAATATGTCAGATATGTAAATATTATTTGAAATGCAAGATTCACATCTTAATGACAGACTTTGAAAAATAGTGGATTTGGGGGGCACAAAAGACCCTTACCATACCTAGTCCTTTAGACTATTACATAATGTGGGTTTATCCGTACCATAAGAAGAGAGATTAGAATAATTACACTACGTGTTTGGCGCAGACTGGATTATCGCCCTTTGTCCAATGGTAACACAATATTTCGTAATATTGAATGGTTTAATCTTATACAGCCTTAATGCGTTTCATATTAATGATGCTTAATATTACCAGTTATTATATGTTTATTTTGTTGAAACAGGTCGTCAGTGGAAATAAGAACATATAGCAACAAGGAGAATTTCACATAATGTCAACAAGTTAGGGATATCTCAACTTTTCATTTGGCATTTTTACTTTTTTTTTCTATCTAAGAAATATTACTGGTATTCGTAATTTTATATCTTTCCTCATTGATTAAGCCTATAATATAATCAAAAGAATAAGTAATTGTGAAAAATATGGCAACACATAGATTAATATACAAACTCATATTAGTGAAAAATGTTCTTGTACATCATTTAGCGTCCAAAGTGGAGCATGTTTTATTGCATTGTATTGATTTTAAACACATACGAGATAAGTACTATGATGTCTCCGACATGTACACTTTGTTTCATGCCGTGAGACATAATCGTTTTTTCAATTATCTCAATGAGATAGGTATTTTAAACAAAATATGAACGTTTTCCCATCATATCATCGTATCAACTCAACATTTCATCGTTTCAACAATATTGTGCAAGAGTTTTCTCATGTGTTTTAGCCCAAACTATTTTATCCCATGCAAACCTTTTTTTATCAAATAAAAGTTTACAATTTGTGTTTTAGTTCTTACTTGCCTTTTCTTACCCTGATCTTTTATCCTGATATTAATGCATGACTTGTAGTTTGGCCCTAAATGACCTTAGTTGTCGATGGGCCGTAAAACTCAAACAAACAAACAAACAGCGTCCAAAGACGGCGGGACAGTATTGGTGACCTTGACAATGACGTATAAACCTTAACCTAGGTGTAATGGTGTGATTTGTGTAACTGAGTGTTAAACATACAACGGACCGTATAAACTACCTACACAGTACTTACAACATAGAAACATTTATATCATAATCGTTTATCTAACCTTATCACAGGTGAATTCTAACGAATATATAGGTTTTTTACGTACGCACTTTCCTGTAGGTTATGGAACCGAAAGATGAAAATATAAAACTATTAACAGTAAAGCAGAAATACAATGACGCAGTTGAATTGATACCAATATTTTTTATAAACTTTCAGTTTGCATTAATATCATATTTAAATGATTACATTGGGTAACAATTACGTTTAGATATTTTTGCAAGGTTTTAAAATTCAAACAAACTTGCAAATTCTTATCTTTTTATGAAGTTTTTAACCTATTGAATCTATTGACTGAGTGCATATCTGTGATTGATTAAATTAAAGTTCTACTCTACATTTAATGTATATATTGTACAGTCGAGTCAAAAACGATGTTCTCTCTCAATCTAGGGGTGCTTTTCTTCCGTTATTACAAAAAACGACCAAAATTGTAATCATGGTCAAACAAGAATTTGTCATTAAAGCTAATTGCTGAAGATTATTGGTAAATATTTTTGTTGTTATTGGATTCACTCCGTGGTATACATTGTTCAGACGGACAGACGGAGGACCCTCAATAACCATCCTACATTTAGAGAATATTGAGAAATGACTAAAACGGTATACAGTATTAATTCTTTCTAAACTATTTGTCCGACCATTTGTATCAATTTTGATGTGTGTATATAATGTCCAACTTTCGTGTCGTGTGACGTCATGCTGGTGTAGTATCGATGACGAGGGTCAAGTAGGGTTTGTGACGGAAACGCTATCAGCCCTTCACGCCTGGAATGTCCGATAAACTCTCCAATGGAGTATGTTTTATCGTAAATCTAAGTATATTCTACGACACTAGCGAGTGGTCGCGCCTTAGTCCGCTAAACCTGTCTATATTACTAGGTTTTTTTTCTTTTAAAGCCTAATGTGCATTAGGCATTTTTAAGCCTAATAATATAGGCAGGTTTAGCGGACTAGTTGCGCCCTTGTACATGATCAGTGACGTGAGTTATCACCTATCGATATCAATACTAATATAGGATTAATATTACCATAGACACATACTCCAAATTACTAATTAGAGTTGACCATAATATACCAGTCCCTGTTTAAGTACGTCATCCACCAGGTGGTACCGGGACAACTTGTCAAGATGGAGGAATCTTAGGTTTTATTAAAACATGGCTGTAATGTCATCTATTGTTATAGCTTGAGGTATAGTCGGTCCAAAGTCTATTATTAACACCTGCTACTGTGGAATAGTTATCTTTTGCTGTAGAATAGTTTGTGAACTATTCCACAGGAAAAGGTAACTATTCTAAAGTTGAAGGTAAATGTAGAGACTGGTGAACGCCATGTAATGAGAAATACATCCTCCTTTATTAAATCCACGGAGAAATGTATTAAATATTGACTCGGGTACTTGTCAACGTTGTCGTGATGTATTTTCATAATACCGATATAAACAATTTCCATCACTTCATTCCAAAATATATTCATCATTTCTTTCACAGCTACTGTCTCTATAAACCAGAAAAGAATTTACTTTAACAAATCCAGAAGAGAAAAGATTAAGATTAAATTCCATGAGACAAATGCTGAATTCTCTGCCAAAATGAAATAACAGATACTTGAGAGATTTTTCCATATTTCGTATATCCAAATCACTACATTTTCCATAAAAATGTCATTTAACAAACTTAACATCCAAACACCTTTCATGAAGATAATAATTCTGAAGGAATACTTTCAAAAAACACATTCTTCTGCCACATGATTTCACTTTTTGTGTTTATATATACTGATAGTAGTCTATCATGATCCAAAATATTGGAGAATATTTTGTTATTTTTTTTCTCCTCTAAATTTTGATTAGCTCCCTCTAAGGCATGTGCTGCATGGGAAATGATTTTTGCCCAAATCACTTCAAAGTTATATCCAAAATCACCACTACTGTGTTAAATCTGGATACAGATCTAGAGCTACATATTTATGGTCCTCCATGTTAAACTGAAAACTAAAATGTTTTACTGTGAGAACCATATAGAATCTGTGCATGGATCTTTCGAAAAAATCATGCAAATCATGAATGTTGTTCTCCGAGTGAGATAATGAAACGAATCATGAATTGTCTAAGTTTAAATAGGTAGTTAGGGTTTACCTGGAGCTGTGGAATAGTTAAGCAATACCCATTGTAATTGTGGAAAGTACCAGAGACATTCTGTGCCATGTTTTAAGTATGAGAAACACCTCAAACTGTGGAATAGTCAAGATAATGAATTGTTCGAGGCCCTTACGAACAATTCATTATCTTGACTATTCCGCAGTTTTCGGTGTTTCTCCTATACATACCAATGGTGTCGTCTACCTACTAATTTCGGATTACTTTTACGGAAACACAGAAGTAAATAAAACGCGAAGTTTGATTACGTATGTTTAGTTTTTATGTATAGGAGAAACACCGAAAACTGTTTGATAGTCAAAATAAAGAATTGTTCGAAGCCCGTTAGGCCACTATTACACTAGGTATTGTTTAAGTAATCCACAGCCCCAGGTAAACCCTTATTATCTTTTTAAACCAGTGTCGTTTTCGTTTATTCGGAAGAACTGGTTCGACCGTTGGTTAAAGTCATTATTTCAAGTATAAATCCTGTCGGATCTGCATTTTTTGATACAGGCCTGTGAGGGCTTTGTCAAGGCACGTCTGAAAACAACATAAAATCGCCAGGTCCGTCTTTAATTAATAAACGAACAACTAGGTCCAACCATTCAAACCGTATAATCGAAAACGGCCCCTGAGACCTATTCATGATGCATTTCATTACCTCACTCGAGAGCAAGAATCACGATTTGCATGATTTTTCTGAAAGATCCATGCGTTGGTACTATGGTACTCACACTGAAACATTTACTCAGTTTAAATTTCACTTTCAACATAGAGGAACATAAATATGTAGCTCTGTATGCAGATTTGAACAGAGGAGTAATGATTTTTGGATATAAATATGAAGTGAATAGGGCAAAAATCTTTTCCCATGCAGCACAGGCCTGTGAGGGAGCTAATCAAAATGTATAAGAAGAAAAAACAACAGAATATTCTCTACCGGTACATATACACAAAAAACTGAAATCATGTGACAAAAGAGTGTGTTTTTGAAAGTATTCCTTGAGAATTATTATCTTTATGAAAAGTGTTGGAATGTAAATTTGTTTGATAGATGCTATATTTTATGGTATATGAAGTGATTTGGATAACGAAATATGGAAAAATCATGTCTTAAGCATCTGTAATGTCATTTTTGCAGAAAATTTAGCATTTGTCTCATGGAATTTAATCTTAATCTTCTCTCTTCTGGATTTATTTTTAAAATGAATTATTTTTTAGGTTATGGATACAGTACGTGGCTGTGAAAGAAATTATGAATTTATTTATTTTGGAATGAAGTGATAAAACTTGTGTATCGGTATTATGAAAATAAGTTTACATATACATAACGACGACTTTGACAAGTTTAATCTTTAATCCATCTCTCCGTGGCATTAATAAATGAGGATGTATTTTTGACTACATGCTAAACTATGTTCACCAGTCTCTACATTTACCTTCAACTGTGGAATATTTACCTTTTTCCGTGGAATAGTTCACAAACTATTCTACAGCAAAAGGTAACAATTCCACAGTGGCAGGTGATAATAGTAGACTTTGGACCGACTATACCTCAAGCTATAACCATAGATGACATCAGAACCATGTTTTAACTTAAATGCAATGACAATGCTTTTGTGCGGATAAACTAAAACAGTGCAAAAATTTGTTTATCGGTCACACAGTTTTGCAAGGTCACCGTAAAAAGTGTAAATATAGCAGGTCTTTATTAATCTGGTAAAACTAGAGATCCCGTCTACACAATTCTTGTATAATGTAATGGATTGTCTTGGTCTTATAATTCTGGTGATTTTCTATGGTATGTACAGATATAACGCATTTCGTAACTCCTTTTCATAGAATATTCTTATCATTAAAAAGAAACAATTGTAATGGATTTTTTTAAAAATATATTGTACCGATAAAGTTTCCTTCATGCATACTGTCATGCAATGCATATAACCCAATCTAAAACGAAGGGATCTAAGAATTAATTATAGTTTATACCCACCAGAATGTCCCATAGACCATTTTAAAACGTTTTAGGGGTCTAGCACAAAAATATGTAAAATTGGTATTCTACATCGTCTGAAAATGGTCTATGGACTCTCTGCTGGATCCATATTGATACATACTGTAACTACTTCTCACATCCAAAACCTCATTCAATAGCCTTGGTGAACCGCCGGATCAATAATCGTGGATCCGGAGCCAGATCAAGTTGTTAGCGTCTATAAGAAGACTGATCTTCTCGTACTTGTTCCACCAGATATCGCCCTTGCCTGGCACCTGTTTCTTTATATTGTCATTGGCAATATCGCCATTTTTTACAAAGAAAACATAATAGTTTAAATTTACACCTTTTGCTTTTCAGAATAATGCTTTGTATGTTGTCTATTATATAGTTAGATTGAACTGAACGGAACATTAAGAAGAGGATGTTGTGAAGTCGATCCTGAATGTTACGTGAAATGTGAAACGTGACCTCTATGTACATTTGACAGTTAATATTGACAGACACATGCATGAGATAGATATCATATGTTGCCTTAAGAAACAGCCACACAGACCTGTTTGTGTTATATTGTATTAAAATAACAAAAATCTTGGCTTAGCTTGTTTTCCGACCTTGTGTTTTATTCTACACGAGTTTATTTTCTCTTTGTTTTCAGCAAGTAATAACGGACATGTTCTTAAGACGATAATATTGACTTTTAATTTGTTCTAATATATTAGGATCCAAGAATGATGTAAACCTCGTGTTGAATACATGTACATAAGTGTCACGTATACAAAGTACGCAGCTAACCTTGACATCAGTTCAGGAAATTTTCAACCTTGTAATTACCTTATAAAGTACACTTTCCGAGTGGAAATATGTTATTTTGTCGTAAAATCATTTTACATTATTCTACATGACGATACAGCTACCTTTTCTTTTCTTCAATGAAGTCCAATATTTTCTATGGAAGGAAGGCAAGTACACTTTGATACTGAGTAGACTAGTTCCCTTCCCTTAGGTCTACCCTCCGCCAGGCTGCGCTCCGCTCACTAGCCTAGCGTACGCAAAGTAGGTAACTGAGGTGAGAACCAATCTTCTGACTGAGTATACTGGGAATGTCTCGGGAAAAAACTGCCATACAACGTAATGTTTTACATCCGAGGAATTCCGATTGCATTGAGTGAAACTAGACTGGATTACCTGCCGTAGTATCATTCTCTCTGCTAGGCTGCGCTCATAAATACTAATTTATTGTATTTTCGGAGCGAAGGTTAGTGGAGTGTAGAAAAACTACGGCAGGCAATCCAGTCTATGAGTGAAACAAATCTGATAGTTGAAGTTCAAGCTACTGTGATTTCATTGGTCTTTGATATTGTTGTGTGTATTTATATAATTTTCTTAGTTAATGATTGACGTTGACTTTAGTAAAGCCGATACCATGGATACTGAGACAACAATGTTGGATCCTTTAACCGCTAAGGAGACACTAGCTTCTCGTCATCACGACTATACGCACAATTCCCATCTTCACCCTTATAATCATTAAATGCAAACAAAAGTTGATGCCCTTATATAACATTACATATCTGTAATGTAGAAAATACAAATACATTTGAAAATCATTTGCACCATACGATTGCTCCGTCTAAGCATAGGCATATTGCTATATATCCTAATATATAAATATATGTCAACCACGGTCCAAACACACGCAGATTAGGTTTGTGAGGGGAGGTGAAACAAGGACATATAGAACTGAGATCTCAACCGCAAGTATCAGTCAAACAGGGGACTATATACTGGCTGTAGATCTCAACCAGAGATTAACATTTCCGGATATTGTTCACATCAACCTCAGACTGGATATGCTGCTTCGGTCACCAGGCACAGAGTAAATCGTCATCATCAAGCTAACAGTCCCATGGGAGGAAAGGTGCAGTGAAGCGCATGAAAGGAAGATGACAAAGTATGAAGCATTGCTATTGGAATGCTGGCAAACATGGAATTTTACTACCCTGTTTTTATTTATTTGCAGCTGACATTGATATTGCTAAACTATACAAACTTGAGTAAAGACTACCGACTATTTAAACTTTGACAGACCTGATTTACCTCATCAATCATCATTCAAAGGCTGTCAATGCGAGCGACAGTTTCTCGGGTATTGATGGTGCTTCTAAACCGACAAACACATTAACATCGTACACGCTGACCTATCTAAAAGGTCAATCCAATTCAAAGTCTTTAAAAATCAAGGATAATGATGCTCAAAATAGATACAGTTATCGCCATGTGTACTTATCTTAATCAATTATATTCCGTAGTAACATAATGACCTTGATACATGGACTCTTCTAGGTCATATGGGTGTTTTGGGAATAACGGCACGTGAAAGAGTTCTATTAGAGGTGTCATCCAATCACAAATAGTTATAGCGAATTAGCGATATACTGAACTGAATGCTAAGTTTTCTCTTTTTGTTCTCATTACTGTATTTTCTCTCCACTATGTATCCAATCTACATACATACATGACAGTCTCTATTTATTTGATAACCTTACTCAAAATACTTTTCATGGTGGTACATCATTGGTACCCTTCCTAATATGACCGTTATCGGAGTCTGTTTGCTACCCTTCCTCATAAGACACTCCGTGATGGTACATCATTGGTACCCGTCCTGATAAGACCGTTGTTGGTGTCTGTTTGCTACCCTTCCTCATAAGACACTCCGTGATGGTACATCATTGGTACCCGTCCTGATATGACCGTTGTTGGTGTCTGTTTGCTACCCTTCCTCATAAGACACTCCGTGATGGTACATCATTGGTACCCGTCCTGATATGACCGTTGTTAGTGGTGTCTGTTTGCTACCCGTCCTCATAATACACTCCGTGATGGTACATCATTGGTATCCGTCCTGATATGACCGTTGTTGGTGGTGTTTGTTTGCTAACCTTCCTCATAAGACACTCCGTGGTGGTACGCCATTGGTACCCGTCCTGATATGACCGTTGTTGGTGGTGTCTGTTTGCTAACCTTCCTCATAAGACACTCCTTGGTGGTACGTCATTGGTACCCGTCCTGATATGACCGTTGTTGGTCGTGTCTGTTTGCTAACCTTCCTCATAAGACACTCCGTGATGGTACATCATTGGTACCCGTCCTGATATGACCGTTGTTGGTGGTATCTGTTTGCTTACCTTCCTCATAAGACACTCCGTGGTGGTACGTCATTGGTACCCGTCCTGATAAGACCGTTGTTGGTGGTGTCTGTTTGCTAACCTTCCTCATAAGACACTCCGAGGTGGTACATCATTGGTACCCGTCCTGATATGACCGTTGTTGGTGGTGTCTGTTTGCTACCCTTCCTCATTATACACTCCATGATGGTACATCATTGGTACCCGTTCCTGATATGACCGTTGTTAGTGGTGTCTGTTTGCTACCCTTCCTCATAAGACATTCCGTGATGGTACATCATTGGTACCCGTCCTGATAAGACCGTTGTTGGTCGTGTCTGTTTGCTAACCTTCCTCATAAGACACTCCGTGGTGGTACGCCATTGGTACCCGTCCTGATAAGACCGTTGTTGGTGGTGTCTGTTTGCTTACCTTCCTCATAAGACACTCCGTGATGGTACATCATTGGTACCCGTCCAGATACGACCGTTGTTGGTGGTGTCTGTTTGCTTACCTTTACTCATAAGACACTCCGTGGTGGTACGTCATTGGTACCCGTCCTGATAAGACCGTTGTTGGTGATGTCTGTTTGCTAACCTTCCTCATAAGACACTCCGTGGTGGTACATCATTGGTACCCGTCCTGATATGACCGTTGTTAGTGGTGTCTGTTTGCTACCCTTCCTCATTATACACTCCTTGATGGTACATCATTGGTACCCGTCCTGATAAGACCGTTGTTGGTGGTGTCTGTTTGCTAACCTTCCTCATAAGACACTCCTTGGTGGTACGTCATTGGTACCCGTCCTGATAAGACCGTTGTTGGTCGTGTCTGTTTGCTAACCTTCCTCATAAGACACTCCGTGGTGTTACATCATTGGTAGCCGTCCTGATATGATCGTTGTTGGTGTCTGTTTGCTACCCTTCATCATCAGACACTCTGTGGTGCCACATCATTGGTACCCGTCCTGATATGACCGTTGTAGGTGGTGTCTGTTTGAACTTTTTCCTATTAAACATTGAACGGTAAGTCATCAAAGGAAGTATAATAAGTTATGAGCGACGTATACTGAGCTAGGACAGACAAAACTTTGTATCAGGTGTTTGCCTTATTGATTAAAATTCATAAAACGTGTAAAATCGATTTATACATACAATTATTCGGATACCTTTTTTACTTCTAAGTTAAAACACACAGCTCATGGTTCAGTTTATGTGGGGTTCCTCCGCAGCCAGAGACCAGATATTTGCTGGCACTGACATTTCATCCTCCAAGTCTATGTCATGACGAGATTCACTATAACACAAAAAACTTCTCAAATTCTCAAAAATCTTAATTTTATTGTCTTAAGCACTCTCCATTCCTTCATTTTGAATATTTGTGCCACTTTTCTTATTATTGATACCTTTGGGCAATTTAGTGACATCAGTGACTAGTCGTAAACCGAATAATAACATACATGTAAGACTCCATTTTCTACTTCAGGAAGACAATTATTATTCCAGATCTTGCTGATGGTGATTTCATTTTTATCACATTTCGAACCACACGGCCATCCCATATGGATATTTATTTCTATACAGTATAATTTTATTCAGGCTACAATATTGTAAGTTATCCTAAATTTCTTTTCTGTATGTTTCCTTTTATAACAGTTACTGATAAATATTACTACATGTATGTTGAAATACATATATTTGTTACATATATTGTCTAAAATTGTACCTAATTTATTTCACTACAAACCGAATGCTGTTCATATAGTCAGAAGGTAGTAAATTGAGTACTTTTAATACTTTGTAAATACAGTATTCATAAAACTACAAACTTTTAATGCTGAACTGATTGAATCGTGATCTGTTGCAATATGCATGCTTGAAAATAATGTTTTCCCATTTGCAATTGAAATTCTGAATGAACACATGGCGGGTAGTAAAGAAGAAATTAAATCTATTCACTGCCACGGGTCGCACCTCGCTACCGTTATACCGTAATCTCATCATTAATCTTCGGACGGATGTATTTGAAATAGCAGCATTAAAACTCTCATTGCCTGTCGATATCCAAACAGATAAACTTGAAATGATCTATTTTATATCTATAAGACCCCTCGTTAAGGAATCCCCCGGATTTAATATGTGGTTAGAACCAGAACACTAAAAGCCTTGTCAACTTACAGTCCTCTCCATGGTTCTCGACAAACTTCCCAGTGATCTTTAGGCAGTTGTAGTAACGTTAACGTAGTTATACATAGATATGTAATAATCATAAAGTTGGGGTTTTCTTAAAGAAAACAGAAAAGCACTCCTATCGGGTGATAAAGCACTTATATGAACTAAACATATTAGTGTTGTTGGACATAATTGACAACGATGTCAACATTTCTGAAATGTATGACATAATCTAATAGGAGTGCGAGGTATTTTTTACTGAATTTTTAAAGCCATTTAAATCAACGAATAAGTCCGGTGAAAGTTAATGTGTAACGGCGTTTACCATGAAACCTTTATTTATAAGATTATATTAATACATTATGGCTGACGTCCTATCATTTACAGAATAGAATCACAATAGTTACTCTGACATCACGGACAAGTTCGGGTTAATTCAACTTTATTGTAATCGATCACTTTACTAAATGACTGACGTCACTGATTCTATATTTAGAAAACCTTTAATGACGTCTAGGAGATAAGAATTAGAAATGATTATATGATTGAAAAAACTGATCTTCATATATATTTTTTTCATAGAAAACACATTGTCGTCAGGCGTTGGTTCTAAAAAGTCATAACATTTCCTTCACTATTACCTAAAGTTTTACGATGTACCGTAAACAAAAATAAAACATCAATGTCGATTAAATCGGTGACATCCTTTCAATCTATCATAGAAATGGACTTAGGTTTGTAAAGAATCACATCTTCACTTTAAAAAGTAAATTGATCAATCAAAATAATCTAAATTCCTTTAACCAAAGTCTTATGGCTTCGGAAATAATCGTGTGTTATATATATCAAGAAAAGATATTTGAGGAATATTAGAAACACAACTTGACAGATAAAATTTTCACATTTACTGAGTTATGTATGAATGATTAACAGTAGGATCTATCGTATTCAGTCATTGAACAACTATTTACTTTCGAAGATGGTAAATAATATTGTCCCTCGATACAATAAAAGCCGTCTTCATGAAAATTGTAAATATACTTGTACAAAAGAGGTGTCATGGTCCCATTTACACTTAATATGTGTAAGACATTTGTACCTTGTTTCCAAACCACATTTTGATATAGAATATACTTATTAACTGCCAAACATTGACCAAGCGCAATGAAAAGAGATTTTCTTCATCCATTCACAAATCCATAATATGTTGATTTACACATTGAAGATTCCCTCTCCACTGTGACACCTAGGGTACATGTAGTATGCTCTGAGTAGCCTTCACATAGACTTTAAGATTAAGCAATTATGAGTATTTCTAATAAACAATATATGTATATACAAAGACTGAAAACCTATAAAATATGTTATGGTACATGTATATCGGTGTAAACAGACAAATCAAATCTCAAATATATTGTATGACGTCTTTCTTAGTTAAAGCAGAACATCCTTATCCTTTCAAAACACACGGATCTTTTATTGTTTAAAGCGTTTCCTGTCAAATCTACAATCTTGCTTATATTTGTTTTATTTTAAAATATTCGATCTGAAATGTGGATTGTGATCGATATTTTGTATTTGTTTTTATGATGATTTTGATATTATTGATAGTGACGTTATTGCTAAATAATGTTATTTACTTTAGTGAAGTAACTCTTCTTGGTGACATTTTTCATTAAATTTACATTACTTGGTTTTGTTTATTCTTCAATGTCTTAATAAACGCTAGTCTCTATAGAAACAATATTTAGATATTCACTATTGTGATATTTTGTGTAAACTGGTGACGTGGTTTGTGAAACTGTGGGAGTCAGTGATATTCTCACAGAAACACATTATTATGCAAAAGTAATACTTGGGAGATTCTTTGGAGTACATTTATAGAATAAGCCATTGTCGTTATTACCGACTGAGCACTTTTACGGTACATGCATTGTGTAGTTTAAAATTAAATCTACAACTTTAGAGCAGGGAGAGAGAATAAACCTGTATCTGGTTGTGTGCAATGGTCACACAGTTGGCAAACGGCTGTATATATTGCATGCTGGGCTCAAATATAATTTCAAACTTCGAATACAACTGAATTTGTAAATCATAAAATTGAATAGAATAACCTATTGAACCCACCGTTATTCCCATAACAGTACTGAAAGACCTTTTGTGCTTGGCATCTTTGGAAGTAAACAAAATAAGATCAATAGCTGAAAACGGTGCCATTAGTTCTATCATTGTAACGTAATGAAATGACATCCAAGTTTTTGCTCCAAAAATAGTCAGAGACAATTTTGACTGCACTTTATTACATAAGAGATTTTCCTAATTTACAACCAGATGACGTCAGTTATTAAGTACAGTAATGGAGTTGAATTAAATATTAAAATTGTCGTAATATTTACGTCACGTGCAGCCTTAAATAGTTAATAGGTTTTCTATCAGAATGAAGTACTAACAAACATCTGGATAGTAAAAAAAGGAACTGATTAAGTACATGTATACGACATAGCTTGGCTATGATATCACACAACTTTGGAAAATGCCATTACATTCACAGGTTATAACTGAAAACGAGCATTATGTTAAAAGGAACTCGTGGGATATGAACTTTTGGGTTGTATAATTGATTAAATTTAAACGATGTAAATAATGTTTAATTTCAATTCAATAATTCTCCACCATCAATTGTTTCTGGTATGGATGCTATTTTCGGAATGAAATTAAAAAAGGCTTAGTGATTAAAAAACCCCTTCTAAAATAAGAAATAATTTACTTCAACATTGTTTCTATTTTTAAACTTTAATTGGATTTTCAAGTTATGAAGTCCTTAATACAAATAAATGTAATACGACTTTACTACCAGTAGATTGAATTTTGACATAAGCTACGGACTGTTTTATTTATATAAATATATCACACAATCTAATTGACAACCAATCGTGTCACCAAAAACGGATAAGTTATACTTTTATTGGTGTATTATGAAAACATCCGAGGATTCCTTGACGAAAGGTTTATTAGAACAACAAATATATAAATGTATACGTTTGACTGGTTAAAAATCGACAAGGAATTGGAGTTTGAACATCACTGATTTAAACAGATACGCAACAATATTAACGTTGTGATTTGACTGTTATTTGTAGGGATCAAACAGTATAATAGGTACTTCCACGAGACAAACTTCTAGCAGTAATTCCCAGAATAATATCCTTATCCATTCATTGGTGGTCAAATCAATAATAAAGTTTGATGTACAATACTTTCATGTGATATCAATGATAAGTAATGATTTTCAGTCGATACTGGAAAGTATATGTTACACCTTTACCATCGCCGTAAGTTACAAATACAAGTTTTTATTTTTTTAATGTTTCCTATACAAATATCAATTGGTCATCAATACATGTACTAACCAAAACGTGAGAAGTCTAAACGAAAAACCAGCACCCGAAGAGTACATGGGAAAATGAGTTTTATATCTAATTAGTTTAGGAAATGTTCAGCATTAAAAAAACAAATATATATCTATGCTGAGATTGTCTGTGTTATCAGCCTATTATAATGAAATATCGACGCAATACAAATAAAACTATCGTTTTCAAGGGCAGAGATATATCACAAACCAAAGATAGAAATGCAAATCTTTCTTCCATAAACATGAATTTGTCGAATAATCTGAACTTTAAAAAAAATCACTCTTTGACATATGTTATTGAGAGACTCTGTGATTTCAAGCTACACATTTGGAGTATCGTGCGTTAAGAATTAATTCCCAACCTGTGCATTGGTAAAATGTAAAATAAATTTAGCCAATAAAGGCCTAAGAGTACACAATTTCAGGTGCTAAGGTATCAGGGATAAGGTTCTATAGTCGCTCATGTATCTTGATCGTTGCAATAAAAAGACAGAATGACAATGTAATGTTAGTTTAAATCACAGATGTTTCGCTGAGAGCATACAGTTGAATTGTTGTCGTGAAACTATCTTATAACAGTGCATCAAATTAAATAACCACAAAATATGTTTTAAATATCAACATTCAAATAATGATTTTTAACACATTCAGATTGCAAATGAATATTTATTTACTCATATTGACAACATTCCATAGACTTGATATTAAAATATTTATGAAGAAAACCTTCTGCAGGGTATGCTTGTTCATGCATGCGTAACGGTAACGCACTATTGATGAGCATAGGTTTGTTGTAAGTAGAACTTCATATCAACATCGATTCTCCGTTCATCTGATCGATAAACACATGTTGATATCGTATGGTTTGTTGTGATGTTTTAACTCAATACATTTGCAATGCTTTAATCACTAGCTCTAGCCTGATTACATTTCTGGAGAAATGAACATAGAAAGTTCATCAGCTCCGGCCGTTATCGAGGTACTGATGTTGGATTACAACTTTTAATACTTCCTGTATTTTCCTCTCAATAGAAAATTAATTTCGAAGCTAGCTATATAGCATATTAATATTCGCTTGGTCAAATCTATACATTGAAATACCAGCAGCTGGAACAAAAGTCGTACAAAAATACGAAAAACGATATTAATTTACCATATCAAGGCGTGGGGACCCACTCATTGTTCAATCACACTAATGTCGTATTTAAGTATTTTATAAATGATTGAAATATGTCACAGTCGAACATATCTAATGGTTAGAATAATAAAACGTTGTTGTTTGATTATATTTTTTTCAAGTTTTTGTTAAAAATCAAATGCATAACAAACAAATAGGGATTAGGGAATATCATTATCAATATGACATTGACAAGAGTAAGATGGCGGAGGACGATATTTCAGTCATTATACTAATGAACTACATCAGACATGTAATCACTACAGAAGCAACATTGATACTGATGAATAAAAACTAAAGCAAGTTTATCATTTAGTTACTTGTAAGCAGAGTTTTTCTTCTTTAAACAGATCGTAATTTGTCAGCTTGTTTCTGCGAATACGCCTTAACATTTGCCTTGTATCATACAAGGATTTTATATGCATATGAAACACCTCCTGTTATTATCATATTATCACACGAATACGCCTTAGCATTGCCTTGTATCATACAAGGATCTTATATGCATATGAAGCACCTCCTGTTATTATCATATTATCACATGAGTACGCCTTAGCATTGTCTTGTATCATACAAGGATCTTATATGCATATGAAACACCTCCTGTTATTATCATATTATCACACGAGTACGCCTTAGCATTGTCTTGTATCATATTAGGATCTTATATGCATATGAAACACCTCCTGTTATTATCATACTATCACACGAGTACGCCTTAGCATTGTCTTGTATCATACAAGGATCTTATACGCATATGAGCAACTCCTGTTATTATCATATTATCACACGGGTATGCCTTAGCATTGTCTTGTATCATACAAGGATCTTATATGCATATGAAACACCTGTTATTATCATATTATTACACGAGTACGCCTTAGCATTGCCTTGTATCATACACGGATCTTATATGCTATGAAGTAACTCCCGTTATTATCATATTATCACACGAATACGCCTTAGCATTGCCTTGTATCATACAAGGATCTTATATGATATGAAGCACCTCGTGTTATTATCATATTATCACACGAGTATGCTTGCATTTTTCGATATGTTAGATGCACTCGATACTATGTAAGAGGTGATTATGAGCGTCAAAGCATTTTCTATGTGATACTTTGGATGTTCCACGATAAACGAACTTTTCAAATTGCAGAAAAAAAGGAAATTCTTACATCGTTTGTAAATTCCAGCCATACTTATATGGAGTTACGAACCGAATTGAATGTTATGCATTTTATAATCCAGACAGTGACTGAACAAAGCTGCATTTCTTAGTATACATACAAATGTCCCATTCTTCTGATTGGAATAGAACAATTTTAATGCTACAGAACGGGAAACGTATACATACTTATATCAGTAATTCAAGGGCATCTCCATTGTTTTGTTTGAGTTATAAGGACATTATTTATCCTTATATGCACATTCTGAAGCATTATTCTAAAATGATTCATCAATGATATCAAAAGTAAATCAGAAATACGCTGATCACATCTCTGATTACATAATCTAAACTGATATCGTACTATCAATTAAATATTCTAGCCCCAATAATTCCTTACGTATTGTCCTAGTCACGTCATATTGGTAAAGACATATTTGTTTAGGGTGATAAAAAGTGAATTATAGGTAACAGAGGTTCAGTGCAGCATTATGTACGTGTACTAAATCAACTTCTGAGGCGCGACAGTAAACACTCGGGTGGCGGTCATACATTGTAGGGATGGTTGGATTAGCATACATCGGAAGTGTTGTGTGTAAACGGCTTTTATTGTCCGCAATCACAGACACACACTTATTATTTATGTGATTTAATATATTGGCTGGGTAGTAGTATACCTGATAATAACTATTACCTACATATAAAGACGGGCTATACACCATATACATTATACAGTTTAACACTTCTATAGCTGGTCCTCCCTCACGTCTTTCATACCAATGTTATCTGCCAGAAAATACACACAGTACGGCTTTATGATTTCCCATGATTAGTCTGTGATTGAAATATAGACATTATTAGTAAACGTATATGAAAAAAAATCTGTTTTGTTGTTATGATTTACAACATTTACATCAACTCCTATGTGTCATGAGCAATCGAATATATTAAACTTATCAACATTGAACACATTGGATTGTTGATTTTATTGGTCATTAATATATATATTGAGGTATGTTAGGTCAGCATTTACCTGTGTAACATAGAACGTGATACACCCCCATCAAGTCGGCCTACTGATCACATCACCTCGGATGTCTGTTCATGGGTCGTTTATTATGGAACATTTCCCCTGATAAGGTATATAAACACAAATATCTAATAAATGTATACAAACACATGAAAACCAATAAAAGTTAACTGCAGAGCATTCATTAAACTATATGTTAGTACTAGGGAGTGCGACATGGAGTTTAAGGAATGGTCATACATGTTCAGAAGACGTAAAAATAAACAAGAATAATTCATTCTATGACATGCACATGACCATTTCATCGTAATAAGATTTTATATATTGTAGGTTTATATCGTTAGGTAGTCGACACCATGGTAAATCTTACAGAGTATATATATAAAGACTCACGGGTACTCAAATAGTACACAAGCGGGTTATCCTACGATAAGTGTGAAAAGGGTATTTATTTTTAGTGTCCTCGTGTTAAGAATATTTATCTAGCATTGTGCGCATTTAATATCATAACTAGATTTCTTTTAATTATCGCCGACGATAATAGTGTCCTCTGTACCTGTAAACTACCTTTGTGATACCTGTAAAATTTGTAAATTACCTTTTGTCGAACCTAATCGATAGAAAGCACGACTGACTCCGATAGACGGTACCGGCATACCTACCGAAAGCCAATACTGTCTGCACACGGACAACAGGGGACAAGAGACTTATCTTGGCACTCTCCTGCTATATAACAAAGGGAGGAATACGTTGGACTGCAGGAAAAGTCATAGGGGAGCTGATACCTTTCGTATACGTCACAAGAGTGGCGGTCATTTCGGGATAGCAGCTCGTCATTAACACCAAGGTAGGTTCATTTTAATACTAATTTAAGACTTATTTTAGGTTTGTTCTTTTCCTCCATATAAAAAAAATTCAAATGAATTTTTGCTGAAACAATTTAGTAAAGAATGCTGAAATACATCAATACATCAGACAAGTACATGTTAAATAAATATCGTTGAATTGTAAATTACAGTCGAAAATATAGTCTTAAATGCAGAAATCCGACATTTGATTATGTAAATGATTTAAGTAAAAGTGGCCCAGTATCCAGTAAACCTCCTTATGATGACATAGCGTAAAACACTGAACTAATCGACAATACAAAAGTATCCATTCACAGCAAACAGTTGAATATTTGACAAATTACAAAAGAATAGTTCGGTAAATGATATTGAATATTAAAAAAGCTTCGTGTGACAATAGCATTTTACTTGTTAACAATGACTGAAGGAAGTAGACACATTCACTATCAGTCACGAAATCAATTAGGCGGCACACCTTATAGGGAAATCAATCAACGGTGGATATTTAAGGACAATGCTATCATTTAAGTAGGTTTAGCAAATAGTCAATAATGAAACATAGGGAGGATATCTTAACCATTTCATTTCTCATTAGCTTACACACGTGACGTGGACAATGTTGTGTAGAAATCTGAGGCCATCCAAAACAAAGTTCGTTATCACAAGGTAATGACACTACCATAATTGACGTAGTTCACAGCTATAGAATGAAACATGTACTCGTACTCGTTCGATATCAGAACCATCGTTAGAACAAGACATTAAATACATGTATGTTCGTTACGGCACATCAAGTGATGAGAGGAAAACATTTGAGCCATCAAGTGTAGATAATATCTAACATATTAAATTGACAGCAAGATGTTGCCTTTTTCAGAACTTGTGTTAACTTATTGATGTTAGATGAGCACTAACCTCACCTTCTCTTCACTGAAAAAGGTTTTAGTTCAGTGCTGGATAAGTATATGGTTTCCCAAGCAATCAATTAAGAATGAATGAAGGAATCAATCAATGATTGAATTAATCAATCAATAAATGATTAAATCAACCAATCGACCAATCAATCGACCAATCAATCAATCAATCAATCAATCAATCAATCAATCAATCAATCAATCAATCAATTTTATTCGATTAAGAAGATGTGAAATCTACAAAACCGTTCATGTATCTGATGGATGTAAAAGCCTATACTTTAAGAGAAGGTCTCCACTTTATCGTACCATATCTCTTGGTTTTGTATTTATCGGCTTTATATATTACAAAAACTCACATCAACACTGACATTTCTAGGACACCAATGCACAGGAAAAGTAAGTCTCGAGAACTTTCCGTTTAGTTACCACATGTTTTATGAAAAGGAATTCTCGAAAATGACATTTTATTTTTCATGTTGGATAGCAGCTAAAATCGAATCTTTTTCCTAAATTGATCGGTTGTTGAATGTATGATTTTGGCAGTAATAAGCAGGTTTTTTTGCAGTAGACCGGTCCGGAAATAGAAAGGTCGTTACTCCAAACCGAACTAAGTGCACTTACTGAATGTTTTTTATTACATGCATAAGGTTGGCAGAAGGAAGTTGATGTGTCCTTATCACCAGTATTGGGGACAGCTCATGATCAGCGTTGTCAAAACAACTCGTAATACTGAACAACCTCACCGTTTCAATTTCCCCACAAGTCACGAATTAAACTTTTTTTATCACATCCAACTTATTGGGAAAGTTTTCGAATAGAAAGATGTAGGTAACGTAACGCCAACTTATATGCAAACTGCACACAAGGTAAAACCTGACTTCTCTTGGCAACTGAAATCAATACGAATTTCACATCTCATATCTAAAATATAATACTTTAATATATCGCTATTCAGTTCGTATATATCATAGAATAAGGAATAGTAGAACGGTAAAATTGGAAAAGATGTCCCTTGTCATACTTATGAGATTAGCAAATCAACAAAATGTTGGCAAGAGAATCTATGTAATTATAATTGCTCCTAACAAATAAACAAATAACGAAGAAAAAAAAAAGAAAAAAAAGAGAGCGAACTTTCGTCAGTTTTTTGACATTAAAATAGAAATAGAAATAAGAAAAAGAGAAAGAAAAAGAAAGGAAATAAGATCAAAGGAAAAAAATAAAAATAAGCATCTTATTATATGTCGTTTCTCTACTTTTAATGTGATAATGACATCACCATTTATCCTTTAAGTTAGATGAGTCGATACTTATTTTAAAGCATGCGGATTCATTTAATTGGAGGTTTAAACCAATCATATCATTCATGAATTTGCCATTCGAGATCAAAGGAGTGTATGATGTTTCAATACTAAAGCTATCACAAAATACGACATATAGATACTGTAAACGTTAAATGCGAGCACATTTTCGCGAAGATAAGTGCAATGACGAATGTATGGTAAAAAGTTGTATGGTCTGTCACTTTAGCTCTTTTTGTCAAAGTGAAAAAAGTTTAAGTGTTCTTTCTCATTTTACCACTTTTTATAAAGTTGCAGCACTAGTACTGGAAGTATTTTTAAAGTGTACACTGAATGGTTTGGTATATAAGGCTTGATAAATGCGTCATTGGATGAAATCTAGAGTGGCGAAAGTACGAGTTTCAAAGCGAATACGGTATTAGAGATAATACGCGATAGTACGCCGTTTCTCTAGAACACACCTGAAGCCCAAAGCCATTGACCCCGATTCGGGACCCCTGACCTGTGACGTCACGAAGACAACGGGATCGACTCTACTCGCATAAGTTAGAGAGACAATTTTCGGTGACTGCCATCTAATTTAAACTACCTGTTTGTAAATATCGATTTTGAAGACTCAAATACCTGTGTACATGTCCGATACATGTTTAATTTTATCCTCAATCAAAGATAGAGATTGGAATACGCTTGAAAATAGAGATTTATACCATACATATATATTGATGTACCTGTCGTAGATAAATGAACATCTATGTGCGATTACAGCATAATTATAAACTTTAAAATGTACATGATATTCTACGTTCCTTGTATATCCGCGGTGTTTGGAACCACATATACATGTACACGAATATTATACATGTGTATCAAGGACGTATATATATATTTTCTTGATAATTTCATCCAAAACCTGACTCGGGTCGTCTAATGTCTACTGGTCAAACCCGCTTTACAAATTTCTGAATTTTACCTAAAATCTGCCCATACGAATTAAGGTATGATTCTTAACCAAGGATTTATAAGTCCTTGTTTTAAACAGATTTGTTTGCGTATATGTAAATGCATCTACTAACTGCGTTATGTCTGAAATCGATTGTGTGACTTAATTACTGTACATTTGATACCATTGCTTAATTATCAGTATGTATATGTTTGTCATTTAATTCTACTGTGATTTGACGGATTTAATTTTATATACCAAGTTTGGAGAACCGTCACATCACAAATATTTATTATTTAGCAGACGTGATATTTTTCGAACATTTTTTTTCGGGTGACAGTGATATCCTCTGGATGACACTAGGCACTGTCACCCTCTAATGCAGGTAGTATTTATATAATACGTAATCGTACTGCATGTGGTGAATAATATGTCAGTAATAGGGTAGCATTGGAATGGGCTGCGTCGAGATTCCTACTTGATACGAATATCATTTAGGAAGATTGTTTTGTGGAAGCCGTTATGTCGCCTGTGACAATACTTTCAAAAATTCTTTAGTTGCTCGCATATAACGTTTACAGTATCTATATGTCTTATTTTGTGATAGCTTTAGTATTGAAACATCATACTCCTTTGATCTCGAATGGCAAATTCATGTGTGATATAATTGGTGTAAACCTCAAATTAAATGAATCCGCATGCTTTAAAATAAGTATCGACTCATCTAACTTAAAGGATAAATGGTGATGTCATTATCACGTTAAAAGTAGAGAAACGACATATAATAAGATGCTTATTTTTATTTTTTTCCTTTGATCTTATTTCTTTTCTTTTTCTTTCTCTTTTTCTTATTTCTGTTTCTATTTTAATGTCAAAAAACTGACGAAAGTTCGCTCTCTTTTTTTTTCTTTTTTTTTGTTCGTTATTTGTTTATTTGTTAGGAGCAATTATAATTACATAGATTCTCTTGCCAACATTTTGTTGATTTGTTAATCTCATAAGTATGACAAGGGACATTTTTTACAATTTAACCATTCTACTATTCCTTATTCTATGATATATACGAACTGAATAGCGATATATTAAAGTATTATATTTTAGATATGAGATGTGAAATTCGTATTGATTTCAGTTGCCAAGAGAAGTCAGGTTTTACCTTGTGTGCAGTTTGCATATAAGTTGGCGTTACGTTACCTACATCTTTCTATTCGAAAACTTTCCCAATAAGTTGGATGTGATAAAAAAGTTTAATTCGTGACTTGTGGGGAAATTGAAACGGTGAGGTTGTTCAATATTACGAGTTGTTTTGACAACGCTGATCATGAGCTGTCCCCAATACTGGTGATAAGGACACTTCAACTTCCTTCTGCCAACTTATACATGTAATAAAAACATATAGTAAGTGCACTTAGTTCGGTTTGGAGTAACGACCTTTCTATTTCCGGACCGGTCTACTGCAAAAAAAACCTGCTTATTACTGCCAAAATTATACATTCAACAACCGATCAATTTAGGAAAAAGATTCGATTTTAGCTGCTATCTAACATGAAAAATAAAATGTCATTCTCGAGAATTCCTTTTCATAAAACATGTGGTAACTAAACGGAAAGTTCTCGAGACTTACTTTTCCTGTGCATTGGTGTCCTAGAAATGTCAGTGTTGATGTGAGTTTTTGTAATATATAAAGCCGATAAATACAAAACCAAGAGATATGGTACGATAAAGTGGAGACCTTCTCTTAAAGTATAGGCTTTTACATCCATCAGATACATGAACGGTTTTGTAGATTTCACATCTTCTTAATCGAATAAAATTGATTGATTGATTGATTGATTGATTGATTGATTGATTGATTGATTGATTGATTTAATCATTTATTGATTGATTAATTCAATCATTGATTGATTCCTTCATTCATTCATAAATTGATTGCTTGGGAAACCATATACTTATCCAGCACTGAACTAACCTTTTTCAGTGAAGAGAAGGTGAGGTTAAGGCTCATCTAACATCAATAAGTTAACACAAGTTCTGAAAAAGGTAACATCTTGCTGTCAATTTAATATGTTAGATATTATCTACACTTGATGGCTCAAATGTTTTCCTCTCATCACTTGATGTGCCGTAACGAACATACATGTATTTAATGTCTTGTTCTAACGATGGTACTAATATCGAACGAGTACATGTTTCATTCTATAGCTGTGAACTACGTCAATTATGGTAGTGTCGAATTTCATGTACAGAGGAGGCAAATTGTGGGGTCAAATTTACGATCTGTTTATGACATATCTAATTGACCAAGCTTGCTTTAGTAAATAAACACATGTCATCTGTAAATACAGATATCATTGATTATATCGGCTTTATTGGTGGTATCTGACGTAGTAAGTGATGTGTTACACATCGATGAACTTAGACACAGACAGCAGTACAAAGTGATTATTCTTGTTTTATACCATTAATGCTGTTCCTTTATCTTACTGACACACCATCACTCATAATAAATATTTCAATCCATTGGTAATTAATGGTTAAATTAATATCCTATTGAAAAGGAAACCAAAGCACTAGTAATGCCCCATTGAAAAGGAAAACAAAATGGTTAAATTGATACCCTTTTGAAAAGGAAAACAAACAAACAAAAAATTTGCTCCGCAAAAGTCTGTCGGTGGTACGCACGCTATCGATAGAAAGGCTGTGGTTTTTCGATTCTCAAAAATACATCAATGGTCGTCTATCCAACAAACAGGTGTATTTATAAGTTATTATTGATTGTGATTTTTATGTACAACATTAAACATTCGTAAAATAAAAGAACATGCATTGTATAATACTTAATTTTAAGTTGTTTTCATACTAAATCCGACTTTCTGATTAGGAGATTCGTTTTCTTCATAAACAATGAAGAAAAAAATCCGAGAATGGCGCGAAAACCCGACATTAGCATGACGTCACAATAGAAACGTCGACGTTGCGTATTGATTTAGATAAATAATGCGTTTGAAATCAATGCAATAGTACGTTTAAACGCATTTTATGTTATCAAGTACACTGTAGTCTAGAAATTAATTATAAGCATTGATGTACATGTTGCTATTTTTCAACTTCATCGGGTTATGAAATAAATTTTGTTTGCAAACTTTTGTGAGATTCCGTTATGCGGGTTTACACAGTTTGCAAACATTTTTTATACCCCGATAAAATTAAAAATAGTGACATCAATGCTTAAGTATTAATATTTTGCGGGAAGAGGATTCCACGATCCGATCCCCTCTCTGATACTAATTCGCACGAGAAATGTTCGCAGAATTTTCAATTTAAACATAAACAAATTTTACATGTTAATATTTTTTCCATTAGTGCCGGAAATGTACGTAGGCGTGAATATAGCAAAACTTCTCTCCGCGGAAATATAAGCATCTATATAGTATGCACATGAACATGTATCTTCGATATTCCAAAGGGTACCATTACTGTCGTGATATTCTCTTGTATATGACGCTGCAAAACTGAAGCTAGTTCAGGATAAACACAACTGACCAATTACAGTCCTAAAAAGACGTCTTTTCTGTCTCATCTGTCGCTCACAGTCTTCATATTCGCTATGCTATATCCCAGAGATGGATATTACGACGGTGAAAGTAACCTTTGGAATATCGAGGATGATGAAAATGTGGTATGATAAGAGATTTAGAACAAAGCGATATACATTTTCACATTTTGAAGAGGAAACAACTGTGTTATCTCAATTATGACTTTTTTTAGTTGTGGTACTGTGACCAAATAAAGCTGAGAATAGTTTTTTGCTAGACGCATGTTTCGGTACGACCCCGGTCATCCTGTAAACATGTTCTCCTATGTCGTTTTTATTGAAGAGATGACGAGGAGAATAAAATATAACACTATGCATATACAAGATAAATGAGCAGCATAGTGTATTGATAAGAATATAGTGATATAACATTAATAAAATTGTCTTTCTATTCTGTGTAAGTCATTCTGTGTAATGCGCATGAAACTGAATGAAAAACAAGTAAAGGCCTAAAAAAGGAGTGGAAATGTCTGGATCAAGATGACGTCTATCCTTTGTAAATGACGTCATGCTACGTCATATTTGACGTCATAAAATGACGTCGGTTGAAATTTCGGAAGATATTTATTTACGGTCATTTACGTTAATTCAGTCATATATACGCAAATAATCAAAATAAAGCAAAATGGGTCTTGTATTTTTGAGATCGGCCCAATCGGCCCTCTGGCACTCTGGAACCCGAAGATCGGCCCAATCGGCCCTCTGGCACTCTGGAACCCGAAGATACGCCCAAATCTGCTCATAACCGCCACTATAAGGGTTAATTCTATTAGAACTGACTGAGACATCTGATTGTATGAGATCATTTTATATTGCCCCGTCACATCATGAAGTGGCTTTTGACAGGTCCTTATTTAGAACAGCCTAGATTAACCGGTTACTCGGTAGGCAGATTTTCCGACAAATCGGTAGTAAAATCCGACCGATTTGACAACCCCTAGTATCTTATTATCTCAACAGCAACTCCAATACAATGTACTTCATACTGAAATACCAATGTACATAATAGCATGCGTCTCATCTAGTCACACCGTCTTATCAATACACATGCCAGGGAGACCCAGCATGAGAAGTACTGGCTAAGTACTGAACAATGTCCTGAACAATAAGTTTGTATTTCTTTAATCTTTAATTAGAACTGACTCAATTGAGAAGTACGATGTATAATATCATCTCTGTATTGCCTCATCGCATCATGAAGTGGCTTTTGACATGTCCTTCCTTCTTGCAACTTACAACAGTGCACAGAAAGGCCATACTTGCAATCATTATCATCCATGTTTTAAGTTTAAAACATACACCAGACATTCTTGACTAAAGTATCTTACATTTTGCACACTTCTAAAACGTCATGAGATTTTCTTTATTCACGTTCAGCAATCATTTTACTGTCACATCAAAGGACAGTTGACTAAACCATTACATAATCAGTGATATATACATTCATTCTTTTTTTATATTTTATATAAGATATTTCACGATGATGACGTTTAACCGAGATTATTTGCCCCTTAAAGGATTTTGTTTGTGCAGTATGGTGGTGGTTCCTGTTCATGTACAGAAAACTGACGCCAATTGCGTAATAACGACATTTCGTTAAAAATAGGAAAAAAACTACGGCAATTTATTATATTCACTAAATCTAGCATATACGTCATATCGTACACTATGTTAGACAATAAAAAGTTTTTCCATTTTACTGCTAGAAGTAAAATCTGGATCGTGTCACCCGAAAATGTTTTGGCAGATTCATAAACAACAATATTTATATGACACTTATTGAAATAAAACGTAACGTGACCTTTGTTTTTATTTTTACATGATAATTTCAGGTAGCTATCGACCATTGTAAGAGTCGCCTCCGATTCTTCCTTTTTGTCTATGTCCTTGACAACCTATTGCTTTCTGTCTTGTTTTCCGTTTGGTTTTGGCGTCCTGTCAATACTTTACTTTATTGTTCCCTGTCCAACTATCTGTTGAGAATAGCTTCTTCAAATCACCCCATAGAACCTTTAAAATGAACAGCTATAAGTGAAGAATTTTTGCATACCTATGTGCAGGGTATGTTACCAATGTTTTAGATGGGATATGTCTGCCAGGAGAATCTCATAAATGATAATGACTTATTCGCCTTAGTGTTCAATCTCCATCTGGATACAATAAAACGATTTCAATTAATCTCATTTAAAAACAAACTAGACTATGTTGTGTGACTGTTTGACCAATGCACGCCATTAATCATAGTTACCCTATTACATCTGTCAGTGACGCGCCTCCCTTAATGGCCACTTACAAAATACCATTATACATATGCATGGTACACTGTCATTAACGTTCAATAAAATCAAAGATATGAAAAGGTGTAAAATGCCTTAATTTTGGGATTTCATTTCAATTTTACGACAAATTACGTGTTTATAAAGGTTATATATTCAGTATTTATCTATAAGATTTTATTAATAATGAGATGTCATACAATATCGTGAAAGAATTACCGTCATAACCCAGTGTGAGATCTTACTCGGTCGTGAAACCTTAAAGGTAATGGGCATATTTGGCCTTAGAATTCAAAATTCAATTAATCCAAGTTATTATGATTGTGTTTGGAATTTGACGAAAATCTGATAAATTCATCCTTAAAATATCTATGTTCAAAAACATTCCACATAATCTATAAGATCAGCATGTGAACACATTGCAAATGCAAAAAAAAAAAAATATATATATATAAATGATAAGCGAATGTGTCAATTTCTTTCAAAGCCAAACACTAAACATCCATGTTTCTTGATCTGTTAAAGGATTCTATCCTACATCTTGTTTGATGTGCTTATCGTAAGAAAATTATGGTGGTCTTTTGATGAAATACTTTTATTTCTACTCATTTCTAAATAAAAACACCAGCATCCGCTAGTGAAAGAACCCGCCGGATGCTGGTGTTTGAGAAAGACAAGGCGTTTACACAATCCCTGCGTAAGCATCATTCATTTGCTATATAGGCGGTCCCTTGTAGTCAGTGTAAATCAAACTTTGTTTTGAAATTCAATATTTAGGCGGAACTAAAAGGCACAAAAGTATATGGTTAAATTAAAGACTTTATTTTACCTAAATAAACAAAGTCGTAATCTGGCCGGGCACCACCAGTAAGTCTGTAAATATAATATGTATTGTGTTTCCCTGCTATATCCGAACGTCAACAAAGTAGAAATATATATTCATCTTTTTCCACACATATCCAATTATGAGTAAATATAAATACGTGTAGTTATATAGATAAATCAGGTTAGACTAGCAATAACATTGACCTGTCGATCTCGGGTTTTCTATACGTAGGTAGGTGAAAGATTCAAGGATTATGTACATATCCATCCTATATCTTAACGAATCATGTCGATAATCATATTTAGTAAACATTTTGAGAACATGCGACAGAAACTTCCCCGTATATTTCATATTTAAGTGTATGCTGTATTGATCCTGATCTGTTGATCCCCTTCACCTTAAAAATATAAATTGATGAAGACTGTAGAACAGTTTTATGATCGATTTCATAATTTTATCGGAAAATACACGGTTTCCCTTGACTGACGTAACACGTTTTCTGCTTTGCAATGATGATTGAGACTCTGATTTGCTTGCAAAGACAGAGGTTGACAGAGTCAACAAATAGGCTTGTTCATTATCATGAATACGCTGCTAATATACAAAAAAAATCATGGTGAAGTACCGTTTTTCCTCGCAGAAAACAACATGTTGATGACATAACGCTAGTCAGAAATGTTGTTGATATTGTTTTCACCTATCGTGACCCCTCATTCCCAGTATCTACTCTTCTTACTATTCAATCCAGTTGACTGATATTGATACGTGTTTTAAAGGAGAGCGTCTACTATCTGATTGTCCTATAACCTAATGTAGATTTTACGTACTCCACACAAAATATTCTTCACAAGTATACTGGATTTTTCTCCTGTTGAGATAAACATTCACATCACCCTTTAAAGCGGTGAAGCTTTTCATAATTCATTCTTTCTGTTTGTATAAAAAATATCAATTTATCGAATGTAAAAAGTTAAGTTGTTTGGTTGGAGTAAGACTATTTATGTTAGAAACCTACACTGTGTCAATATATATGTTCTTTCACGAATTGTCAGTGTCTTGGCTAGGTCTGTATAGATTATGTAATTTACTTAGCAAATACGGTCAACTTGAAACACAATATCTCTCCATATCACTTCATTATCAACAGAAATTTAATAGCTATATAAAAAGCAAAAAGGTTAATTTGCGGATCCAATACAGAACTGTACTCTACGGGGTATATTTCTTCTTTGTATACAAAATAGCAATTAATTCACAATTATCCCATAGGTAAGTAAAGCATATTGAATTGCTTGAATAGAATTAATGTCTTCTACAAATTGTGAAAATTTTATCATTACTTTTGTAACGTTTTATTTCAAGCGAAATTAGTTAATGTTTTGTTGTGTATTTGTATGCTATCAAAATCATCAAAAGAAATCTTCAATAGACAAAACCCACATAAATACAGATACCGAGGTCTACTTATTTCTATACTGTTTTGAACCATCTTACATAGGGAAGTACTACCTACTTATATCGATGTATTGACTTACATATCTTTGTGTATAGAACATGTGGTAAAGTATACTACAGACACAAAAGCTTGTTGTTAACTTAATATTTCAGGTATTGATTTCTTTATATATCTAAACTTTTGCATATCGGAATTCATGTTGTGGGTCAAGGATACAAAATAATATTCATTTATGACGGGAGAAGAACAGCATAAACTTTAAAGATGGGTTTCTGAGTATAAATTCAACCAAATTGAATTTTTGTATTTCCCTGTGCTATGTAAGCTACAACTTTGTGTTAATACCAAATGTGTAAAGTGACTTGCAGATGACTGACCGCTTCGTGCTGACAAATGCATCAATACTTATTTAGAGACGTAGCAAATGTCTTAGCATATAAAATACAAAATAGTACAAAGTCAAGTGCGGAAGCTTGACAATACAATTGGCAGTTAGTTGTCAATCCGTCAGTGAAGATAACTGATTATCATTTTCCATTTTTTCAATTACGGATTTGCAATAATCCTAAGAAAGATTTATACTTCGGGTTAAATTTTACATTATATCAAAGTTCACAACTTATCGTAGGAAAGACAAAATTAAATATCTTTGCAGAGAATGACGGTTCCCGCATTATACGTTAGAGAGAATGTTTGAGAATACTGACAACATACAACATACTGCCAACAAACACACTTAAACTGTAAATATACCAACAATGTAATTAGCGTATAATGTATACAGGTAACATCAAGATAGCTGATCATGAAACGATGAATAAATCATCTGACCACAAGAAGATTAATGCAACCGAAGAACATAATGATAATATCTTAATCAGAATATAGCAACATATAATCGATCTTAATGAGATGCGTTATCAGCCACCACACTTGGTGACAAAACATCTCTTCCTTATACTATAAAATAAAAGTGGCCATGTCTGCTATGTGTTCATTTGTGGTGAGTGAACTCTTACGCATTGACAAGAAGGTTTACGAGACTGTTTTTTATTTATTCAAATAAATAATGTACGTGTTATAGTCGAAAAGTAATCAGTTCGTGTGCATGATTCTCAATCATGCTTTAAGCAACTCAATGATAATAAAGTACTGGTCACACAAATAAAATGCATATATAAGTGACAGGTACACTTGATCCGTGGACAAAACATTTTGTCTTCATGTTTTGTCACTCTGAAAAACATGAACTGCAATATCGCTCAATAAGAGTTTAGAATTAGACACTTACGCAGGATGTTTTGTGTAAAATGATATTAATCCAATTCATACTACACGTATGGTAATGATATTGTTCACCCATAGTCTATTTCAGTATATTTGCAATTTGTAAAGCAGCACGATAAATTCGTCCGTTATACTCGCAAGCCAACTTCTAGTTCATCAGCAGTGATAATATTTATGATTTTATAAAACCCAGGAAAGTTGCATTTGGTAGTGTTCAGGTTTTAACAATATGCACTCGTTAATTAAACACATAATCAATATCAGAATCCCATTATACACGCCTAACATTAAGAAATGAACAATATGTCATAAACAGCAGAATTTCTTTGGATTTGATTTTTATCAAATTTGTATATTCCTGTTCTATAAAAATACTGATTTCGTCTAGACATACATTATCGATCATATATTTAAATGCGACTACATCCTGCTTTATATTATTGTATTTAATTGTCAAATTTTTGCGGAAATATTTTATTGAGTAGCTAGAGGCATGTATAATGATGCACCATAATTTCTCTATCATAGTATTTCATGTTCATATCAGGTCTAACTTTTTTTTCAAAAATGTATTTAATCTGAGGGGAATAGTGATAAAGATAATCAATTTATGCGTGACATTATCAGTAATAATGTAAATAAAATGCATGTTGACGATAAAACCATGACATATAGTAAACACATATGGTATGTTCTGTTTAATTGACTGTGGCATTCTGAAGCGCTTTCTACGTAATAAGTAAGTGTAAACATGTTATGTCACGTGCGCGCGTGTACTTGTACAGTGCCGAGTGTTTAACTAGGGTTTTGAGTTGCTGAAAAGTAAACAGGTAAACACAATTAAATAAGGTGATAAAATATTGTAGAGATTTTACCAAACACATCTATGATAAGGGCCGTCCTACCAAGCCATTTCTCGTTACGTATGTAACCTTATTTAATTGATTTGCTCAAGTCTGAAAACTACATTTTTTTACTATTTAGTTTTGGTTTGAGCAATATTTAAAGTATGTGATTAAGTGGGGATATAAATAAAAGTATCTAAACTGGTTCTGACGGCTTCCTGAGCTTGACGAGTCAGGAATTAAGGCGACGTAGACCGCCATCATTCATAAATGGGATATTCAAATAACACGTTTTCAGATACACATGTGGTTTTAAAAAATAAGATAGCATACATTCGACAATTTCACATAAATGTAAGCTACCTTAATTTAGCCTTAACAGCATTTCGCATCATTTTTATCTTTTTTGTTTATTCCATATAAAAGTCACAACATGCTAAAATGTAAATATCTCATAACCAATCACATAATTGCATAAAATGTCGGACTCAGAAGTGCTAGATTGCGAGGTGAGCATGTGTGTTGTATATCTACTGTAACAGATTTGATATTTCATATTATTACATAAAAAACTGACCAGTATTTGTTAACAGAATAAAACTTTGTTGACGATGCATGTATTCCGTATTGGCTGTGAGGTCTGTATTAAAGCAGCATATATAGGGCTACTGCATAAAACCGTCCATTTGTTTTTTTCAAGCGGACACGCATGCGCTATTTATACATTTCTCATCAGAATGTGTGCGGGGCTAAATACATAGTGGCGGACCGCCACGATATAATTTAATTTATTAATTAAACGAACAGTTAACTTCTCTAATCTTTTCAATTTTGTTATTTACGCAAGGGCATTGGAATTCAAGGTACATTAAAAAAATTCAAAAGACCGAGATTTTTTTCCTCAAAAGTTTTGACAACAGTTATAAGGGATACTCCTTTAACGAAATAGCGCGAAAATTGGCAAAATGGTATAAAATGTCATGTAAGATTTCATAAAAAAAATTACACATCGTGTTAATTTCAGATCATTGATAAAATGTTTTGGTATGTTGATCAAGAGAGAACATTATGAATTCTACACTTCACACCAGATACAAACTGATAGTGGACCGAAGTAATGTATATAATAATCATGTTTTTCAAAAATACTTGTATTTCTTCACTCCCTCGCCACATACTTAAGCATGCAGCTTTGATATTTCAGAACTCATTACTTTGAGTCCTGCTATACTATAATACTTAACACCTTGTTTGTCTTAGTCACGATCCTCTTATATAAGAGTTAGATAATTGGTAATGTCAAGAGGCGCGTGCGTAGTGTAATAGCATTATTGGTAATTAAATAATCATTAGTGATTCGAACTAGTCCAAGTATTTCACCATTTACCGGTCGTGCAGGTATAATATATTTAGTGGTATTGTTTAAAATATCGATAACGAAAAGAAAACAGATTAAGAAATCGACTAATAAAAAGACAATTTAAACACTACAGCGTTTTTCGCCGTTATATGGGCGTTTGGTGTGAACAACCACAAAATGTATAAAGAACGAATGTCAGAGAATATTATGTGATTCAATTAATTAATAAGTTCCAATGGTTTTTATAATTCTTTACTACGATACCAAAGGAGAAGGTACGTTATGACTCGAATATGGCCGCAAAATTAATTCTCCAGTAAAGAACAACATATTTTGCCATATAACAGTTGAATACATTTGCTAACACATTACATCCTGAAAATATCCCGAATGTACCAATTGTGTTCTTTATGACGTCATCAACATGCAGTTTCCGGCCATTTTTCACAAAAATCCTTGAAAAATCATACTTTTTAAGTGATTTTCTCTAAAAATTAATGTGGCCGTCTTCGTGGAGCAGAAAGAGATTTTCACACGTTGTGCATCGTGTATTTACGCATATCCATGCAAAATATAAAGTTGCTCCAAGGTGGCGGCCAAATCCACTTCAAGCCTTTTCTAACCTAAAGGTGATGAATTTCTAGGAAAATTTGGCGAGAAGAGGGAAATCATCAATTTGATGACGTCATAGGTGGAGCACATCGTGTACATGGTTATAAAAAGTTATGTTTTGATGAATGGCAAGTATGAGAGTATTTATTGATGTGAAATTGATGTGGATCAGGGTTAATATTTTTCGGCCCGAAAAATGAAGTTATAACTAAAAAACATTATCGATATTTTAAACAATACCAATCTATTAAGTTATTTGCATATATCATAATATACTCACAGTAGTGGTATGTCGTGGTATGTCGATATAATTATATGTTTACATATTCTATCATTACTAGCAATATTCACTTTAGCGATACTAGTGCTGTGTATTTGTCAATCTGTTTTAAATACAGATCCTTATTATCACTACGTTGGATAAGAGGATCTGAGAACATCCCATTAGGGGTCACGTCAAGATGACCTTTTGAAATCGCCAATCAAATTGGCACTGCCAGAATCTTGACTGGGGACGAAAGAGTTTGAAAAAGCTGTCCAAATTATTTTCGTGTACGTAGTCATCTCGCCCGAAGTTCACAACAAATCTAATTACATATGTATACTGGGGCGAAAAGACGATTTCTATTGATGTTGTAAGGTGTAGAAACTGCATTTGCTCTGAAGTACACGTGGTATAAAGGTCATCTGGACGTGACCCCTTATGGGATATTGTCAGATCCTCTAATGAACGGAGTGGTTATAAGGATCTGTGTTTTATTGTGTATTTGTGAAAATCTAACCCATATTATACATTTAGAACAAAATTTCGAAACACGCCGTGTCATACTCCTCTACCACAAACCACTATAGAAAATGAGCCGTCCTTGAAAATATAATCCCATACTTGAAAATCAGACGATAACGTTCTTATCATAATAAGACGTGTCTTATTTTCGAGTTTTTAGGTTATTTCAATAAAATATTATTTAGATACGAATAAACAGATGTTGAAGCAGGTAATTTGATATGCTGATTGCAATCTCTGAGATTTAATTTAAAAATTAAGAATTAGAATTATATCGTCATACCACTATTGTGAATATAGTATGCGTACCTCAAGAGAGTTATACGATAGAGTAATGAAAGGGGCTAACATTGAAAGGATTTTAATTCAGTACTAAAAACTTCTTTACACAAGAACTTAATGTTTACGGAACATCCCTGTTGATAAATAAGGATATAGATTTATAACTACAGAGTGTAAACAGAAATCAACTAAATGCGCACTTTTCTCGTGGTGATAAAGTAATTCGATCGTCATTAAAATACGAAATACCAATACACTGATGTGATTGACAATCTTACACATGTTATGCCTAACGAATGGTCTTACATTCATAAATCTTTGTTCATTGTACATAGCATAGCTTTAACGACTTTATCGCATAAGTAAAGCAGTTTTATTTGCAGTTCATGAGAGCAAATTTGAAATTAGCATGCAACGTGCTTGGGGCAAATTTAATTTGATTTTAGTACCAATTACATTATATTTTATCAAATAATATAGGTTTTGTTGAGGTATCGATCCGATTATAGTGTAAAGCATACCAGAAGAAATATTATGCCTAGGCTAAGATAGATGAGGTTGTTAAGTTATCATGTTTTCAAATGGTTCCGACGATGGTAGGAACTGACTTTTATATGAAACCCAGTAAGTGCCAAAAGTCATATACCTTTAAGACGTGATCATACATTTACCTGTTACATAACAATTTATGATTTAAAGGGAAGACATGTTATCAAGACCATTCATTATTCGGATTTGATCACACCAACCATCCTTGAAGCATAAGATAAGGCCAGACGATGGAATAATAAGGATGAAGTCTTTGAACAGAATCAGTCTCAATATTTTATGATAACCGAAATGTTCAAGTAGAATTATATGTTAGCATTTAAGAATCAGAATATGTCTCAATATTTAATGGTGATTTAAACTTCACTAACATTTTATCAGGCTAAAAGTAATATACATCTATGTAGAGGAATGAAGGAATCTACATAAAGGTATGGTAGCATTTGATAGAGAACATGGATATTATCAATGGTCGTACCAATGACGTTTCTTAGATGATGCGAAGAATATCAAAAATATATTAGACACCGGGAAAACAAAGTAGTTTAGTCTAAGGTGTTTAATTTATTACATTAACGTCATATTAACAGTCGGGGTCATATAAAGACCTTCTCCAATGTCCGTGGTGTATTACTTAAATTTGTGAAAAGCGAGGTGCGTGTTTTGGGAGACTATGGTATATTCGTGTTGTGTCTTCTAACATAATGGAACTCATGCCCCTTTTATAATGCTTTATCGATGAAGTATGCCACTGAAGACAGCAGCGCCATTCTGTAGTCACATTATACTGACAACGGGCGAACTAGTCGTCCCACTCCACTAAATGCTGAGCGCTAAGCAGGAGCAAAAACTACCCCTTTTATAGACTATGGTGTGTCTCGGTCAGAGGACACAACACAAATCCTTTCTCAAAATTAGTTAGGAAGAGAAAAGATAAGATCCCAAATTTAGTCGCCTTTTTCAATTATGCCATAGGGGCAGCAGAGCAATGTCTAAGTTAAATTGTACTCTAAAGTCATTTTTTTTAAAAACTTATACAGATTCGAAAAAGTAAAATACGATATACCAAGTTCAAAGAAATAACGAACGTTAACTATAGCCAGGTGGAGTGGTAATGGAGCATGAGAAATAAAAAAGTTGATGTAGCTCACACAGGGTATAGTAGGAGTACGTGTAAGGGAATTATATACTAGTTAGTGAATCAAACTTGGATACAATTTTCTAGCAAAGTAACTCACGTCAACGTATTTATTTCACCACCTAGAAAAAATTCTCACGGGGGCTTCAGAACATATCTGTGACAGTAACAACCCGTACATAGGAGTGGTCAACCGAAATATTTGACCGACTGACCAATTGATTATGTTTGTGCCATTTTGATTAAAAGTTAATGAAATTATTAATTGTGTATTATCAAACTCCTAAATACTAGTTTAGCGGTTAAAGTCAGTATTTGACCGTGGTGCGTGTCATATTGAGGTAGTTTAAATGTCCGTACCTGACTTTGTTACGCACCTAAAATCCTGACCGCAGTGAGTATATTGTTAATGTATTAAACACAATAGGTAAATCAAAAATGTCTGAAATTGAAAAGTAGTCACGTCACTAAACATGTCACAATGTTGTTATTCAATTACGAAATTTTACAAATTCTTTTAGAATTTTAATCAATTTTATAAAGATAAATTCCGTTGGAACAAATTTTCAAATGACTTGTATTAAGGTATATTACATACGTTGAATTGACTTGTCCTTCAATCCCAAAATATTCCTTTTTTTTAGATTTTCAGATATTTTTAATACTTATTGCAATTAGTGCCTTGACTTATGGTGCATTATACACAATATAATAGTATTAATAATACACCACGTGAGAGTCCTTATATATATCGACTATCATGTGACATGTGACATATACATATAGACGGTACACAATGGTGAGAAAGGCTCATTTATCGGCGCTGTTGTATTCTGTAGACAGCTAGGTTATATTTATATAATGTTCTCTCAATGCTCCCGTCCATTCTACGTCGGCCTCGCGTGCCGGATTCCCCTGTCATAAGATTATGAGGAATTAACTGAGATAGAAAATGTTTAATTACCTAACTTGTGGAGTGTGCTCTGGACTAGTGTTTACTGACCAGTCTATAGCGAACTATTAAGTCAGGGACGAACGTGACTATCTCATCAGATCAGAGTTGTTTAATTACACATAGGTTACTGGTCAGCCGGCATATTTATACTAATTTAAAGGTAGGTAAATGTGTTCATTTTTCAAATTGTATTTTATTCAAACTTTCTTTTCTGTATTTTTATTTCTGTTTAATATTTTAATTAATTTTTAGAAAAAAATGATGCTCCATTTTATGTTATGTAAATATATTATAGAAAATAACAGAATTGTCAGCCTTTTCATCCCAACGCATCATTTTGGAATCCATGCTGTGATGTCATAAATGCCATCATGATGTAACCATAAAGTTTTATGTAGACAATTGACGCTTGTAGCTTTATTCTTATTTAACATATCTGCAGTATAGAAATTATAACTCGTTCTCATAATACAAATTACTTTCATTTATATCACATTTTTGTGTTAACTATTACCGTCATTAGATTCAGCTAGAACGCATATTTTATACATATTTAAATGTAGTAATAAGATTTTGCTCGAACGCATTTTCTTGTACATATGGAAGTGTCGTCATTAGAAAATTTGATTTATCTTGATTTCTCTTATATTTGTTCATCGATTATCATCAATGACATGGGCACATTTACTCTTACAGAATGTTTGATCTTATTCTCATGCATGATATTCATCCACATTTTCCTTCATTTAATGCTTTTGTTGTTGATATATTAATGATAATTCAGTTGCCACTGATTTTAAATAATCAGAACAATGGCTGGTGACAGAAAAAAATAAAGTTCATGCCACTGCTGAATTCTACTTTTTCTTAATTCTTGAAAAACCAAATAATTTAGACACTGTTTCTTTTTTGTCTTTGTATATGAGTTATAATCTCTAGAGTAATAGAGGCGGTAAAAATCCTGATTTTCACTTGAAATTATAAAAATGTAATTAACCAATCTACACAATTTTTGCGTTTTCGATGCAAGATGATTAGATTTCATTTGTTCCTTATACTGTTTCCTTTTTCAATTTTCATGGCCTCGTAAATTTTACACAAAACGACAGAAATAGGTGGTTAAATATTAAGCATCTGCGTATTCTGTGATATCTTGATTACAGATATCATGCAGAAAACATTTTCTAAAAATATACCAACAATTATTTACAGCTATTTAAGATTACTTTGATTGTAACATTTACATTTACAGAGTTAACATAGATACATTATGTAACAGACAAGAACAAACAAATTAAAAACAATGCAGCGGTTGCAATGAGTTTTGACCCTCTATAATGACGTATTGTCTATAAAAAGAATACTATTAGACTGTGTAACATTCAATCGTAATATTGACCCTTGATTTTATCTATACTTAAAGTGATTGTTCCGTCTTTGAATATTAAAGAGTTAGCTCCCTTGCGGATAGGTATATATTGTGACGTCATTATTTTGTGGGAACACTTCGCGTCGTTTGCTCCTAAGAGTATGATATTTTGCTCGCAAATACTTCAGCAACCACGCCGGTCTGATTTACAATGCAAATTTAAACGTGAACAGAGTTCCTTTCTCCTTACGTATAACGTGTCACTAGTATGATGAACATGATGGATTCCATTCCTAGATTTACCTACGTAGTTTGATTCGATATCATCTAACTGTTTATCCTTTTTATGATTTTTTTGACACATCTAACCGTCAAAATAGTGTTTTTAAAGATTAGATGACAGGTATTTAAATAACAATACCATGATACCGACTGGTTCTTAGATTAATTTTGACCTGGATTTGACCTAGATTTGAATGCTGACCTATATGTTTGACTTACATTTGTATTTTACCTTGGTTCAACCTAGATTGGTATGTATACATGTATCTGGATTTGACAAAGATTCTTATGTTGACCCACAGTCGACCTAGACTTCTATTTTGTTTTAGGCATGATTTAAATGTATATTTACTCGATTTTACCTAGAGTTAACTGTACATAGAATTTCATGTTGGCCTGGATTTGAGCTTTATTTGTATGTTGACCTTGGTTTGATCGAGGTGTGTATGATGTCATTGGTTTGACTGAGATTTGTATGTTAACCTTGGTGTGACCGAGATTTGTATGATGCATTGGTTTGACCGAGATTTGTATGTTAACCTTGGTGTGACCGAGATTTGTATGATGCATTGGTTTGACTGAGATTTGTATGCTAACCTTGGTGTGACGAATTTTGTATGTTAACCTTGGTGCAACCGAGATTTGTATGTTAACCTTGGTTTGACGAGATTTGTATGTTAACCTTGCTGCAACCGAGATTTGTATGTTAACCTTGGTGCAACCGAGATTTGTATGTTAACCTTGGTGCAACCGAGATATTTATGTTAACCTTAGTGCAACCGAGATTTATATGTTAACTTTAGTATGACCGAGATTTGTATGTTAACTTGAATTCACTTTTATTTGTATATTAAAAGATTAATATACGTTTTATTTTGACCTTATTTTAAAATAGCTTTGTATGTTGACCTCGGTGTAATCTAGATTTGTATGTTGACCTAGTTTTTACTTACAATGAATTTTTAGAACACTAACGTTAAAGATGTTTGGTCTATGTTTACGCATTGAACTGTAACGGGCGACATCTATCACTCAAACTGCTTTCACATCGACTGTAGTTTACAATTTTGTAACAGTTCAGTTATCAAAATTTGCCACGTCATAAATCAATAACATTATGAACTTTCCAGAACATTATACAAAAGTATTGGGTTTCCTTCTGTCATTTGTAATGGGCACCTAAGGAGTGTAACGTATACAATTGTAGCGTCTCATTGATTTAATAAAACTTATGTAATACTTTTTAAGTTTAACTTTGATAGTATTGAATAAATGTCTATACGTAATCGTACTGCATGTGGTGAATACTATGTCAGTAAAAGGGTAGCATTGGAATGGGCTGCGTCGAGATTCCTACTTGATACGAATATCATTTAGGAAGATTGTTTTGTGGAAGCCGTTATGTCGCCTGTGACGATACTTTCAAAAAAAAATTTTGTTGAAATTATGTTATACGGTTCATGTATGGCGCTCATAAATTATCTTTATTGTTGTTGCGATATTATTCTACGAAATACCGACAAATTCGAATTTGCATATTTTGATGACGATTGACACTTTTTGTCTTTGTATTCCTCCATTTGCCTTAACACTATTGACACAGTATACAGCTTCAAGAATACAATTGGGGTTAACTAATTGTATACACGGAAAAGTAACGTATTATGTATATCTTAATTTTAAAGTTTTATACTTATGTGAATTTCTATAATGATAATGATATAATAAAAAAATATTGTGTAATTTTAAAATATGTCGCTACGTATATAAAAGCGTCTAAAAAGCGAACAAAAGTTTTAATGAAGGGAAGGTGTGAAATTATCAAATTGCATCAATAATTGTGGTTTATTTTTCTATTATTTAAATTAAATTAAAAGGAATGACAGGTGATAAAAATTTTCATAACTATTTTTATATGTTTAAATGAAAACTGAATTGATTTATGTCTAGCTTCTATCCGATGATTATATGTAATGTGGTAGAAATGTCACATGCCTAAGAAACCATTCGTTTTGGTTGATGACTGTGTTTGTAATATATTATTCAAAAACTTTGTTACCATACCGTAATCGTATTGTATGTATCTTAACTATGAATTATAGATCTACCATAACATATAATTAATGTCTCTTAGATTCTATAACATTTGTATTATCGATATCAAATAGCGATGGATAATGACAACATTAATATTACAACTCATGACAAAGTAACGCTACATTCAATGTATCATTCATTTGTACAGTGTAAAAATGAGTATACATTTAGAGTCCTGATGTGTCATTAGAGACCCATCTAGCCAGTTTAAAGGTCCTAAGTAATGATTAATAAGCTAACGACTTTTAATCGGAACATTTGGGGTCACGAAGTTGTTTATAGCGTGAAGCTTTCTTCTGTTCGGCATGTGTAGTGACAAAAATCTCCAATTCAAATTGGAATTTTACCCATTTTTCAAAACGTTGAAACACTTTAAACTTGTCATATAATGGCTATAGTAAATAAAACAATAGAAGCTATGTACATTGTAGCTGTCGTTATCGGTACAAAATAATTTATATACCGATAAAACATTTGTTACAATACAATTATACTTATTTAAAGTCGCATATCATTTACAAATAACGTTAGTCTTTCGAAGCTCTTATAGAAGTAACTGGACCATTCGCTGGTACGTGGGTGAATCTAAATGCATATCGCATTGATTACAGACATATAACGAGATGAAGAAGTTTTTAATATGTTCCAGAAATTCTAGATCCCTCGACTACATCGATAATGGCCATGCTGTTAAATTTCACGATTTCCTTAATTCAATCATCCCTGAAATTTTATGATGGACTGGCCTAGTCTTTGATATAGAAGAGTCTAAATATGTATTCAGGGGTTAATGAGTTACCAGGTTAACAAATTTTCTTTTGGCAATGATACTGATTTCTAGGAGAATGAAGTTAATGCAGAAACTATAACGAGTCCTGGTCAACAGCACAAATGTACAGTTTTACATTTCATAACATGACGTAAGATTTACTCTAGTTATTCTCAGTCTGTTCCTACTAAAGGCTCTTTTTGTCAACAAGAACAACAAATCTATTGTTCTCCAAAGAAACTCCTTCCGAGATTTGCATATTGACGATATGGTTTTGTTTTGATTTATTTAAAGTTTTAAAAAACAGGTCATTATTTTGGTGGGAAATAAAGCGCATAATATATGGAAACAAAGAAATGGAGAAACATTAATGTTATGACAGTATGTTTATGCCATGAGAGTAGAACCACTTTTCAAATAATGAACATTGACGTTATATCTAAGACTGTGATAGAAAACAACCTTTGAAATATGCTGTCAAACGACAGTTTTTTCGACAACTTATGAATATGGACCAAACCAAATCCAAATAAAAACTTCCTTTTTATGAATTTAAAAGATTTAAAAAGCCCTTTACATAAACGTATCTTCTGTTACGATCGTTTTAAATCCAAAATGAATGTTTCATATATTTGTCCAAATCTCAGTTAAATCTCCATAGCATGTAAGCTGCACCAACTCGTATGTTATATTTTCCGGTAATATCTCTATCTATGGATCCAAAGTTACACATGTTCTGGAAGGTAATGCAATCGCATCTACTGATTTACTGGTACTGACTGTCGGCACCTGGCGGACTGCCACAACAAAGTGACGACCCGAACGAATGTGGCGGATCGATACATCACCTCACAGCCAATCCACTGTCTCCTATATATCAGTGATGGTTGAATGAACGACAGGAGACTCGGGTACATTTTTTGACGTGTTGGAGTACACACCTTACCGCAAGGAGACTCGGAACCTAATGATACATCTTAACACGTTGGAAAACAAACTTAAATCATTAACGACTCGGATTTATATTAAATTGTGAAATAGTTGTGAAAAGGTTTCTTTAATATTTGGTATCCCTGCCGATACAATGGGTATGTATAATTAGTTTAAAATCGAGTTATGTACATTAAATTTGTAAATCTTTATTTTTGATTTCATTAAATAATTACATGATATAGTATGTTGACTAGGTAATAACCAATGCTTCTTAAACAGTTTTGACTTTTGGAATATGTTTGTGAGAAAAAGTCTAACAAGCATTATTTTCAGTATTTATTAAATTTCATCCATGACATTGATTAGATTAATAGGTGCTGATAAATTCAATTTTTATCAGCAAGAGGTAGATATGTTTATTCATTAAATGTAAACATCTTTATCTCTAAAAGCTGACAGAACTTGTTGCCACTTGGCTTTGTTGAGAATAACATCAGGTCGTATAATGAAAACAAATTATGTAATATTTAGTGTTCTTTTCAATTTTCTATGTATTCTTATCTGTTTTTTAATAATGAGATATCGTGTATTGTGCTTTTACTCTAATATCTAACATAAACCATTTTTATAAGAAACCGTACTTGAAGATCCACTACGTTACCGATACCGCAATTAATTTTTAAAATAGGAATGTAAAAAGAGATCGATAATTTTGTAGAGTCGCAAAGTTATTAACTAACCATTAATAATACAAATATGATCACTTTCTGAACAATTTAAATTAAAACAAATAAAATGTTAATTTTCATAATGCGGGTCGTCCTAATTACCGCAAAAATGAATGTTTGTTGTTATATTTGAAAACGTAGTTGGCCTTTAAAAATTTAAAATCAAGAATGAACATGAACATTTTGGCAACCTTTAATCTCTTAAAGGGAAAATTTAAAACAAACATGCATCGATATTTTAGGTTTATCGAAGGAAAACTGGTCTTAATAAATGTTGGTGTAGTTGGTATCACGTTGACCTTTAAGCAAATGTCCGCCGACAATCAGTTAGGTTAAATATAGCTTCGCTGTATACATTGATGGTAGTTATGTCTTGTAGCCTGAGCCTAGTGAAGTAAAACTATTTAAGATTTATACTCTGGTATAAAAAGTAATTGATATTTTTAAAATAACAAAATGATCATATTCCATTCTCATTTTTTCCCTTTTTTGTACATTATCGGATACTGGTTTCGGTATATGTTTACCGTACATTTCTTAATCGTATGGCTATGCCATTTATAATTTCAATGCTATAAATAATATAGTTAAGGTTACCCAGAACTTAAAAAAAAACTATGTTCGTTTTTTATATAAGAGACGTTGAACAGCAGTGGTGTGCAACACTTCATGGTTATGTTAGGAAATTAGCCTCGGTAAATTGTCTCTATAAGACGATGATTTCATAAAAGTCACCATTTTTAGTGAAAATGTGTTAGTCCGTAATAATGAGTAACAACATATGTTTAAGTATGTTTTGAAAATGTGTAATTTCAAAATCTTGACATCAGAATATTTGACAAGCCCACTTTCCTTTTTACATAAATTCGTTGAAATAAAGCGGACTATTAGATAATTGGATATCATTATACAAATTTCCATTTGCATCTCCAAATCCTTTTTAATTAAGATTCAATTTAATGGCTCAATGCTTCTCAGTTGTAATGAAAATAGAATTAGATACTATTTAATACTTTAATTCCCAAAACCACTTATTAGCGAAATAATATAGTAAATTAGTTTTCAATTAGCCCTTTATCAGGCTACATTAAACCGGCAAGGGTTAGCTATCAGGGGCTAAATACACGTCATACTTTAATACTGAGTTATCCTTCAAAAATCGCACTTTTCATTTCAATTTGAGAAATTTAGAGAAGAACAGGAGGTTTAAAGACGCCCTCCATATCACAGAACACGAATTCAATAAGTCATTTAAAGACATTTACATGATGATAATTTGCCATGCGTCGTCTAAATTACTTATGAGTTAAATAACTAACGGTGTGACTGCGGTTAAGGATGTATTCCTCTGAGAAGTCAAAATTTTCTTGTATTAAACTTTTTTTCTCATATAGATTTTTGGAAAGAGGAGTTCATACCATAAAAGAAAATGGTAGAAAAAACATATGTCTGTGTGCTCGTTTTTGAGCTATTGTAACTCAAAGGTACCAAGTTGACAAAATATTGGATTTTATGTGAATTTTGCCGTTTTGACCACATACGCGAGGGATTAAAGCCATAATTTCCTAATGAGATGTTTAATATGTATGGATTTTTGTAGAATTTATCTTCCAGTAGTCTTCTTTAAAAATATACCCTTTATGATAAATAAGAGTAATATTTTTTCTCAGAATAACAACATATGCCACCCCTACCCCTTAATTTTGAGCTACAAAATGCACCATTTTCAGCCATTTTTGCCAAATTTAACCCTATACAGAAAAAGTTCTGGTATTAAACTTTTGTCAATATTTTGCATATCAATAGGAAAAGGGTTGCTCTTTCTAAATCAGGCAGAAAAATTGGGGGTCCGTGTGCTTACTTTTTTGCCCCATTTGAATATTTGTTATTTTTCAGTATTTTAGAGTAAAAAATAAAAGTGATAAAATTGATATTAAATGTAAAATTAAAATGACAAAAGTGTATTATTTCACACATTGATGCTCCATATCTTAATTACGATGAACCTAGTAAAGATTTACAGCAAAAAATAGCTCGATACAGCTAAAAATGCTGGCGCATTGATGATTTAAGTAAAAACAATTTCAGTAAAAAATGGTAAAACTGTGGCTCTATTCAAAGCGAAAAAAGACACAATTTCAAAATGGCCGCCAAATGGGCCATTTCTTAAAATCCCCGTATACAAAAATCTGCCAAAAATAGAAATGTAATTTTTTGACAAAATTTACAACTGGCAACTTGCTACAGATATTGATAGCTTTTATTTGAAAATCTCATAACTTCTTTGATCTATGTCGAAACGAGACTTCAACGGGACTGAAACCACAGAAGAATACATCCTTAATTGCAACCGGTAAAAAAAATCTTCAAATTCGTCTTAGACATGTGTTTTAATAAAAATATTAATTAGAATAAGTGCTAAGCCTGTTATCAGACCTCGTTATCAGGTGGTATGAGTTTGGTTTGGTCGTGATGCTGATTTATCAATAAAAACATTTGTAAAATGATTTTGATATAACGTTTGTCCTATTGGTCCTATATCGGTCACCTTCATCTTAAGGACAATTACAGGGCCCAGTTTCATGAACATTCCTTAACTTTAAGGAATTCCTTAACTGAAATTTCTCCATAGGAAAGCACTACAGATTTTAAGGAAGGCTCCTTACTTAAAGGAGTTTCCTTAAATTCCGTAGTGCTTTCCTAGGAAGATTTTTAAGTTAAGGAATGTTCATTAAACTGAGCCTTTGCGAGCCATGCATAGACAAACCCTATAATTACCCTTACATCATTATATAGTGTAAGTTAGTGTACCATATATACAATACAATGATCGTAAAAACTAGCAGGTACTTCATAGGTAAACCTATTAATGAGTTCCGAGCATCTTTGGTAAAATGAAAATAAAATAATGTAGCAAATATTTTATATAATGGTTTAAACAGAGTGTATACTATCATCCAGCGTCAGGGACCTTATCAAATCTTCCTTGTGATAATATCTAGATAGCTATACTATATGAGAAGTATTTGCCACATAACGCTGGAGTAAAACCTCATGATCTTGTCACTAACTATCAACAAAGTATCCCTTAAATAGCGTACGTTACATCCCCGTGTAAGCTACTACACTTCTATTTTCCTCGTTTTTTCCATTACTCCTATTGATATTCTTGTCTTCACTTAATACGTAGCTCTTAGGAATGGAATATTCCTTGAAAAAAACCTATGACCCACATTTTTTTAGTTTATAGCTTTCTACCACTGTACCTGATTCCTTAAATTTATGGAATTCTAAAACTGAAAATATCAAAACTTCTGTAATACGAAGAATAAGAAGAATTTTAGTTTAAGGAATTCCTTATATGTAGTTAAATAATGATCATAAACTAGGAACTCCGTATACTTCGTTCTGTGATAGATACGCTCGTACAGTGTATCTGGGCTTATTTACATACCTCTTCTGATCAGATAGATTCACTTTTATGCAGTGTCGCAGATATTACATATACTACATCATTTTATTTGACTTGGGTGTTACCTGGGATGAATGTTATGTACAATTCTACGCGTTGTAAATCTTCTATTTCATTATTCACAGTAAGCAACAATACTAAGGTATAAAATGTGGTTTATCTGAAATGGTTTATAGCTCAGATGTGGGCAGACGATAAACCCTTCTCGTGTATTTTGAGATTTGGAATTGAAAAACAAGTTCAAAGCCTTCCCCCTTTTATCCTCCCAGTCAACATTTCTGTGTAGGACATAATGTTTGTATTTTTTTCCTCAAAAAATGTCACCTTGTTTCATTGGAGATGGAAATATTCCTTTACATTCAAACAAATGGATATCTTTAACTCATAACGGTGATATTTACTGTATAGATACTCCAGTGTCGATTTTCCCCTACCATGGGGTTATCTATATGGAGACATTTTATCAGCAATTCCCCACCCTGCTAAATCAGTCCTACATTTAGAGGATGACGCATGCGTCCCCTCGACCATGTTTTCAGGCATCCAGAGTTACAGTTTGTAAAATAAATTAAAATCATCCTAGAAAGGTCCTATTTGATACTCAGATTATTAACTCTTATTAACAGAAATATATGATAAGATATTAAAATAAGGTTAAACATAAAAACAGTCAGAAACTTTAAACAACGACAAACCAAGCGTTACTTTAAATATCATTATTTTGTTTTGTTTTGCCTAGTTGATAACCATTTTATCATCGCTGTTGAGGACCACTATCCAATCTCTCGCGTTATTCTTTATCAGAACGTAAGATGACGTAATTTGAATAGTGCTTAATGGATGTAAAAATGAACCTTATGTGTGTGTTACATATCAGTCCGTCATCTTTGCGGCACCAGCCCCGTAGATCTGACCATGGTTTGGCCTAGATTTGTAGGGGTGATGTCGTTAATGAAGTACACTTAATCTTGTGGTGTGGCTGGTTGTATTCCATCGTAATTGAGTTTGTGATTGCGTTATGTTCTGTGTAGTTACTCGTTAAACTAATTCGTCAGTACTGTCATTCTCCTTATTATCCCATATACAATATTTCGTATCATCGTTGTTTTTAACATTGTCGTAAATACATACATTCACGTTTTATGTCTCTTACTGACAACCACGCATTCAAATTTACATGTTATACAATTCATTACGAAATATTTGAATTTGAGCTCTCGCAAAATTACGCGATAACTTGTATCTCGCAAAATAAAGCGAAAATTGGTTTCTCGCGAATGTAAAGTGGTTAACTGTTGTCACTTTATCACAAACTATATCTATTGAATACTTGTGCTACTTTGTTCACGAGAAGGTGAACTATATTTAGGTATTTATTTTTACATTTAGGATTTATGTTTTGTTTGGTCTCGGCGTCTAATCCAGCATATAAACCAGTGGTGCTTTATTTATACATGACTATTTATTATATTTTTAACGTTTTGTTGTTCCAGTGTCCCCACAGCCTTCACTCTGGTCCGCTAAACCTGCTTTTATTATTAGACTTTTTTTATTTTTTTTTTTAGGCAAAAAAAACAAAAACAAAACTAATAATATAGGTAGGCTTAGCGGACTACCTTCACCCAAGCCTACACTTTAGACGTATTTCAGGTTTGACGTGAATGTGAAATATATTTTGAACGTTTTGTTGTTTCAGCGTCCATCCCAGCCTCCACTACAGCTTACATACTAGTGGTGTTTCATTTTTCACATGAATATTAAATATATTTTTAACGTTTCAGCGACCACAACAGCCTCCATCCCAGCCACCACCACCCCTGTTATGGCGTGTGGGGCGCCTGATAGTGTGGCAGCCGCCACTGTGTCCTACAATGACACTGTCGCCACCTACACGTGTATTTCCGGATATTCTATGTCAGGCGGGAACCAAATCGTCTGTTCCGGTAGCACATGGACAGGGTCACTACCAACATGTACTTATCTGACACAAGCAGACGACATCGATACCAATGTCAGTGTCTTCAACAACGACAGTAAGTTCTCTTTATGTGCAATTGGTGTTCCAAAATATAACCACTTACCCCTGGGTCACGGGTTTGAATCCCATGATACTGACTGATTTTTCTCCGGGTACTCCGGTTTTCCTTTACCAACAAACCTAACATGACCCTGACTGAAAATAGGATGTTAAACCAATCAACCAAAACAATATTTAATAAAATCTTAATAGGAAAACTGGGCGGCATCCACTGGGGAAACAAGTGTCCAGATAGTCGACTATCCACCAAAATGTTGTTCTAACATATCCATGGCACCTCATGAATGCAGGTCCACAAGCAGGCAGTATCGTACGTGTATCGTTAACTTTAGCTTAAAATCAAAATCATAACGTATCGAAAATGATTTAAATGAGGTCAAGATCAACTACCTCCCGCTAATTTCCTGTCCTCGACCCTGATAATATGTTATCGAAGAGGAGATTATCGCAAAATATTTAACGGAAACTTCGTGGAATAGTACAAACAATACCAAATGTCAACTTTAAAACCTTGAATACAATGACAATATATGGAATGTACACGTTTTGTTTTCTGTCGAGAGATATGTCAGCGTCAGTGATACAAATTCATCTTATATAATCTATTTGAGTGTTTCGATCCTTACCAGCCGGCGGTTTGAGTAAGAGGCAGTGAGTTTGTAAGTTCAGGCCACGATTTCTCGAAACAAACTGAAATTTCATAATAAGTTACATGAGGGAAATTTCTTAAGTTTCGCACAAGTCTGCACTTTTGTTTGAAGAAAAACGAAACCTGATGCAAGATAAACTTTGAGGTATCTTGTTGCCACCTCCGTCTAATTAACCTGAGGTTAAGCTGACAAATGTCATCGTTGGGGCTTACCTTTATGGAACCGCTGGTTCTTGTTGTCCTATACGTGTTTTATCAATCCTTATGTATTTTACAATTGTTTATTGACTGGGGATTTATATACTGGTTTACTCTGATACAAGCGATTTCAGGTTTATATATATGTGTGTACCATGTCGGTTTTCTGATAATGCCATTACGTTTACAGATCGTACTATCCTAGAGACTACAACTTTAAGTTTTAATGGTAAATGATCAGCACAACTAATCAATTCATAACTAACAGAAACGAATGTATGAACTTGTAACGTCGTTATAATATCTAAATAAGTTTGTGTTTGTGTGTTTGTATGTTAATATACTTAGTCCATCGTATAACAATAGAAAAAGCTGAAATAGACATATATGGCGAAAAAAAATAACGATTAAGCAAAATGTGTTCCAATCATAACTATACCTTATTACATGTGTAAAACCATTCCCAACTGATGTTAAATGGAAATTGTATCATGACATCCTATTTATATCGATGAGCTAGAGCTGTGGTGTCTTAATGCGTTAAACGATAACACTAACCATCCATTTAAATCAATTCATTAGTCGCTGACCAAACTGACGCTCAGTACAATTTAATATTCCTAGGATTGTAGTGTAACATTAATGCTTATATGGAATTGTTCAAATGCATTCATTTTCAGTTTCTAAACAATAATGCTTATGACATGAAATATAATTTTTTTTTATTTAATCATATGCAAATCAAAATAGCTAAATAATGACTCGATATCATTAAATGAATTTCTGATATGCCATTGAAATGAGATTAATAGCGGTTCAGTGTAACTCAACTAAAATCATATATGAGGATACCTCCGTCTTTATGTTCGTTGAGATGTTGAACTAGAGACACTAGCATCAGTAAATATCGAAAAGAACCACATGAGGTAAGAAAAATGGTCGTTCGAGAAATAAATGTGTCCACTTCACGATTATCAACTTTGTTATCATATTACGTTGTTTCGAGATACCGACGACTTAGTACGATTTACAGTGGATAAGCCTCATCTTCCGGTGTTTGTAATGTCATGTTTTGGCACGATTTTTGTGACGTCACAATTAAAGGAAAGTAGAACTAATCGACATTAAATCGTACTTTACCCAAGTTTTGGTATTTCGAAACCTCCTTGTTGGATATCGTTCTGAATCTTTCGGAAATATATCGATTTGTTATATAGAGTTTCCAGATGTTGTGCAAAAAAAAAGCGAAACAAAACATTGAATCCTGCAAACATCATGCTGTAATGCGACTTGTTTTAGAATTGGTGCCTTGGTAAGCAACACCATGTTACCTCTGAGTGTTGAATGTGAGTGTTGACTATTATTATATAGATTGTGTTGCGTTTGTTTTCCTCAGTGCCAGATTGGCTGCTCGGAGTACTAGCTGCCCTGGCCTGTGTTTTCGCCCTGTTGTTATTGACCTGTATCATCTGCTGTTTTATGTATATGTGTGGGTACGAAAGATACTTTTTCCTTGATAAGGCAAATGTAAGTTATCAAAGGTTATTTATATTAATAACAACGATTTGCGACATAGGTTATGAAGAAAAGGTGATATCAAAGGAAGCTTTATTTTTTTATTTAGTCATTTTACTTTTTCATTTTTTTTTTCAGTAAAACATAAAAAAAATTCTAAATTCTTTTCTCGGCTTGCTGTATGAAATACCGTTAAAATAATATAATCTATATGTTCGATTTACATTTCCGACCAATCAAACTGTGATTTTTAGGAGACAAAATTAATCTAAAACCTTTCCCCTTCCAGGTGTGTGTCGGGTCCACTTGGGTCCGGAGCCAACGCTGTACATCCAATGAACGGTGATGGCTCGTCATGTTGTTGTTGTAACCGCGGACGACGGCGGAGGAGGAGGGGAGACGATTTCTACGACAGCAGATCGTCTAGTGTCGTGGACATGCGCAATGGGCACAGAAATGATCAGGTTTAATTTAATTTCATTTTTGCTCAAAAAAGTGATTTTTTGCATATCTAATTCTGGATAGGTGTGCTATATTTAGCCCTCTTTCATCCATATATTTTCGCTATTTGAGTGTAACCGTTTCATAAGCACGATTCATTTTGACGAACAGAGGATCTACATGCGTGGCATATCAAGTTATTTAACGAGTTTGATAAATTTCATATCACATAGTAACGAGTGTAAGATTCTATTTATCACATACTTTTATCAATAGAAATATAAGCAAAACTTTAAATTTCCTCTCCATATAAAACAGTAGAAATCCGGCTCGGATGTGACGTTTCCGACTACTGAAACAATCATGCGACGCCATACAGATATTATGAAGTCAAATCTATGTGTTATTACACATGTGGACGGGCCAGTAATGTGATGGATGTAAATCCTAAATGCAAAATAGAAATAAGTCATAAAATAACGGTCTACAATGAATAATTTATCAGCTTGTATACAATTCAGATTTGCAATTAGAAACGATGATTTATATCAGAAATATTTTAATTTATTATGCACATGTGGGTGTGCTTCCTGTGTTAATTTATACAACATAAATAGGATTTCTACTTATTATGCATTATTCATTATACATTAGTACTTTTTGTATCAACACAGGTACGGATAGCAGGATTTAACTACGCAAAGCAGAAGAAAGGATACCCCAAGGTTTGTGAATTATGGAAACTCTTTTCTAGCTAAAATAAAAATTCAGTTTGCCTTAGGCCATCGGTTTTACCGATGTTACAATTTAACATTCTCTTTTCTCTTCCTGAATGCATTAACTTGCCTAACTTATCTATATTGCTAAATAATGTGACATACCTCGCAGTAACACCAGTCTATAAATAACCCACGCCTATATTGTGTATGTGCACAATTTGTTTAAGCAACAATCACTAAATGTACTCAATGTACAAAACCCAAATTCAGTTACTGCACTGAACTAAAGCTATAGTATTACGCAAATCATAATCCCGGAAGTACATATTAGAAAGACGTATTTCCAGCTCAACAGATACAAAAAAATAGAATAGCCAAAAATGAAAATATTGAATATATTTTTCGTTATGTATTTTGATTGTAACCATCGGTTTATTTTACAACTATGATACGTGTATTTCCCGAAAAAGACATCTCTCGTCTTTCATCAGGATATGACGTTGATGATGATGTCACGTATTCAATGCTGATTTCCGGTTGAATTTGGTAGTGAATATGTTAATGTGTGTGGTAATTCCGGAATGAATAACAACCATACACAACAAGCTTTTCTTCTTTCTTACTAATCAGGTGACCAACCACAAAACACATCACGTGACACGTCACTACTGACAACGGACCACATGGACACTTCAACTGTCGGATTTATGTGTTATCATGTGTATCATGTGACCTGTTATTGGCGGGAAAATAAGGATATTGTGTGCCAAACGTGTGACTAGATTATGATGGGAATATCTAAACATGTTGAATTTTGTTAGCCACAAGCAATTTTTGTGTTGATGTCACACTCTGAAGATCTTAAATTATTGTCTTGTATATGACAATTGGAATAGAAGGAAAAACCAGGAAAATAATATCGAGCGTTCCAACAGACATTATTTACAATGACCATCTAACAACATACCGGAGTATCTCGGTTTGAATCAGGAAACAGGGATCCCTTAACCCGAGAAAATTGTTTCGATGTTTTAGTAGAGATTAACATTATGATGTTAATATTTTGATAAATAATTCTTTACAGGATGATATTAGATTAGGTCTTTATTTTATTTATTGCCATTATTGTGTGGAATTGCTTTACCTTGACCAAGGTTTTGTTATCAGAATATTTGCCTTAGTTTAGGCAGATCTGTCTACTTGTTGCTTACGTCACATGAACATTTTTGTTGATCGTTTTGATAACTATTTGTCTAAATTTTAATAGCCATATTATTTATTTCAAACTTTCTAGTGTTATGTTGACTATATTATAATACTTTGTTTGAAGTTTGTATTATGGAGATAACAATACATTAATGCGTTATTTCGTTCTTTTTTCAAAGCCTCTATCCAATTAATTTGAAGTTAATTAAAATGTATACATACCTTTATATATTGTCTGAAATTTTACTTGTTTTAAATATATATTTTTATAAACTTTTCAGTTAACGAGATGTTTCGGCAACATATTTGACATGTCGTTTTTATATATAATAGAAGACTCGGCACGCATAGTAAATTCTAACGGCTATTAGATTGTGCTGTATTTTAAGTAAATATGAAAGATGTATTCTACTCCAATATGTTAATCCTATTTTGTTTTGTATACAGCAATGTTTAAATTATCATAATATAACAACACTCGCTTCGTTTAAAAACGTATATTATGTAAAGCATTCTGCATGAAACTATTTTAAAATTACACCATTATCACGCTTCATTTTGCATTTGGGAAATTAGCTTTTTCTATCTCATCTTTGTGTACAGCAGAGTTACCTCCCTTGTGGATAGATATCAATTGTGACGTCATTATTTTATGAGCGAAATCGTTTTCTTTGAAAAGTATGGCGTTATACTTAATACCTAACCAGATAACTGCAATATGCAAGCACAAAATAGTAGTATTTGTGACAAAACCAAGTTTAACATTTCTGTTTTTTCTGTTTGATGCGATAAATCTGCTTTTTAACGGTTATAAGATGTTGAATTTACGTCGGTTGTTATGATTAAGTAATTTGTTTGTATGTAGTATCGAGTATGTTTTGTTATGAAGATATTATATAATAGAACTGGAGGAGTTTTATACTTACAATTCATTCGTTATATATGCTTTTATACAGTTTATGTACACATGTTCACATCTTATATCTCTCTTGTCTGATATAGATTTGTGGATATGGATCACAATGTTTGGGAATTGATTCAATAAATCATCTACAATTTTCTTAAGCGTACATCTGTTGTAATTAACATTATATACTTACCTGCCTTAACCCCAAAGAAAACATTAAAAATACTAATCTCATACATTTATACCTCTAGTTGATTCAAATAGTATCTTATTCACTAACAGATAGCAAATCCTTGACTATTGCTTGTTTATATTTCACCCAGTCTTTCAAACTCTTAACATCGATTGTAAGATCATTCATATCTTTGAATTTTTGTTTTTAACTTTGAAGTTTATCAACGTTTATATAACCACCACGTGTTGGCATCAAGTATGGGGGATAACACAACCTAATTAAAATACAGATCTACATAACCACTCTATAGAGGATCTAACAACATCCTATAAGAGGTCATGTTCGGAAAACATTTACACTTTGCTACACATGGTTACATCAATAAAGCCGTTTCGTTCCAGTATTAATATGCATTTAGCTTTGTTGTAGTGTTCGGGCGATATGACTACGTGCATGGAAATAATTCTGACAGCTTTTTCAAGCAATTTCATCCTCTAAAATTTACTTTCAAGATTCTGCATGCACCTATCTGATAGGCCACTTCTAAATGTCACCCGAACGTGACCCCTAATGGGATGTTGTCAGATCATCTTATCAAACTTTGTGATAATAGGAATTTATTCCTAATTGGGAGATAACAGAACCATTAATGCAAAGGAAAATAATAATAAAAAGGTGGTACTGATGTGTAAAGAGAAAACTGCCAAAAGAGAATACTTAATCTAATGTAACAGGGAGATAGCAGTGTTTCCCCTCGCGCGACGATCCGATCACTAGAAAACTGCCAAAAGAGAATACTTAATCTAATGTAACAGGGAGAGAGCAGTGTTACCCCTGGCGCGGCGATCCATTAAAACCTGTTTCACTATTATGAGTGTTTGTATTCAGTCTGTTGGCGTTACTTATAATATATTTTTATCGATTCATGTGATTATATATTGCAGACTACACACGTGAACGAGGTGAACTCTACACCAGACAGTGGGATGGATACCTCCCGCTCTGGCGAGTCCCCCTCCATGAATGGCCAGGTAACAACCATACAGGACCTAATGCTCCGGGACAAACGCAACCAACCCGCTAAGGAAGTCAGACAGTGGATGCCTCATTCTCATACCGTCCGGAATATCAACACGAGCACAAAATAAAAAATTAAAAAAAATATATTAAGGCAATGAAGACTACTAAAATAGTTTAATTAACCCATGAAATAGTGAGCGACCGAATCTTGGCGTCAAGAGGATATTGAGAGGCACAGTTGAATGTGTATTTACCGAAGAACAAATACTAGTAATACTATGACAGAACCATTGTAGTAATGTCAAATTAAGGCTGCATCTTCTTATAGGAGTGTGGTACTCGTCGTAGTAGAAGACGCCGTTTGTTAGGGAATTTCGCAAAGGAAAGACGAAGCATGGATATTACTACTATTATAACATGTGCAGTTTCGGAAAGCAAATAATAAGCTGTACGTATTCCAACTTGCAGATATCGCCTATATCAATGTAAATTCGACCTAAATAGCACGAAATGTGCACGCTGTATTTATCTTACAATAATAGTCTCATTGATAACAGATAGAGACTTCTGATACTAAAGTAAGCGAAAGTCTGAACATAACATCACAATCCTCTTTTGTTATATTTTATTTGTTAATTGTTGCCAAAATATCAAATAATTTAATAATGGTTCATGTCGGCCAAAGGTGGTGTTGTTAATTATTATTTATTAGGTGTAGTTTCCGTCCAGCTTTGTATCATGGTTTTTTTAGTTAGGATTTATAAGATTCATTTAAATCCTATATACACAGCAAAAACTGATTTAAGAAATCGTTACATATTCTATGAAATTTTTATTTTTAGACACATATTTTAGGTGAAATAATTCATATTAGGCATTGTAAAAATAGATTCACCAGTTTGTTTATATGTATAATATATGAATAATGAATTTAAATATTTTTTAGATTTGTTTGGAGATGTAATTATCTCAGTACTCTCTAGTTCTATTCTGTATGAATGCTATATTTATGATTTATATTAGCCATTATGACTAGGGTACTTTATTCCGTCCCTTATAGAACATTCAGTGTTGGAGACACTGACTCCTTACCTAGGTGTAATTGTCTTCCTGGAGTCGCGTAGCATTACGAAAGTGGTCGATGCGACGAAAAGGAGTATGATTATAACATAATAAGAATTGCTTTTTAGTGCAGAAACTAGATTCGTTAAGAAACTCATTGCTCAATCTATAGAATTAGTTGACATTGTCACCTTTCCATTTTACGTTACATTCCGAAAACACTAGATTGGCGGAAAACTATTCTGTATTTGCATATTACTTAGTTATCTACCCTTGTGAGCGTAACGTCATACTTTTCGAGAAAACGACGTAAATTGACGTAAATTGCGTAAAAAAATAACGACGTCACAAAAGATACCTGCCGTAAGGGAGCTAACTCTGTAATGTGCAAAGACGGAATTGCTAATAATAAAGACTTAATAATTATAGACATAATTTTACCATAATAGTATCGGAAACTCTATTGTTATCATGTATTGTTTCTTTTTACAGGATTGTTGATAAAAATGTAAAAATAAACATTGATTCACTGTATTTTTGAAATAAACATGAGAATAAATTGTCATTGCATTCTTTTTTACACCTGAAAAAATCCCTAAGACTTTATAACCTATAACCCCTATTAGTAAACATTAGCTCATTTTTACAAATATTGTGTTGCAATAGGATTAACACTAAAGTGCCATTAAATCATACGTATCATTTGCCATGTTATTACTTGGTTAATAAGACACTTCAACATAATACACGTTTATATATGTTTAATAAGAAATAAAATATCTCAACATACATTGGTCAATAAACTGTATTTGAAAAATTGTAATCAAATGTGTATTAGTTATTATTTAATAAAATGAGTAAAGGGACACAACCTTTATTACTTGATGACAAAAAAAATCAAGATAATTATCTCCCTTTTAATATGTTTTATACGAAAAATCGATAGAACATAAGCATACATTTATATACCATTACTACATTCAGAACTTTATAAACAACAAATATATAGAGTTGAAAGCAACTATAAATTAAAGAGGACATTTTTCGTTACGTGTTTTGACGACGCGATTATTTAAATGTTAAATCTAAAACGTGCTATATCGTTAACGTTATACATAATCAGTATTATGTACTTCAAACTTTTCTATTCATTATTCTGTCGAATACGATAAGATTATCATTATTTTGCAAATGCTTTGTGGGCGTTTCTCTTATATGAAACAGAACTAATAACCATTTCGTGGTTTATTTAAGGAAGACATTGAGGTTTTTGTTATATCTCCATAACATAAAATTCCTTAATTAAACGACATAGTATGCAACGTTTTCCATTTTCATTTAAAGTGAACAGTCGGGCAAGGATGGCTAAAGTCGGTAAAAATGGTGTGAATGTATCCAGTATAATTTCTTATGAAATAGAAAAAATAAAATCTCTCGTCAGAATCTATCTGCGTACGAAGAAATTAATTTAAAGTATAGGAATCCTAAAACGTCCTCCCGGCTGACTATGTCCGTGGTTACATTTCCACGCAGCCTCGCTTTCAATGCTTTCAACTTTTCTTTCTTTTAATGGTCAGAACTGGGAAACGTAAGCAGAAATTGACCGTCGTATTAATATATGAGAACTTTTGGAAGGCCAATGAACGCATTTAGACTGGTATTCTTTGCCCGACTATTCACTTTAAATGTATCAGTGACCATTTCTTCATATTGACACATAAACAACCGCTTCGTGGTATATTTCATTTCCGATACACAAGGGATTCCGACCACTTGCTATCTCTACACTCCTGGATTATCTCATAGTAAAACTGAGGTAACAGAACAGAGCAGGTAATTTAGTTCTTTATTGTACATCAAAAAAGCTCTATAATGGTACACGGTGATTGACTGTGTGGCTTTGAAGTTGTGCGTCGCTCTCTCTGTAGTCTTCAAAGGAAAGTTTTGCTGTCCTGTAATTGGTTAAGATTTTTTTCCTCAAAAAAAAAATGGTTTGATAAGGGTGTTCGAAATGTTTGTGATTTATTAGACCAAAAGAATAATTGTTCTTTCTTTTAATGATTTCAAACAAATATTCGGTATAGAATTAGAAATGTTTTTGCTTTATCAAAGTATATGCTGTTGTATCAAGAAAATATGTAAGAATCTAAATTTAAACCTTAGTATGTTAAATAAACTAGATAGACCATTCATACCAAGCCATATTCATATTTTATTTAAAAGTATTAAGGGATGTTAAGACATGTATTTTTGTTTAATTGAAAAAAATAAAGGTTTGATAACATCAGAGCAGAAATGGAAGCAACAAGCTGTCTTTAGAAACATACACTGGAAAAACAAATATAAAATACATTTTCCAATTACCAAAGATACATCAATACAATGGTTCCAGTATAGACTGCAACACCGTATACTCCCTTTGAATAATTACTTAAAAATTATAATTTTTTCTGAAAATAATATATGTAATATCTGTAATACAGAAGTTGAAACCATAGAACATGTTTTTTGGTTTTGTCAAGAATCTTTTGAAATATGGCAAGATATGAAAAGAAAAATATATGAAAAAAACTAATAATGTGGTGGAATTTAAATTAGAAACAATACTGTTTGGTGAGACTGAATTTTTTTCAATACCTCTCAATTTTATTATTCTTTATATGAAGTTTTATATTTTTTTCTGTATCAAGAAATAAAAACCAACATAAATATGCAAGGTTTGAGTGATTTTTTGTTAACAAAATATGATGTTGAAAAAAAAGATGTCAATTAAAAATGGATGTATTGAGAAATTTGATCAAATATGGATCAATTGGAAATATATTTTTGAATAGTTCTTGATATATATCAATACCATGTTTGTATGATGTTTTATGTTGTAGTACTTAAATATGTATGATTTGAATCTTTTTTGTTTTGTTTGTGTATTGTCTATAATTCTTTATATATATGTGTGTGTGTGTCTTTTTGTGCTAGATTTTGTTTGTATATACAAATATTTTATTCACACCACTACAAACATTAAACCAAAACAATTAAATTCCAAATTTTAATGTGAACATAATACTCAGTACACAAGTAATTTTTTAAAAAGTTTTTCCTTTTTCCCCTTTAACTATAATGGCTCTAAAAAATTATATTTTTTGTTTAAATTGATGCATGCTGTGCGAGAGCCATCCTGTGCGAGGACATTATTGTTCGGGGAGTTGACCCCAGGGCACCCCAACCCTGGCAGCTCTCAACAAACTACCGATGTGTATATGCATTTTTTGCAATGCCACAAATGCATATACACATCATACACAGCTGCGGGAATAAAATATTTGTACTGTGAAAAAAAAAGAAGATTTTTTCCTCTGGCCTGCCTTCAGTTCTACTATGAGATAGTCCTGGGGTATAGAGATCGTAAGTGATCGGAATCCCTGGAGTATCGAGGATGGGGTTTATTGAAGAGTACATTCTGATTTTTGTTTTATGTTTTTATTTTCCCTGACATATAATTCTATTCAAGTTAATCTGTAAATGACATGGTATGTTTCAAACTGTAAATTTTATTTCACCATAAATCTAAATAAGTATACATCTATATCAAAAAAGCAATGGATGAAAACTTTTACGACGAAAAGATTAACCATATCCTTAATTGCTTATAACTAACCAATTACTAACTCAAGTTGTGTCCTCCCGTTGACTGTTAGATGTCGTTGTCACCTCCATTCCCTTAACACTTAAGTGATCATACCTAGATTTATAAGAATATTAATATTACGAAAAATGAGCTAGTTGATATATATTTTTAAGGAAAATACTGTACAACATTTAAATTTGCAGGGTTAATATTTTTCGTTTTTATACGTGGTATATTCGTGGAGGCTACCTCTCGAGGTTCACCGATTCCTAGATAGTGTTTTTTTTATAATCATTGTTCTTTGGTACCTCAATGAATGGGTAAGTTAATACATTTCTAAATATTTCACTAGAGTTACGCTTTCGCGGATTTCAGCGAAAAAGCGAATATAGCGAAAATAACCCATCCACAAAATTTAACTTCTATATACAGTATGATATAATAGAAAATTTAGTTTGTTGAAGGAAACTATTAGGAAATAGAAGCATATTTCCTTGAAAGTTTTAACTTCAGTTACAACTTTTTTTTAAATAATATAAGATATTAGTTTAATAATTTTAAAAATAAAGACTTTTTGTAGATATACATTATACCCTTGCCAGAATAGATGACCGATAAATGTCAGTATTGTCAGATTACATCCATTATTTACGACTGACCTATTACACACATGCTTTATCCTTTGTTTTTGTTTTAAACAAAGACCTTTTTGTACTCGTATGTAACTCCGATCAGTTACATGTATATCAAATGACACGAATAGATAGGCACGTGATAATTTAATTTGACAAACATACAACTATGGGATATAAGCCGAAGTTTTCTAAATAGTTATTCAACTAATATTAAGAATAACATTTCAACAATATTATCAGTGTGTAAATCTAAAGTAGCCGGATGAGTGGGACAAAGGACCTCCCATCTACTTTATTTTAAGACAAGAGCTAAGGATCGTATGGCTATTGAACCCTCTGATCAAAACGACCTAAATGTGTAATGCTAATTGTGGAAAAAGGTATAAATCATAATCATTCATCATTTGAAAACAATGAAAATTAACGGCCTGGCGGAGCCAAACTGTTTTGACGGTGTCATTTGACATATTTTGATATCTCTATTGGTTTTCAATTGTTTAGTAATTAACTACACAAAGAAATTTCCTTGTGTGATAACAAAAGGAAAACAAATCATGTGTATACTTTAATCTATATTATTCCTTTTTATTAATAAACAGTAATCATACAAAATTTAATATGAATATTATGTATGTCAACAACAACAAATACCTTTATCATATTGTTGTCTAACATTTGTCAAAAGTTTTAGAAACATAAATACGTCTCATAGACAAAATTGTGAACATTGAGAATAAATAAAGTGATTATCGATATATGCGGAACAAGATAACATATTGAGCGTAGTTCAAATTTTCTTTGATGAGATATTTCAATTGATTATTGTTTACAAGATCTTGTTTCATTACAAGCTCAGAAAAGTCGTTTCCCGTGTAGTTAAACAAAAAATATTTGATGAGATGGTAATGATATTGTAACAAGCAATATTTAATGAGCTGGTAAACTTATTGTAACAACCAATGTTTAATGAGATGGTAAACTTATTATAACAACCAATGTTTAATGAGATGGTAAACTTATTGTAACAACCAATGTTTAATGAGATGGTAAACTTATTGTAACAACCAATATTTAATGAGATGGTAAACTCATTGTAACAATCAATGTTTAAAGAGATGGTAATTATATTGTAACAAGCAATATTTAATGCGCTGGTAAACTTATTGTAACAACCAATGTTTTACGAGATGGTAAACTTATTGTAACAACCAATGTTTAATGAGATGGTAAACTTATTGTAACAACCAATGTTTAATGAGATGGTAAACTTATTGTAACAACCAATATTTAATGAGATGGTAAACTTATTGTAACAACCAATATTTAATCTGGTTTATTTTACTAACTTATGATACGTGTATTTCCCGGAATATAGACATCTCTCGTCTTTCATTACTGATATGATGATGTATATGATGATTGTCACGTATTCATTTGCTGATTTCCGGTTGAATTTGGTAGTGAATATGTTAATGTGTGTGGTAATTCCGGAATGAATAACAACCATACACAACAAGCTTTTCTTCTTTCTTACTAATCAGTTTTGTGACCAACCACAAAACACATCAGTGACTCACGTACTACTTGACAACGAACCCACATGGACACTTCAACTGTCGGATTTTATGGTGTTTCAATGTGTTACTGTGACCTGTTATTGGCGGGAAAATAAGGATATTGTGTGCCAAATGTGTGACTAGATTATGATGGGAATATCTAAACATGTTGAATTTTGTTAGCCACAAGCAATTTTTGTGTGTTGATGTCACACTCTGAAGATCTTACGTTATTGTCTTGTATATGACAATTGGAATAGAAGGAAAAACCAGGAAAATAATATCGAGCGTTCCAACAGACATTATTTACAATGGCCATCTAACAACATACCGGAGTATCTCGGTTTGAATCAGGAAACAGGGATCCCTTAAACCGAGAAAATTTGTTTCGATGTTTTAGTAGAGATTAACATTATGCATGTTTAATATTTTGATAAATAATTCTTTAAGGATGATATTAGATTAGGTTTTTTATTTTATTTATTGCCATTATTGTGTGGAATTGCTTTACCTTGACCAAGGTTTTGTTATCAGAATATTTGCCTTAGTTTAGGCAGATCTGTCTACTTGTTGCTTACGTCACATGAACATTTTTGTTGATCGTTTTGATAACTATTTGTCTAAAATTTTAATAGCCATATTATTTATTTTCAAACTTTCTAGTGTTATAGTTGATAATATTATAATACTTTGTTTGAAGTTTGTATTATGGAGATAACAATACATTTTAATGCGTTATTTTCGTTCTTTTTTCAAAGCCTCTATCCAATTAATTTTGAAGTTAATTAAAATGTATACATACATTTATATATTGTCTGAAATTTTTACTTGTTTTAAATATATATTTTTATAAACTTTTTCAGTTAACGAGATGTTTCGGCAACATATTTGACATGTTCGTTTTTTATATATATAGAAGACTCGGCACGCATAGCAAATTCTAACGGCTATTAGATTGTGCTGTATTTTTAAGTAAATATGAAAGATGTATTCTACTCCAATATGTTAATCTATTTGTGTTTTGTATACAGCAATGTTAACTTATCATAATATATACAACACTCGCTTCGTTTAAAAACGTATATTATGTAAAGCATTCTGATGATATATTTTAAAATTAATACCATTATCACGCTTCATTTTGCATTTGGGAAATTAGCTTTTTCTATTCTCATCTTTGTGTACAGCAGAGTTACCTCCCTTGTGGATAGATATCAATTGTGACGTCATTATTTTATGAGCGAAATCGTTTTCTTTGAAAAGTATGGCGTTATACTTAATACCTAACAGATAACTGCAATATGCAAGCACAAAATAGTAGTATTTGTGACAAAACCAAGTTTTTAAATTTCTGTTTTTTCTGTTTTGATGCGAATAAATCTGCTTTTTAACGGTTATAAGATGTTGAAATTAACGTCGGTTGTCATGATTAAGTAATTTGTTTGTATGTAGTATCGAGTATGTTTTGTTATGAAGAGATTATATAATAAGAACTGGAGGAGTTTTATACTTACAATTCATTCGTTATAATATGCTTTTATACAGTTTATGTACACATGTTCCATCTTATATCTTCTCTTGTCTGATATACGATTTGTGGATATGGATCACAATGTTTGGGAATTGATTCAATAAATCATCTACAATTTTTCTTAAGCGTACATCTGTTGTAATTAACATTATATACTTACCTGCCTTAACCCCAAAGAAAACATTAAAAATACTAATCTCATACATTTTATACCTCTAGTTGATTCAAATAGTATCTTATTCACTAACAGATAGCAAATCCTTGACTATTGCTTGTTTATTTTCACCCCAGTCTTTCAAACTCTTAACATCGATTGTAAGATCATTCATATCTTTGAATTTTTGTTTTTAACTTTGAAGTTTATCAACGTTTATATATACCACCAACGTGTTGGCATCAAGTATGGGGGATAACACAACCTAATAAAAATACAGAATCTACATAACCACTCTATAGAGGATCTAACAACATCCTATAAGAGGTCATGTTCGGAAAACATTTACACTTTGCTACACACATGGTTACATCAATAAAGCCGTTTCGTTCCAGTATTAATATGCATTTAGCTTTGTTGTAGTGTTTCGGGCGATATGACTACGTGCATGGAAATAATTCTGACAGCTTTTTTCAAGCAATTTCATCCTCTCTAAAATTTACTTTCAAGATTCTGCATGCACCTATCTGATAGGCCACTTCTAAAATGTCACCCGATACGTGACCCCTAATGGGATGTTGTTCAGATCATCTTATCAAACTTTGTGATAATAGGAATTTATTCCTAATTGGGAGATAACAGAACCATTAATGCAAAGGAAAATAATAATAAAAAGGTGGTATTGATGTGTAAAGAGAAAACTGCCAAAAAGAGAATACTTAATCTAATGTAACAGGGAGATAGCAGTGTTTCCCCTCGCGCGACGATCCGATCACTAGAAAACTGCCAAAGAGAATACTTAATCTAATGTAAAGGGAGAGAGCAGTGTTACCCCTGGCGCGGCGATCCATTAAAACTTGTTTCACTATTATGATTTGTTTGTATTCAGTCTGTTTGATGTTATTATATATATATTTTTATCGATTCATGTGATTATATTTGCAGACTACACACGTGAACGAGGTGAACTCTACACCAGACAGTGGATGGATACCTCCCGCTCTGGCGAGTTCCCCCTCCATGAATGGCCAGGTAACAACCATACAGGACCTAATGCTCCGGACAAACGCAACCAACCCGCTAAGGAAGTCAGACAGTGGATGCCTCATTCTCATACGTCCGGGAATATCAACACGAGCACAAAATAAAAATTAAAAAAAAATATATTAAGGCAATGAAGACTACTAAAATAATTTAATTAACCCATGAAATAGTGAGCGACCGAACTTGGCGTCAAGAGGATATTGAGAGGCACAGTTGAATGTGTATTTACCGAAGAACAAATACTAGTAATACTATGACAGAACCATTGTAGTAATGTCAAATTAAGGCTGCATCTTCTTATAGGAGTGTGGTACTCGTCGTAGTAGAAGACGCCGTTTGTTAGGGAATTTCGCAAAGGAAAAGACGAAGCATGGATATTACTAACTATTATAACATGTTCAGTTTCGGAAGCAAATATAAAGCTGTACGTATTCCAACTTGCAGATATCGCCTATATCAATGTAAATTCGACCTAAATAGCACGAAATGTGCACGCTGTATTTATCTTACAATAATAGTTCTCATTGATAACAGATAGAGACTTCTGATACTAAAGTAAGCGAAAGTCTGAAACATAACATCACAATCCTCTTTTGTTATATTTATTTGTTAATTGTTGCCAAAATATCAAATAATTTAATAATGGTTCATGTCGGCCAAAAGGTGGTGTTGTTAATTATTATTTATTAGTGTAGTTTCCGTCCAGCTTTATATCATGGTTTTTTAGTTAGGTATTTATAGATTCTTTTTAAATCCTATATAACACAGCAAAAACTGATTTAAGAAATCGTTACATATTCTATGAAATTTTTATTTTTAGACAACATATTTTTAGGTGAAAATAATTCAATTAGGCACATTGTAAAAATAGATTCACCAGTTTGTTTATATGTATAATATATGAATAATGAATTTAAATATTTTTTAGATTTGTTTGGAGATGTAATTATCTCAGTACTCTCTAGTTCTATTCTGTATGAATGCTATATTTTATGATTTATATTAGCCATTAATGACTAGGGTACTTTATTCCGTCCCTTATAGAAATTCAGTGTTGGAGACACTGACTCCTTACCTAGGTGTAATTGTCTTCCTGGAGTCGCGTAAGCATTACGGAAAGTGGTCGATGCGACGAAAAGGAGTATGATTATAACATAATAAGAATTGCTTTTTAGTGCAGAAAACTAGATTCGTTAAGAAACTCATTGCTCAATCTATAGAATTAGTTGACATTGTCCACCTTTCCATTTTACCGTTACATTCCGAAAACACTAGATTGGCGGAAAACTATTTCTGTATTTGCATATTACTTAGTTATCTACCCTTGTGAGCGTAACGTCATACTTTTCAGAGAAACAACGTAAATTGACGTAAATTGCGTTAAAAAATAAACGACGTCACAAAAGAGATTACCTGCCGTAAGGGAGCTACTCTGTAATGCGCAAAAGACGGAATTGCTATATAAAGACTTAATAATTATAGACATATATTTACCATAATAGTATCGGAAACTCTATTGTTATCATGTATTGTTTCTTTTTACAGGATTGTTGATAAAAATGTAAAAATAAACATTGATTCACTGTATTTTTTGAAATAAACATGAGAATAAATTGTCATTGCATTCTTTTTTTACACCTGAAAAAATCCCTAAGACTTTATAACCTATAACCCTATTAGTAAACATTAGCTCATTTTTACAATATATTGTGTTGCAATAGGATTAACACTAAAGTGCCATTAAATCATACGTATCATATTGCCATGTTATTATTACTTGGTTAATAAGACACTTCAACATAATACACGTTTATATATGTTTATATAAGAATTAATATCTCAACATACATTGGTCAATAAACTGTATTTGAAAAATTGTAATCAAATGTGTATTAGTTATTATTTAATAAAATTGAGTAAAGGGACACAACCTTTTACTTATTGAAAAAAAATCAAGATAATTTATTCTCCCTTTTATATATGTTTTATAAACAAAATCGATAGAACATAAGCATACATTTATATACCATTACTACATTCAGAACTTTATAAAACAAACAAATATATAGAGTTGAAAGCAACTATAAAATTAAAAAGAGGACATTTTTCGTTACGTGTTTTGACGAAACGCGATTTATTAAATGTTAAATCTAAAACGTGCTATATTCGTTAACGTTATAACATAATAGTATTATGTACTTCAAACTTTTCTATTCATTAATTCTGTCGAATACGATAAGATTAATCATTATTTGCAAATGCTTTGTGGGCGTTTCTCTTATATGAAACAGAACTAATAACCATTTTCGTGGTTTATTTAAGGAACACATTGAGGTTTTTGTTATATCTCCATAACATAAAATTCCTTAATTAAACGACATAGTATGCAACGTTTTCCATTTTCATTTAAAGTGAACAGTCGGGCAAGGATGGCTAAAGTCGGTAAAAATGGTGTGAATGTATCCAGTATAATTTCTTATGAAATAGAAAAAATAAAATCTCTCGTCAGAATCTATCTGCGTACGAGAATTATTTAAAGTATAGGAATCCTAAAACGTCCTCCCGGCTGACTATGTCCGTGGTTACATTTCCACGCAGCCTCGCTTTCAATGCTTTCAACTTTTCTTTCCTTTTAATGGTCAGAACTGGGAAACGTAAGCAGAAATTGACCGTCGTATTAATATATGAGAACTTTTGGAAGGCCAATGAACGCATTTAGACTGGTATATCTTTGCCCGACTATTCATTTTAAATGTATCAGTGACCATTTCTTCATATTGGACACATAAACAACCGCTTCGTGGTATATTTCATTTCCGATACACAGGGAATTCCACACCACTTGCTATCTCTACACTCCTGGATTATCTCATAGTAAAACTGAGGTAACAGAACAGAGCAGGTAATTTAGTTCTTTATTGTAACATCAAAAAGAGCTCTATAATGGTACACGGTGATTGACTGTGTGGCTTTGAAGTTGTGCGTCGCTCTCTCTGTAGTTTTCAAAGGAAAGTTTTGCTGTTCCTGTAAATTGGTTAAGATTTTTTTCCTCAAAAAAAAAAATGGTTTGATAAGGGTGTTCGAAATGTTTGTGATTTATTAGACCAAAAGAATTAATTGTTCTTTCTTTTAATGATTTCAAACAAATATTCGGTATAAGAATTAGAAATGTTTTTGCTTTATCAAAGTATATGCTGTTGTATCAAGAAAATATGTAAGAATCTAAAATTTAAACCTTAGTATGTTAAAATAAACTAGATAGACCATTCATACAAGCCATATTCATATTTTATTTAAAAGTATTAAGGGATGTTAAGACATGTATTTTTGTTTAATTGAAAAAAATAAAGGTTTGATAACATCTAGAGCAAGAAATGGAAGCAACAAGCTGTCTTTAGAAACATACACTGGGAAAAACAAATATAAAATACATTTTTCCAATTACCAAAGATACATCAAATACAATGGTTCCAGTTATAGACTGCAACACCGTATACTCCCTTTGAATAATTACTTAAAAATTATAATTTTTTCTAGAAAATAATATATGTAATATCTGTATAATACAGAAGTTGAAACCATAGAACATGTTTTTTTGTTTTGTCAAGAATCTTTTTGAAATATGGCAAGATTATGAAAAGAAAAAATATATGAAAAAAACTAATAATATGTGGTGGAATTTTAAAATTAGAAACAATACTGTTTGGTGAGACTGAATTTTTTTCAATACCTCTCAATTTTATTATTCTTTATATGAAATTTTATATTTTTTCTGTATCCAAGAAATAAAAACAAACATAAATATGCAAGGTTTGAGTGATTTTTTGTTACAAAAATATGATGTTGAAAAAAAAGATGTCAATTAAAAATGGATGTATTGAGAAATTTGATCAAATATGCATCAATTGGAAATATATTTTTGAATAGTTTTGATATATATCAATACCATGTTTGTATGCATGTTTTATGTTGTAGTACTTAAATATGTATGATTTGAATCTTTTTTGTTTTGTTTGTGTATTGTCTATAATTCTTTACTAATATATGTGTTGTGTGGTGTCTTTTTTGTGCTCTAGATTTTTGTTTTGTATATACAAATATTTTATTTATTCACACCATAACTTACAACATTAAACCAAAAACAATTAAATTCCAAATTTTAATGTGAACATAATACTCAGTACACAAGTAATTTTTAAAAAGTTTTTTCCTTTTTCCCTTAACTATAATGGCTCTAAAAAATTATATTTTTGTTTAAATTGATGCATGCTGTGCGAGAGCCATCCTGTGCGAGGACATTATTGTTCGGGGAGTTGACCCCAGGGCACCCCAACCCTGGCAATCTCAACAAACTACCGATGTGTATATGCATTTTTTGCAATGCCACAATGCATATACATCATATACACAGCTGCGGGAATAAAATAATTGTTACTGTGAAAAAAAAAGAAGATTTTTTCCTCTGGCCTGCCTTCAGTTCTACTATGAGATAGTCCTGGGTATAGAGATCGTAAGTGATCGAATCCCTGGAGTATCGAGGATGGGTTATATTGAAGAGTACATTCTGATTTTTGTTTTATGTTTTTATTTCCCTGACATATAATTCCTATTCAAGTTAATCTGTAAATGACATGGTATGTTTCAAACTGTAAATTTTATTTCCCATAAATCTAAATAAGTATACATCTATATCAAAAAAGCAATGGATGAAAACATTTACGACGAAAAGATTAACCATATCCTTAATTGCTTTATAACTAACCAATTACTAACTCCAAGTTGTGTCCTCCCTTTTGACTGTTAGATGTCGTTGTCACCTCCATTTCCCATTAACACTTAAGTGATCATACCTAGATTTATAAGAATATTGATATTACGAAAATTGAAAGTTAGTTGATATATATTTTTAAGGAAAATTACTGTACAACATTTTAAATTTGCAGGGTTATTTATTTTTCGTTTTTATACGTGGTAATATTTATGGGAGGCTACCTCTCGAGGTTCACCGATTCCTAGATAGTGTTTTTTTTATAATCATTGTTCTTTTGGTACCTCAATAGAATGGGTAAGTTAATACATTTTCTAAATATTTCACTAGAGTTTTACGGCTTTCGCGGATTTACAAGCGATTAAAGCGAATATAGCGAAAATAACCCTTCCACAAAATTTTAACTTCTATATACAGTATGATTAATAGAAAATGTTTATTGATATTGAAGGAATATGAAATAGAAGCATATTTCCTTGAAAGTTTTAAATCTTCAGTTAACCACTTTTTTTTAAATAATATTAAGATATTATTTAAATAATTTTAAAATAAAGACTTTTTGTGTATGATTACATTATATCCTCTTGCCCGAGAATAGATGATCCGATAAATGTCAGTATTGTTCAGATTACATCCATTATTTACGAGCTGACCTGTTTACACACAAGCTTTATCCTTTGTTTTTGTTTTAAACAAAGACCTTTTTGTACTCGTATGTAACTCCGATCAGTTACATGTATATCAAATGACACGGATAGATAGGCAGTGATAATTTGATTTGACAAACATACAACTATGTGATATAAGCCGAAGTTTTCTAAAATAGTTATTCAACTAATATTAAGAATAACATTTCAACAATATTATCAGTGTGTAAAATCTAAAGTAGCCCCGGATGAGTGGGACAAAGGACACTCCCATCTACTTTAATTTAAGACAAGAGCTAAGGATCGTATGGCTATTGAACCCTCTGACCAAAACGACCTAAATTTGTAATGCTAATTATGGAAAAAGAGTATAAAATTCATAATTTTTCATCATTTGAAAACAATGAAAATTAACGGCCTGACGGAGCCAAACTGTTTTGACGGTGTCATTTGATCATATTTTATATCTCTATGGGTTTTCAAATTGTTTAGTCATTAACTAAACACAAAGAAATTTCCTTGTGTGATAACAAAAGGAAAACAAATCATGTGATATACTTTAATCTATAATTATTCCTTTTTATTAATAAACAGTAATCATACAAAATTTAATATGAATATTATGTATGTCAACAACAACAAATACCTTTATCATATTGTTGTCTAACATTTGTCAAAAGTTTTAGAAACATAAATACGTCTCATAGATAAAATTGTGAACATTGAGAATAAATATAAGGTGATTATCGATATATGCGGAACAAGATAACATATTGAGCGTAGTTCAAATTTTTTTTGATGAGATATTTTCAATTGATTATTGTTTACAAGATCTTGTTTCATTACAAGCTCAAAAAAGTCGTTTCCCGTGTAGTTAACAAAAAAATATTTGATGAGATGGTAATGATATTGTAACAAGCAATATTTAATGAGCTGGTAAACTTATTGTAACAACCAATGTTTAATGAGATGGTAAACTTATTGTAACAACCAATGTTTAATGAGATGGTAAACTTATTGTAACAACCAATGTTTAATGAGATGGTAAACTTATTGTAACAACCAATATTTAATGAGATGGTAAACTTATTGTAACAACCAATATTTAATATTTACATTTTCACTTCGCTCCGCCTCAATGAAACTAGTAAACTCCGATCACTTCATTTCCCAATGAAGA
>SAYR01037147.1:46293-89951 GCA_004382745.1 Argopecten irradians irradians | reverse complement strand
TGCTTGGTCACGTGCTGACCTCTGACCGGCGTGAGAATACATTTTGACATTGTTTACATTTTGACCTACATTGTAGTTTTACGCCGCTTCAGTTTTGAACGAACTTTTTGCGATGTGGCCTAGGCCTACCGTTGTACATTTAGAAACACAGACAAGAATGCTTGATAAAGTGATATTAGAAATTGTCAGTAATATAATATTATAGTCGCCTAGAGATATTTAACACGTATTTTGATGACACACTGAATTAGGCTCAAGCCCAGGTAAAAAATGCTGAGCATAGCCTGAACCGGGGATGCTTCAAAGCTCTCTATTTAGGCCTATAAATATATGCACTGCTGACAAGTAAACAAAGCATGAAATTAAAACTAAAAGCATTTATTTGTTTAATGTTTAGAGAGATATCTTAATTCAAGCACACGTAAGAAAATTTTAACAATGTTATCTTCAAAAAGTGTAATTTGGGTTAGCGTCATGTTAGGACCGAACGCAGTGAGGTTCACCACTCATCGCATATAGTAGGCATAATCGAACGCAAATAGTTTAATGTGTACAATATATGTGAAACGGTGTCATACATGTAAGCTTAGAAACGATAGATTCCATGAAAATACGCTCAAATAGCAAACAGGCTATTTTCAGTGACATTAAGCCTAACGAAACGATTCTGTGAGTGTCAAAATCCACGGCATTGGAGGGTCGTTGGAAACCGCCAATTTTTCAAATCGATATTTCTCTACTTACTTTATGCCGAATTTTAATCCCCAAACTTCAATAGACAGAGAAGTTATCACATTTCAAGAATAACACAGAAGTCTTCCAGTGATCTGCGACTAAGTCCCGCATTTTAAACACGTTTTATTGAGCCTTACAACGTTTTATTGAGCCCGGAAGCATGATTATTGGACTGCATCACATACTATAGACACAGGGGTTGGATTTCACAACAGGTTTAGTTAATACATATTTAAATGTCAGCTACAAATAATTATCAGACGGAATAACAAACATTCAGTTATTCCATAACAATTTAATTGAGTTTTAAAAGGTTTGATTATGTTTAGATACCAACTATTCAGCATTTTCACCACAATCGTCATTTTCTTCGAAACCGGACCCCTGCTCAATCGAGCGACCGGATTACACATTGACTGCACTGCTAGTACTGCGCAGCAATTTTTGTATTTGAAGCTACATAATAATGTTTTATGATAAAATTTAAGCCATTAATTCTTGAATATAAAAACAATATTTCAAAATCTCCGTTTTTTATCGTAACAACGCACAAAGAATGAAGTTATTTTTCGGAACTACATTTTTGTGTTTGCCTTGGTGACGAGAAGAACTGACTGGCGGCTGTTCCGTAGCGTGTACATACATGTACGATAACTGGTACAATGTTGCAAAATTGTATAAATTAATCTTATACCGAACACATATAATTTGACTTTTTTCAAAAGCGGAATTTTTTAAATTGTTAATGTAAATATAAGGATTGATTATCAATTTTGTTGCTTGCATTGACTGATGAAGAAAGTTAATCTCGTGCAAATGTTACATGAACTGCTTCGCAGTTCACTTCATTTGCACGAGATTAACTTTCTTCATCAGTCAATGCAAGCAACAAAATTGACAATCAATCCTTAAATGAGATGGTAAACTCATTGTAACAAACCAATGTTTAAAGAGATGGTAATTATATTGTAACAACCAATATTTAATGGCGCTGGTAAACTTATTGTAACAACCAATGTCTTAATGAGATGGTAATGATATTGGTAACAAGCAATATTATACTGGTTTTAAACTTTAACAACCAATGTTTTACGAGGATGGGTAAACTTATTGTAACAACCAAGTTTTAATGAGCTGGTAAACTTATGTAACAACCAATGTTTAATGAGCTTGGTAAACTTATTGTAACAACCAATGTTTAATGAGATGGTAAACTTATTGTAACAACCAATATTTAATGAGATGGTAAACTTATTGTAACAACCAATGTTTAATGAGATGGTAAACTTATTGTAACAACCAATATTTAATGAGCTGGTAAACTTATTGTAACAACCAATGTTTAATGAGATGGTAAACTTATTGTAACAACCAACGTTTAATGAGATGGTAAACTTATTGTAACAACCAATGTTTAATGAGAGTGGTAAACTTATTGTAACAACCAATGTTTAATGAGCATGATGAACGTTATATGTAACAACCATGTTTAATGAGCTGGTAAACTTATTGTAACAACCAATATTTGAGAATGAATGGTAAACTTATTGTAAAACCAATATTTAATGAGATGGTAAACTTATCGTAACAAACAAATATTTAATGAGAATGTAAACTTATTATAACAACCAATATTTAATGAGATGTAATGGTATTGTAACAGCCAATAGCTAATGAGATAGTAAACTTATTGTAAACAGCCAATATTTGATGAGATAGTGATGATATTGTAACAATCAATATTTATTGAAATGGTAATGATATTGTAACAATCAAAATTTAATGAGATGGTTATGATGTTCAAACGAATATTTAATGAGATGGTAAACTTATTGGAGCAAAACAATATCGATTTGAATAGTACAAAAAAATCATACACGTTTTGTTGGTATATAGATTAAAGCAGTCCAAATGATTACTATTTGTGTCTTCTATTAAGACTTTAACACTACATACGAAGGTAACGCAATTACCATGGCAATTGTATCTTTAAGTAATGTGCTCTCATCGTGTATAAACATATTTTTTCTCTGTCTAATCGAGTAATACTTGAAACAATACCTTCATACAGCACGTTGATAAAAGCAATTAGAATGACAAATTAAAAATAATTTAAAAAAAACACTGAGTAAAATTTCTTTTTAACGATTTTACTCTTACCTGCATGAGTGGCCGGTATATCACTAGTCAAGATCTAAATCGAACAGTTCTGTAAAACCTACCAGGGTGTGTTACTGCTTATCACAATAGCAAACATTACATCAAAGGAATGTGTATTATTCAGAGGGGGTCATACTCAGACCAAAAGGTACCATTTAGAAAGAAATAAAATGAAATTTTCTGAATTTGTAGTGGCCTTTGTTACAAATAGAGACCAATGGCCTGCCCGACCTGCCCAGTGCGATCCCTGGTATATTTCTCACATATTAAAGTTGTGATTTTGAACACCAGATAATTTTATGAATATTGTTATTTTCCTCAATACACCGGTAAAGTCATTATCTTCACATTGATGTTATGTAGAGCAAACTCAGGTAGATTATATTTATTTATGTGTATAGTAAGACACTTTAATTTAATAATTAATATTTTAGCCTAGCAAACCGCCACTAGGGTTATCATCTTCAGGTGTACCATTTTCAGAATTTTCTCCGTTGGCAGCTTGTAATTGGGCTATTTCATTTTGTCTCGCCTCTGCCTCGGCGGCCTTCCTCGCCTCTTCCTGGTATATTTCTATTTCTACCTGGTCTACCCGAAACTGTTTCTCTTCCATGGACAGGGAGATATCGTCGGGTTCGTTGTCTGTTTCCTTCCTAGCTTTTTCCATCATCATCTGCATCATTTTCTTTCTACTTGGTACCTGAAATGATAAAAAATCATCCAAATACACCACGTTGTACCGTGCCATAGCATTATCAATATCACTGATATTGTCCCCAAAGAGACTATCTAAGTCAAACACCATCTATGTCGACATTAAGTCAAACACCATCTATGTCGACATAACGTCAAACACTATCTATGTCGACATTGAGTCAAACACCATCTATGTCGACATTTTCCTACATGTAACTACGTATTAATAAAACTAGTTCTCAAACACAAAATATAAGGTCTTCGATAAACAAACTCTTACAGTTAAGATAGCCAATTTGGTATAGAATGTATAGCTTTGGAATTAAATGTGGCTTAGATATTTATACTGGACTTTTTATATTATAAACTAGTTTATGTTATTTGAAGATAACAAACAACCCTTATCACATTTCAATAAATACGAGTAAATTGACATGTATTTGATCTGATTGATTTAATAAATGAACTAATGTTTGAATTGATAAAAACTGTGTTATGTGAAAGTATACTCGTTGTTATGTATTCTGATTTGAAAAAATAAGACAATTGAGATATATCTAATATGAATTTAAGGCAAAGCCTCATAAGAGCTCTTATAAGGAGTAAAAATATAAGAGTAGGATTTCAATGTTTTACAATGACATACCGGTTTGTATTCAAACTTGCAGCAGTAACACAAGTTCCGGGTGACCCAGGTCTGTGAATATCGATATGTACCCCCGAACGACACGGCTTTCCCTCTACAGCACCTACATAAAACAATCAGAAATGTATTCAGTGGAAAGCTCCTGGATATCAAATGGTCTCCAAAGTAGGTTTACAGCATGAACAAAACACCTAAATATGAAATACTCTTCTTCAATTTGGAAAAAAACCAAATGTAGAATGTTTTATTTTTTTCAATGTAAGTTTTCAATACCTATATATCATATAGATTTTAATACTAAAGACAGCATCATATAATATATACTATAAGATATAAGGATATCCAATACAACATTACCTAAACACAAATCTTCAAGGTACAATCATAAAACATGAATATGAAATTCAATAAAAACTTGCCGAGTCGTTCTGGAAGTAATTGTAATTTATCAAAAGGAATCATAAAGCCTAGTTGTCTAAAAATAACGATGAAATAGACACACTAACATGCCTACTTACCAACACAGTCGTATACAGAGTAAGACGAAACAGGCCAAGAATGATAAAAATACCACCATGGTAAATATTGCCCACATCGTTATCAGCCAATTAGGAACTGGAAAACAATACAATAGTCTGACAATGTTCAGATGAATAAAAAGTCCAAAAAAATGAAAAACATCGGGATGGTCTACTCTTGATTCATTGTATTAAGAAAAATTCCAAGTTCCTTTTCTAAGTATGACTGTGGTTCTTGATACAGTTTGTGTTCTAATTTCATATAATTCTCTCAGTATTTGATCCGGTGACATCGTGGGTAAGCTAAGACTTGTTTATGTAGATGTATTATTGTTAAATATATATTATTTAATGTTGTACTCCAACGCATGCTTTGGACTTCCGGTTACGTCAAAGAAATGTTTATACCAGATTTTCAGAGATGTGCATGCGCAACAGAGAGCGCGCCATCTTCCTGTGCACTTGGTTACACCTTTATAGATTCCCCATACGATATACAGCTATTATTCGCTACTATATATATGTATCTAAATAAAATTAAGTTGAGAAAGATTACTTTCGGGTCTTTTGAAGCTGCTGGTGTAGTTAAACTCGCCCGTCAGTTCCTGGGTCCTCCAGTTGATCATACAGACCGGGAACTCCGTACTCCAGGCTCCGTACTCACACAGAACCACATCATATCCCTGGATCTTTGTCCCCCAGTTACACTTGTACTCCACAGCTGTGGTATTTATAGCCAGTATATCTGCCCCCTGGATTGTCGGTGGGTCTCCACATTCGGTGGCCATTTTCAGGTAATTCAATTTCAGTAAATCTAAGTTGTAGGTATCGGCTTCAAAAAATTAAGCATTGACAGATTTTTAGATAAATACGTTATGTATAATTATATTTATGAATAGTTTATAAATTAATTGTTACACTTGTACACAAAATGACCTCAAAATCAAAAAATAAGGTTGGACATTTGGAAAATCAAATATCAAAACATTATTTTCCACGAGTGTGGATATAACAAAAAATAATTGAACCTCGGGCCTCTTGCCAAATAAAGAAAATACTTAAGGAAAAACTCCAATACCTCTAGCTCACGTTTAACAAAAATATCGTGTGTACCTTATCGATTTCTCTCATCGACAGCCATAATTCGTTTGTATCTTCTGATCCATTTCTTCATTTTGCGTCAAAACACCACGTTGATTCCCGATTTCCATATACCACTCTGTATTATTGGTTATGCTTGGCCCGTCTGTGTGAACAATACTATAGAACCAACCATCTGAATGATCGTATTGTCCCATAGTCTTGTGCTCATGGTCTACGATGAGAGGTATTGCTCTACTGTCTTCATGGCGTACTGTGGTTAGGCTATTTTTGATAAGGAGATTATGAGTCCCGCATGCTAGTTGATTACATTACGATAAACCCTTCAAAGATATGTAGAAATGGCATTTAATTACTTTTATCATCTGATCAAATTCAAGTTTAATTGTATAATATGCATTACTTACAGAAATAATTCATTGGCTATAAATGTACGATTGATTGATTGTTTAGCATCCTATTAACAGCCAAGGTACCGGAGATAAACCACCGACCAGTAATCAGTATTAGGCAACTGCTCAGCATGCGATTAGATCCTGCGAAACAGAGGTGGAGGACTTGTGATAATAAGTCTGGACAGGATTTTCGAACGAACAAAATATATTAAAGGCACACTACCTTTCCGAAACGGCTTTTAATTTTTAAAATGGGAATGTAGATCGATAATTTTGTAGAGTCGCAAAATTTATTATCTTACTGTTAATACTAAACTTATCATCATCTTCTGAACAATTTAATTGAAATAAATGAAATGTAAATTTTCATAACGCGGGTCGTCTTATGTTTCCCGCCGTCGTTCTAAAACCGTCCGGTAGTTGACTATAACTGCGCCTACGCCAGTTATCATATATTACGCAGAAAATCTTGAATGTGTTTGGTGTTGTTACCCCAACTTACGCCATCGATATGTATTTTTTTTATGTTAATAAGGTTTTTTACGCAATCTGATTAAAATACAGATTTTTATTATCACTACGTTTGATAAGTCATCCAATGAGGGGTCACGTTCTGATGACCTTTGAAAAATAGCAAATTGCTGCTGCTAGACTCTTGACTGGGGACGAAAAAAATTAAAAAGCTGTCCGAATTATTTTCGTGTACGTAGTCATCTCGTCCAAACAGCCCAAGAAAGCTTAATGTATATGTATACTGGGACGAAATGGCGTAATCAAGTGACGAAACAAGGTGTCGAAATTGTATTGATTTGAAGTACACGTGGTAAAAAGATCATCCGGACATGACCCCTTATGGGTTATTGTCGGATCCTCTATTTAACGGAGTGGTTATAAGGATTTGAATTTTAATCAGATTGTTTTTACGAAACCTTTAAATTTTGCTCCGGAAAGGTAGTGGGCCTTTAAGTAACACATACAAATGTTCTTAGTTTAGAAACAATTCAAGATATAATTGCGTTACGGGGTTGTAAAAATGACAAAAGTACGGGCGATTTCGATTAACGTGTCGTTTTATTATAGCAAAGCACTTCGCAAGACTCGTTTATCACTTAAGATAACATTTTATTCAATAGAATATTTTTATGTATTCAATTTTCAGCATTTGGATTTTTAAATAATAATAAATAAATTTATTACATTTTTCAAAGTGAAATAAAAGGTTTTATGATGAAAATAATGTATATGGGATATTTTTCGTTCGAGTGAATATATCATTTTTATATTTTCACCCTATTTTGACCAATCAAAACACAGCATTTTCATTGAAAATATCGTTTTGGCCAGAATACCATTTTCTTAATCATCAAACCAAAATTTCGATGTTACATGGTTATATAGAATGTTATTTTTCTCGAAAGTGCTCTATGTGTGAAACTAAATTAATCAGCAGGAAAATGGCGGCAGATTGTTCAAAATGCATGTACTGCAATCAGTTTAGACCTAGAATAGAGGCGTAAAAATGTAATAAATAGAATATTCCATGTTTTTGACGAATAAAAGCTTTATGTCATCTAGGGATGTAGAAATTATGATATTTTTCACGAGTGTGAAGAAATATCGAAAGTCCCATCCCACTCGATGAAATATAACTCTTATTCATAATTTTACCTTTGAAGTGTTCACTGCGATGAAAATGTAAGTAATAAGGTACAAAATTAAAACCTATTGGTTTTGGAAATGGGGGTTGGTTCTTATCAGTTTTAGCGTAGTAAATGCACAACAAATCAAGACCATCATTTCTTATGTGAGTTTGAGAAAGAGAAACCTTTTTAATATGTAAAATATTAGAAAATGTTATATACAGACATTTCTATATTAAGTGTTGAATCAGTCAAAGATTGTGTGAAAAATAAGGAATTTTGATCTTCAAAATATACGTGGTAGGGCTGGCATATGCTGCTTTTCTGAGCAAATAGATTGGACTGACAGTGTGAATCAAATTTTAAAGAATACACAAATTTTGTCAATTATGCAAATGCATATAGTCATAGTCCTGAGACAACCAGTTAGCTTAATATTATCATGTGTATAGCCATAAAAATGGAAAACCGGTAAAATCACGAATAGTGTCAAAGAGCTATCATTGATTCACACCAGCACACCAGCACAAGATACTTATTCCCTTTTCACCTTTGCTTTGAACACATATTTTAAAAAAACTAAATTAGAAAATAGATGGTCGTAGAAAACGTTTGACTTTTCAACAGAGAGAAACTTAAAGAAATGTTCAAAACAATTACATTTTATGCGCAGAAATGAATATCCATTTATGTTTACACGGCTGTTTGTGTAAACTGCCGATGGCTACTTGGACATTTTGGAGTCAGAATTGGGTTCAGGCTATTTAATTAACACAATGGTATATACATAAATACAATTAACACATTATATGTCATTGCATACTTTTATAGTAAAACTGCATCATCGAACACTTCTTCATGATATTTACATATAAACATATGAAATTAAAAACAATGATTTTCATGTTGTATTTATTCATAATTGTAGCTGTTTATTGTAAAACATGGAACAGGTATATATATTTTAATGATTTCCTCACCACATAAAAACTACGGGGTACAATGGCAGTCTGAATAAACAATAACAGGCTCAACTTTTAGACCAATTTACGTGACCATCACGAAGAATAACATGTATTTTGAAATAAAAAATGGAAATCAGTGTATCAATATAAAACTAGCGCAGACAAGAAGTCGACAGACTCGTGTAAAATTAGATTTCTATGCGGTTTGAAACAAAATGGTTTTTTTTTATTAGCTCCCCTACAAATTCTTGGGAGATAAGGGTGAAAACACGCTAAAATGTGCTGATTTTCAGTTGTTGTTACATCTTTGATTTTAAATAAATGTCTGTAGTAGATGCAAATTTCAAATCTGGAACTCATATTGTGATAAAACAATTTTTACGACTTTTTGTCTAGTACTATTAATAGTACTATTAGAACGAATGTCGAGTTAGAAAACATAGGAAACAAGAATTTTAAAAATGTATCATTATACGTTATGCTTATCGCATGAATGTTTATAAACTATGCGTAGTGGACTCTCGTATATGTTTAAGCTCCAGGATCATGAAACAATCTTAGACTTAAGTCTATACATAGCCAATAAAATATTACGTAACTTTTTGTAACGTCTTTTTTTATTGGCTTAGACTATGACAAAGACTGTTATAGACTTTAAACTATTTCGTGATCTTGGGGCCTGGTATAAGGTAAAGGGTAGAAATATCGAGTCAATTCGACACAATTACAACACTATAACATTGTGTTATAATCAGTAGTGGCGAAATTAAGATCGATCTTCATGTACTTACGATGCCTGGTCATTTTGTTTGATGAGGGTAGCAGTGTACACATAGTATAGTGATGGAAACATGACTGGTTGTGTAATACATATCATAACATAACCCATGCTTACCAACCTGACGAAAATGTTTACAGATAAAAACGTATCATCAAGCTACAAGGTAGCAAAGTTTGAACTCAAGGATGTACTCCTCTGAGAAGTCAAAATTTTCTTGTATTAAACTTTTTTTCTCATATTGGTTTTTGGAAAAGGGAGTTCATACGATAAAAGAAAATGGAATAAAAAAACATATGTCCGTGTGCTCGTTTTTGAGCTACTGCCACTCAAAGATACCTAGTTGCCAAAATATTGGATTTTATGGGAATTTTGCCGTTTTGACCTTATAAGATAGAGATTAAAGTCATAAATTCCTAATGAGGTGTTTGATATGCATGGATGTTTGTAGAATTCATTTTCTAGTAGTCTTCTTTTAAAATTTACCAGTTTTGGTTAATAAGGCAAATAGTTTTTCTCAGAATAACAACATATGCTACCCCTACCCCTTAATTTTGAGCTACAAAATGCACCATTTTCAGCCATTTTTGCCAAATTTAACCCCTTATAGAAAAAGTTTCAGTATTAAACTTTTGTTAATATTTTGTATATGAATAGGGAAAGGGTTGCTCTTTCTATATCAGGAAGAAAAATAAGGGGTCCTTGTGCTTACTTTTTTGCCTCATTTGAATTTTTGTTATTTTTCAGTATATTAAAGTAAAAAATAAAAGTTCCAAAATCACCATTAAATGTAAAACTAAAGTCACAAAACAGTATTTTAATTACAACGAACTTAGTAACGATTTGCAGCAAAAATTGGCTCAATACAGCTGAAACTGCTTGCGCAGTGGTGATTTAAGTAAAAACAATTTCAGCCAAAAATGGTAAAACTGTGGCTCTACCTGAAGCGGAAAAAGACGCAATTTCAAAATGGCCGCAAAATGAGCCATGTCTTAAAATCCCCGTATAAGAAAATCTACTAAAAGTAAAAATGTATTTTTTGACAAAACTTGCAACTGGAAACTTGCTACAGATACTGATAAATTATATTTGAAAATATCATAACTTCTTTGATCTATGTTGAAACGAGACTTCAACGGGACTGAAACCTCAGAAAAATACATCCTTAAAATGTTCAATACGATAATGACTGCAGGTATATCCTTTGTGAGAGTTTACATCGTCAACCAATAAAAAATACTTCACAAGTCAGTGTAGAAAGTGTAAAATATATCATATACGAATTTACATCGTCTACCAATAACATACTTAACAAGTCAGTGTAGAAAGTATAATATATATCATGTGAGAATTTATATCTTCAACCAATAAAATACTTCCCAAGTCAGTGTAGAAAGTGTAAAAAGATCCCATTTACTTGTATTTCATACAGAACAAAGGCAACGATGTCGTCCAACAATCACATTTTTTTCGACCCACTGAAATCTCAAAGAAAAAGACGTTTAAAATTACCTCAAAAAAGAAGGACGGTACCTTGGAGGATTTTGTTCTACCTACAGCTGGTAAAAAGGTCACACCTGTCCGTTGAATTAACAAACGGGGTCATGGTGCACTTCTAATCGGCTATATGTGATCGATTCGTGGACCATTTCAAACATATTATTTTAGATCTGCTTCATTAAATCCCATAGATGTCTGTAACAAAAACTCCACATTCTTGAAGAGAATGATGTCATTTATTAAATTAATAAATGACGGAAATACAATGAATAATCTTTACTTATTATGAAGACTTGTTTGTTATATATATATCAAATAAAGTGAAAAGAATCCTTTATACAACGAAGGAGATCAATTAACGCTAAATACTATCTCATGCACATGGTGCTCTATGTACACAAAACCATACCAAGGCGACAGACTAACCATGCGTTCCATTTGCGGATTTGTACCAGTTGCACTTAAGTGATACGGCTTCTCCAAATGGAACGCGTTTGGATCTTTCCATGATGGCGACACCCATATGAAAGATACGCTTCGAATATAAAAGCTATGTATTTTCGGTGGTAACAATGAAATGGATATAAAAATAAAACCTAAATAGTTTCAGTGCACATTGAAATAAACGATCCATGTAATTTTATCGGATATGAATACGCCTTGTTTTCAACCAAGAAAACATTCCGGTGACAAATGAAGAATCTCGGGTCCGCCATCTTGGATACAAGTGGTACGCTTCTGAAAACGAACCACTTGTTCCGGTTCGATTCGGCTGGTACAGCATGTTCCATTACAGATACATCGGGTTCGTACCAGTTGTATCTGCAAATGGAACGCACGGGTGGTCATTGGAACAGCATAGATAAGTAGAGCTCTTGTTTTCACAACATGACTGACCTTGATATTTGCAATATTATTTATGAAAACATCGCAGTTTCACCTAGAGTTAATGATTTGATTAATAAATGTTCCTTGAAGCATTATTGTATTGGTTTTGTTTTACACCGTTTAAATAAGATATAACGGAAAGAGTCGTCCTTAAACGGGAAGCATCCGTCTTTACTAAGACACTGATAATCCAAAATCAGCCGAAACGAGAAATCAAAAATGTAATACTCACAACTCGAGCAACATATATTTTAGCAAATATATTAACAATCGTGTGGTGCATATTAACTTTTAAATGCGATTTGTGTGTCTTTTAAACACACACACACACAAAACACACAATCTTGATGCAGCAAAACTATTGTTAGAAGAATATACAAAAAAGGAACCGCTACTAAAAACTACATGACAAAATTACTATGCAACTAGGCCTTATACAAGGATCGTCCTGCTTGAATGATCAAGTCTTATTTTGATTTGAGTTGCGGTAAACCTCACAAAGAGATCTATCTATAAGATATGTCCACACATTTAGTACCAGAAGAACCGTGTGTCACACATACGTCTATATAGTATAAGTTGTTCCTCATGTTATTGTTAGGAATTTAAGAGAACAAAATTATATATTTTTATAAAAAAAAAACCTACAACCACGATAAATATGTATAATATTCACTTATAAATGTATGATTGTGTAAGTAAAGCTGGCTGATTCATGTATATTTTATGGCCTTCGTTAAGTAAACAGTGCTACAACACAGTAAGGCAATGCTCCTAAGCTGTGCCAGAACAGTGCTATAGGATAAGGATATTGGCAAGTCAGACCGGAGTGTGTATACAGGGTATAAACTAAGTCTACACACTCTACCAGACCATATAGTCAAGGTAAGGAAACAATCATTTGTATTTATATTCTTTTTTTTTTAAATTTGATTCATTAAATTTAATTGAATTGTTGATCTATTTTCCACTTTCAATCAATAATGATATATGAGAAAAAGTCATCATTTTCCTACATAGTCCTGCGTTATACCTGTACTATGTTAAAACCTACAATAATGAGAAATGAAAATAAAAATACTAACATTGATACTTGAGATGAATATATGTACCTGTAACTAAGCTAGGTGTCTTCCTTGGTAGGATTTTACAGTTTGACCATCATGCTCGTAAGTACGAACCTTCTTTCAGATGCGACCAAAACACAACTGTGACCTTAATCTATATGATTCATATATGCTTGTTTCACTTTCACTTTACTCAGATGACGACCTGTTCCGATGCTCCCAGACTGGCCTATGGGTCCATCCTATCCTCCTCATCTACCTATGTGAATTACACCTGTAACAGCGGCTACTCCATGCAGGGGAACTCATTCATAGAGTGTGATAATGGGGTGTGGAACATGACCGACTACCCCATCTGTCTGGTCTCCCTAGGGGAGTATACCAGTGACTCCATGGACTACCATGCCGACTCTAATACAACGACAGAAGCAGCGCCAGAATGTGAGTTTATTAGCTATTGATTCTCCTGTGGTAGGGATTCAGTGTGACAACGCTAATAAAAGACCACTATCACAACACGGACATATGACAATCTCCCAAAACACGTGTGTATCTTACACTCGCAACATACCACTACTACACGCACGAGAGGGGCTCTTAAATGTCCCTGGATGTTAAAAGGACGCTAACTACATTAACCATCCATTGATATACCACTTTTCTCAAAATGACCCCTTTCAACCAGAATTTTTGATCTCATGATCCATTTAAATCAATTCTACATCTCAGAGTTATCTAAAAATTAAAGTTTATAGTAATAGAGGTACAAGAGGTCATGATATGTTTTGTTTATATTGTTTAACGGACTGCTAATACCTTATTTATGAACATGACAAGTTGAGAAAGTATTTACAAAGGAAAAAAACATCGCCTATAACCCTGCCACTGTTCTATGAGACTTTCGAATTCACAACAAAGAGGCTGGTAGTGGTAGGATATCGGATTCCACTAACAACTCGACTACTGCAGAGATCAAATAAACATATCATAATGAATCTGCTTCGCTTTATTAGATTGAGAGGATACTCAAAATAAAGTTAGATCAAGATTAATTTTTACTTTTGTGCTACTTAACGAGATGGAATATTTTGAGTTTTCAGGGTCGACCTGGTTTGTTTACGGAGTGATGGGATCTGGAGGGTGTTTAGTCCTTGCTTGTGTGATTGCATGTCTGTTGGCATGTGCTCATGTATGTGGGTAAGTGATCAGCAAACATTTGATGATAATTCTATTTAAGAGGCATATTGTATCTAAAAAGTATAACATATTTCACAGAGTATATCGTTATGATAATGAATTGTTAACGATCCGTTACACGTGAAGGATCTGCTCTGGTGAAATGTCATATTTCTGATAATTAACTTGTTTTCTAATACAGATTTTTAGAAATAGGAATTCTTATCAAAGATAACAAAATTGACAAGTCCAATGTTTTCTTTATGAATTATATTACACAGTCAACCCATTATGTTTTCTCAGAACAGCTGTATACAGTGCAGACAGGTAAATTTGCTCACCTAAGACTTTCGTTGCCGATTCTGTAATTTTATTTTCGCCCAAATATAATGAATTGTACACCAATAGGAAGGTTGAAGTTTTATCTTTTGAAAGAAGAAAAAAGAAATGAAATATCCAATAAAACGCTTGGAGTTAAAGGCTTACAATGTGCCTAGCTACACGACTTTGCAGATGTTAATATGTCCGGAAAGTCTGCGCATGTGTAGAATAGGTTTTTTCTGGAGATATTTCACTTTGTAAAGAGGCTCAAACATGATTTAGTTAGGTTTATTGGTGTCTTGTGCTGATTCCAAAGTATTTTGTTTATATAAATACAATGCTGTTGAAGTAGCTATAGGGATGGAAATCAAATATCTGTAGTGTAACAACACATTTAATGATTTGATCTAACTGATTATAACAATAAAGCATTTCAATACGAACTTTGCTATTTTCTTGACAGCAGGGAATGACGTCGTTTAGGCATGCACAGACTTACCGAACGCGAAAAATTACCGGACACATGTTACCCCTACCCACTAAAGTTTCAAGATGAAACTACCTTTAGTTTTTTGGCAGATTCAACGCTTCACAGAAAAAGTTTCTGGTGACTTTTTCTAAAAAAATCAGTTTAAAAGAAAAAAGTGGCTGCTTCTAAAACTATCATAAAAACACGATAAATGTATTGTTTATGTTTTTGGTCATCGTATGTATTCGTAGATTTTTGAAGAATAATGTTGCGACTACTGGAAGTAACTATCAGCAATATGGAGTATAATAGCTATTCCTACCCACTATTATAATTATGTAAAAGTTGCATTGCTGGTATTGTGTTTGATATCTGTTGAAATGTGAGTTGTGTTATGTTTCAGCTTCTGTTCTGGTCCGGTGGTAGCTGGTATTGTGTTTGATATATGTTGAAATGTTAGTTGTGTTATGTTTCAGCTGCTGTCCTGGTGCGGTGGTAGCTGGTATTGTGTTTGATATATGTTGAAATGTGAGTTGTGTTATGTTTCAGCTGCTGTCCTGGTCCGGTAGTAGCTATCGGTGGTCGATATCAGTACTCCGATAGACGGTGGTACTCGGTGTTTAACTGGTGTGACTTCATGGTCAAAGGCAAAGTCTGCAGAAAAATCAGAAAGGTATCTTAATGCTGTTAATACTTATAATGTTCATACATAATTTTGATGCAAGTGAAAAAAAATCCAAATTATTTGACAATAATTATAAAAACCAGTGTTTGTATAACTCTTGGAAGTAAGTAGCGTCCACATACCATGAGAGGTCATGAAGATACAAAAGCTATGATAAGACCACTCTCCCATTAACTTATACAAATTACCGAAGTCCGTTTAAATAGTAACTGATATAATGCCCGCGATACTAAATTTTTCGGAAGCTTTCTTTTGATTGAAGATCTGCTACTTTTTTTACCAGATGAATAGAAGCAAAGCGGTAGAAGTCGTGAATATCGACGATGAATCAGAAACAGAAAAACCAGATGAACCGGAAACAGAAAAAACAGATGAACCGGAAACAGAAGAAACTGATGAAACAGAAAAAGACGCCAAACCCCCAGACGATCAGGGCTCGGTCAAACAGACGAAGGATAACGATAATGACATATCTTCTTCAACATCCGGGTATGCGTCATCTTCACCCTCAGCTTCGCCACTTCCGGAAGAGGAACCTTTACTTCCGGACGGAGATAATGCCGAGAATGTAAAACTCTCTGACATTGAAGAAAATACTTCCGAGGTTGAATCACAAACGGTTGCTGAAAGTGGTGCAAAGAAATTGTGTCAATCGTCTCCTAAAACAGAGAATAAAAATAATCCTGCAATCTCTTCAGGTAGTACTAAAGCTGAAACTGTGAAGCCTAAGAGTAAAACTCCACCCAAAGCCGGTAATGACGCAGTAGTTATTGACATTGAGAAAGATGATTCTAAGGCATATAAAAAACCTAAACCACAAAAGAAAAATACAAAAACAAAAAAGAAAAAGTGAGAGAGAAAAACATACGCATTTTTTGTTGTGATGATATTTTGTCTAAAATACTAGTTTGAAAAAAGGAAGAATTATTAATTGCAATGAATGTGCTTGAGATGATCGATGAAAAATCACTGTGAAAATGATAATTTACTGTACTCTGGTAACTTTATCAGTCATTATGTACCCATGAATTTCAACAGCATATCGTTACCAAACGGTCCTAAGGGACAATACCGGACAAATCTATAAGAATATATCATCTTCTGTATTTGTAATCATGTTTTTTTATTAACATTAAAACATATAATTCTTTAAAATATTGTATGGTTCAACTTGAAAAATTACATAAATGTTACAATTACTATAAAATACAGGCTTTTACATTTTCAAACTGCAAACAAAAACCAAATTCAGATTGTCAAAATCATATCTTTTTTATTTCTATTATTATATTTTTATTATAATAAAACTATTTAAAACACCACTTAGAGTTTTTTTGTTATAACGGCAGTTGAAGCATTGTATTGTTATACGGCTGTCAATTTACAAGATCTATAAGTACAACAGACATACACTTTGGAATAATAAAAACAAAAATGTCTATGCAACCGTCAGCATCTATCGCACAGGCTAGATCCGACACATCCTCGATACTTCAGGAGTTACAATCACTTACGATCTCTACACCCCACGACTATGTTATAGTAAAATTTAAGGCAGCTCAGGTGAAAACATCTGAACCAATCATTGGCCTTCTTTCCTTTGAAGACTACAGAGAGAGAGTGATGCCAAACTTCAAAGTCACACAGTCAACCACAGTGTACCGTTATAATATAGCTCTAACTGTTCTGTTCTGTCGTCTCCAGTTTTACTATGAGATAGTCCAGGGGTGTAAAGATCGTATGTGATCGGAATACCTGAAGTATCGAGGTTGGATATGACATCCCCTATATCACATCCGGGTACGCTGGATAGAAAAGTACTCTTTGTGATCAGAATCATGTTTCTTCTTCTTCTTCTTCTTTAAAATTTAAATGTTAATGTCAATATTGAATAAAAGTTTATCCATTAAAGTTATTTTATTTTTGTAATATTGCTTATCAATTGGTTCGGAAAACATCTTAAACGTGATACCATATAATTTTGAAATCAAGTCATTTTAAATGTATTGTTTTCATTATGATAGCTAAGTTCACATAGTTGAACAATACCCGCAAGGTTAAGGTAAGAACTGTATTCAGCACTAGCCAGTGTGATCGACAGATATACAGGTATCGCGTCATAGTCTGCACAGGTTCACCACCTATTAGATACATAGAATAGGTACACGTACGTGTATGCTTAATTATAGGTCAAGCGCTTCTTAAGAATTTGGATTGGGCTAGCGATTGCGCTGTGGTGGTAGGCTTAAACACGTAGTTCCTTTATTGGTGTATCTATTTGAGTTAAAGTTCAAATACATACAATATATTTTTAAGGCAAGATTTGTCACAAATCCAAACTTGTCTGTTAATTCAATATTCTTGCACATACCTAAATAAATTACCTTGACAAATCGATAAAATCAAAAATGTATGTACTTCATATGATTGCAATTAATATACATGTATAATGTATATGGTATGTCAGAGTGAATGTGTATATGATTGTATTATGTTATGTACTATAAAATGTCTTGAAAAATAAAAAAAAAATATAAAAAAAAATCAAATTGTTTATTTTTGCTTTATTGATTTGTTACTGACTAGCTTTATCTTTGTTAATAAAAATATGAAGCTATTTGTCATTCTTCATACTGTTTGAATGCCTTGAGTGTCCGTTAACAAGGCCTGATTTAGATTAGAGATCGTAACCTACCCCGGACTTGACCGAAAATAAATAAAACGAACAATCCTCAAGAACACGTTGTTTTATTACTACTATACGTATTTATACTGACTGTAAACACTTTTACATTTAAGTGCAATACATAAATTTATCATCAAGACTCTTTAATATACTTTACAGCGCTGTAAATTCGCAGTCAATATTTCGCGCCGGTTCCTTATACGGATCATTTTCGCAGAAGTTTAATTCTCATAATTTTTATGAACTATCGTTCATATGTCACTGTGTTTCTGAATAATTTGCTGGTGTTTAGAATTCGCTGATATCAGTGAAAACGCAACTTAAGCGAAAACACACCATCCACGAAATCTAACTGCTATGCAGTATATACGTTTTATACAATCCGCGTAGCATTCGAATTCTCATTTGAGTCAGGCGAAGTTACGCACACACAAATGTCAGACGAAGTTAGGCACACAAAAATGTCAGGCGAAGTTAGGCACACACAAATGTCAGGCGAAGTTACGCACACACAAATGTCAGGCGAAGTTACGCACACACAAATTTCTGGCAAAGCTACGCACACACAAATGGCAGGCAAAGTTACGCACACACAAATGTCATGCAAAGCTACGCACACACAAATTTCAGGCGAAGTAACGCACACACTATTGTCAGGCGAAGTTACGAACACACAAATGTCAGGCGAAGTAACGCACACACAAATGTCAGGCGAAGTAACGCACACATAAATGTCAGGCGAAGTTACACACCAATTGTGAAATCAAATGATTGAAAGTAATTTATTAGTTGTTTATATATTTTTATTTCGGCCTATTGTTCCAATATCCTGTCAAGATCTTGCTTGTTTTCTTACAGAGTCTAGGGTATTTTCGTTTCTTTAAAAGAATAATATTAGCATCATGCAATTTGTTGGAACATCTATAAAATCACTTTCTTAAACCTTATATATGCTAAACAAATGTTTTCATGAAACTTTTAAACGAGAGTAAATATCATATTTGCGGTCGCTTAGAGAATTGTAAATTTGAGTTACTGTTTTATGTTGATATCTTTTGAACCTAACCTTACTCCTAATGGTGACTGTGAACAGACAGAATAGACAAATCACGTCACGGTGCCTAGGTCTGTCAAGACCAATACCATTGATATGTTCTTTTGCCAGATACTTCTGTCATGTTCTCTGCAGTGCATGTGACGAATCGGCATTACATTGAAAATGAAGCCAGTTTTAAAAACTGATTCTGGAGGTGAATATATGTAACACATGTAAGTATTGATTATATTCTCTGATCTAGTAATGAACACATGTTAATATAAGATTATCGTATCATACGTAGTGGTATATGGTAGATAATTACTATTACATGTAAGTCCTTGTAGGAAATGTGCTATTGTAATGAACATGGCATCAAGCAGGAATCTTTAATACGTTGATAATTATTACAAAATTTGCAGGTCTGCTTTTATGAAAGTGTTGATAATTCATTGATGTTTCCGTAAGCACTAGTATTAAGCCAATAAAGGGAAAGTTTTGTTTTGATAAAATACTGCATCACGTATTCCATCCTTAATTGTTTGTTTATTTTCATTTGCCGACGAACTTATATTTTTTTTGTTAAAACATTTATTAAGCATTGTTTCTTACTTGAAAACTGATTTACCTTAAAGGGAAAATTCAGTTTAAGACTATATTAAAATTTGCACATATTTCCGAAACAAACCATTTCTAATAGAAATCAGATTAGCTGGTTTTACTGTGATATGCCAGAAATGGCCACTGTTGAGAAATGTATGTGAAATGTTCGAACTCGCTTAACTATCGTAGTATGCTGCTTCAACGTTCTGAAAGGATAGACCTTTTGATTTTTTAACACCCTGATGTCCATTTATCGTTAGTTTTTAACTTTTCCAACTATTGTTTTGATAAAATGATATCAGTGTATGGTTTCATGTTTGTTATTGCACGTCCTATCCAATGTCATGGTTTTAAATTATGGTTCCCAAAACTTTCGTTTACACATCTTTAGAATCGCTTATTTGTCTTCCTTCTTAAGTATCTACCAAAGGATAATTCTTTCCTGATACATGTCTAGGATTTTAAAACTCTATTATTTGTGTTACAAAATCTTAACAGGACATATTTTTGAGTTATAAACACTGAAAACTGTTTAATTGCCTTTGCTGACGGCAGAGGGACCACTGGTATATAAGCACTTTTATTTCGCTAACTACTTTTAAGTGTATTAACGTCAACATGTTCTTTTTGCATAAATATAAATATTAAAAGCTAAATTATGATCGGATTATATGACTACATTTTTTTTTCAATTTAAATTTCTTTATATATCTAAATATAATTTTTGAAAACATCGAATGAAAATTTTTGCCCTGTTTTTAAAATCGCATCTTCAAAACCGAAAATGCATTTCCTTTAACAATATATCAATTAGATTTTTTTTCTTCACTTTATTACCAAAACCCTAGGCACATACTGGGCTACATCTGCCGATCGGAAAAATGGTGGGGCTGCCAATCTCTTTAATGTGCATTAATATTTCTGGTTCTTTACCCCAAAGCTTTGTATAAACGGGTGTATCTCTGAACGCCAACATTTTGGATTTACCTGTAGGGTAGTTTGTTGTGACAGTGGTTATAGTCTTTTTCCTAAAAGGAGTCCCAATGCCAACAGGTAAATTTACCTGTAAAAGTTACCTGTGTTGATACTTATCTTAATGTATATTGATTAATTTTTACTTCAATAAGTGTTCAGATTTAATATCAGATACATATATACATAATATATGTTTCTGTTAAAATCTATGAAAATATAACAATAGAATCTATGAATTAAATTATATTAAATTCACAGTGATTTTATTTCAAGAATTTTAAAGATTTCCTTGATATATATCTAAAATCTCTGGTGTAAATTTCATTAGATTTTCAATAGATTGATACTAAAATCAAGCACAATTCTTTGAAACCTATTTCATGTGGAAGTAAACTTTCCCATTCAACAATATCAACGAAAAAAAAACCCAGAAGAAATTATCTTATTTCAACTTAGTGTAACACCAATTCGATTAAAAGTTTGAAATAATATAAGCCTTTTGCCTGTTTATGTCAAATATGATTTCCGAACTTTAAAAATGTATTACTTGCACTTGACTGACCTTTTTAAGTTAACAGAACATATACTATATTTTGAAAGCTGTTTTAGGATGCATCATTTATCACAATTATGTAATTTTCCTGCTTTCTTATCCTAAGATGGTATTTCTAGGTCAGCGTGATATTACATTATAATGTAAATGTCTGTCATTATAGTAAAGGAGTACCCAATAGTTAAACTGTTGTTCGTTAACAGCGCAGTTAAATGATATATTTTTGTGCATGTTAGAAATAACATATAAATTTCTCTCCTAAGGTTGATTTTCGGTCAAACATTGTTATTAGATACAAATTGGTATATGTACTATAATCTTTAAACAGAAAAAAAAAGACGAAAACTGTTAATTTGGTATTCTGAGCACTAAAAGTTTGCAACATTTTGAGAACTACAAAACCTACAACATATGGACTTGAAATAATTTTGCCAGTATTGCAACATTATATTAAAATCTATAATGTGTATTAAAATGAATATACATGGTTAAGACCCAAAGTAATAGTCTTCAATCTCATTTCAAATAGTATTTTTTCATTGTTAAGTGACATCTAAAAATATTTTTTATCTAAAATACATATAGAGCATTTAAAATCAATGATATTAATCAATATTATTACCAATGTTTGTAAAACGTCATATATGTGTGTTTGTGTCGGCTTCAATAGATAACCAACTTAAACTATAATCAACAGGTCAAAATTTCCGACAAAATTAGTTTAAACTTTAATGATATTGTTTTTCTCCACTCACTTTTTAACTAAATTAAATACTTAACGGTGTACGTCTATGCGAAAACAGAAATCAACTATGCACGGTCACAAGAAATGAAAGTTGGCTAAGAATAATGTAGCCCTGGAGAACTCCTATGTCAATACAGAATACAGTTACATTAGAATATACATTGATTGAGAAAACTGTTTTTCTGATAAAATTGAGATATGATTTGTAAAAAGATGCATTGTTCTTAATATAAATCTGTATGTAGCTCCTTATTAATTCTATGTATATTAAAGCACCGATTATCTTTAATTAATAATTTACATTGTGTATTGTAAGATATATATTGAAGGAATTATTTTCCAAAACCCACCAATATTACCTATGATGATTGAAGTACAGGTAAATCTCAGGTGACTATAAAGGTGAAAATATAAAGACAGCTTATATGAAACAGTATATAATTGCCTTCCTATTGTTTCCTAAAACAACACCTACCTATTGTTGATAAATATGTTGGCGTTCAGAGAACACCCCGTATTAACATTGAGTGGATTTCCTTTTCATGTAAAATACTCTATATTTTTCATCATTTCGTTCTGTTTTCAGAATTGCCTTCTCAACTGGTGAAGGATTACCACCATGGCTTGTCCAGCGTACCCGAGTGTGGCTGCTGCCACAGCTACCGTAGTGGATAGTGTCACAGTAAGATACACATGTATCTCTGGGTATTCCTTACAAGGGGAGGCCACTGTCACCTGTACCGGCGGGGCGTGGAGCACCACACTACCACAATGTCTCATCGTGTACGAGAACCATGACGTCCAAAACGTCATCAACGTTTACGAAACTATCGAGCCATCAGAAAGTAAGTTATTACAGCATTACCGTCAACGTTAATTTAAGAAACTATCGAACCATCAAAAAGTAAGTGAACAAAAGAACACCATCTTCTAATATTAAAAAATCGAGCCACCACAAAGTAAATTGTTATAGCAATACAATCAACGTTTACTAAACTATCGAGCCATCCGTAAAATATCATAGCAACGCCATCAACGTATACGAAACTATCGAGACATCAGAAAGTATTATCATCAATGGCAAACTTTGAAAGTCCACGTGACGGTGTTATTGCTGTTGACCATGCAGATTTGGATTCTTAGTTTCACTATGGCTCAAAATGTCGAGAACGGGAAGACAAACACATTTATAAAGAGTTATAGCTCAGTAAAATACAGGCATACATTAAGACCACTAATTCTATATTTTGATTCTCATCTTATCTTTAGTGTAGAATAGATCCTTCCGAAGTATCATGTGGATATGATGAGATATATAACACATCAGACATACCAAAAAGCACATTCATCTGTTACACTGAACGCTTTTCCAGGAACGCCATCAGCAAATATATTGTATGAATATTACTGAAAACGTTTAAAGGCCCACTACCTTTTGCAAAAAAAATAAAAGTTTCTTAAAAACAGTTATAATATGCATATACGAAACTGTGTATTAATGACCTAATAGGATGTTATAACACAAACCCTACGTAAACAATAATAACAGTGAAGATTCATCTCACTGTTTTGATGTCTGGCACAGTGATCATCAACCGACGCGCAGTAATTAGGATGACGGCGGGAAACATAAAACGACTCGCGTTATAAAATAAGCATTTAATTCATTTAAATCATATTGTTAAGAAATTGATGGTAAGTGTAGTATTAACGGTAAGTTAAAAACTTTTGTCTCTATAGAATAATCAATCTTGTTTCACATTCCCATTTTAAAAATTAAAAGTCGTTTCGGAAAGGTAGTGTCCCTTTAAATAAGTATACAATTGATTTTTACTTTCGTCCAGATTACAGTCTTCCAGTTAAAAGAAACCTCATTGAAAGCAGTTCAAAGCTTTAAACTTCCTTTTTATAGTAATTTCATATATTAATTCCATCATACATATGTCATTTCACATTGAAATTTTAAAATTGGTAAACTTTATGTGTTTATCTAGTTTGTTTAATTACCTTATGTCGGCCTTTACCTTCTATGCTGAGAGGATATTGATGAGTTACGTGACGTTGTTTGTTTCAGTTCCACAGTGGCTGCTCTACATGATGGCTGGGTCCGCGGGGTTGGCTGGACTCTCCTTCCTCGTCGGTCTCCTGCTATGCTGCCTTCATCTTCTAGGGTAAGTGTCAATGAAATGAATGGTATTACAGACTCCAGAGGGCGGCAAATCTAAACAGCGTATAAACGTTTATTTTTTGGAGATGATATTTCACGATTTCGCGGGACATGTGCTATGCTCGCGAAAATTTAGTCCGCAAAATTTTGAATAACATAAATCCAGAACAGGAAAATCCAAAACCATTGGAAATTATTTGTTTTGTTTTAATTAAAATCACGATTTTTTTATCCTCGAAAATAGCCGGCTTCTGATATGTGGCACTGACGAAGGAAACAGAAAAACATGGCATGTCAATGCGTTATAAAGAAGTTAAGCATAATGGATTACACACACACACCCACACCCACACCCACACACCTCCCCCCCCCCCCACACACACACACACAAAAGAGAACCTTTTGGTTCTTGTTGTGTAAACTGAAACTGTTGAAAATAAATGGTTTTACTTACTTCACGTTACTATGCAGCTCCCAAAGTCTGTTTATAAGTGTTGTCTTTGTTATCCTCAGGTGTTACTCTGGCCCTGTGGTGGGATTTGGCGGGAACCACGTCTATCCTAAGAAGCAGTGTTGTAACTGTGCTTACTGTTGTTGTTGCTGCTGTAGGTGCTGTAAAAAATGCTGCACTGGACCAGACGTAAGTCAACTTCTTCATAGTACATCATGTTTTATTATCATGCATTATCAACAACGCCAATAGGGAATGTGTTGAATGAAAAATGATGACAGCTTCAGTTTTACATTGCTCCAAACGCATTATGCATAACTTTAATGTTTTAGCTCTACTAACATATTAATTGACATTCAATTTTAGGTTTATTTCGATATCAATTAACGTCAGTAATTCATCTCTGTTTCGCTTAAAAGGATGACGATGACGAAGAAGACGACGAAGAACAAATTGGTTTACCTATGTTGAATAAGACAAATCTACCAGTGAAACCTAATGAGGAAGATAAACCTGAAGCGGAAGGAGGGAATGAAGATGCGCCAGCTGGTGGGGCTAAGGGTGGGGCCAAGGGGCGGAAAAAGGGCAAACCAAAAGCTGATGAGGACGATGGGCCACAAGTAGATAGGAAAAACGCATTCCCTGCTTCTCCGGGAAATAAGCAGAAAGGAGCGGAAATGTGACGAGAGACTTCGAAACTGCATCAGGAATTAGACAATGTTGTGTATGGCTTTCAAAGTGCATCAGAAATTAGACAATATGATGTGTGACTTCCATACGGCGTCAGGAATTACACAATGTAATGAATGCCTTGCATCTTTCATACTGCATCAAGAATGAGACAAACGCTGAAGTTGTATTTATAAGTGTTATCCTTGTCGAATAAGGAAATACAAATGCTCTTTGCCATTCTGGTGATCTTGAAAAGTATGAGAAGAGTAACACTGAAATCTGATTCTATAACAATTCAAGATGTGTATGGATTACAATTTTACATCTCTAGTCAAAGGACGCCATTTTGTTTCATGAGTTGCACCTTCTATTGATGAACAAATCGACGGGAGATGTGATTACACACCTGTGTAACGCAATAAAACTTTTTCAATAAGTATCTGCGAGTGTGTAGATACTGAGATACGTATGTTTATGTGTAAAATCACATGTGTAAACATAACCCGCATACATTTGTGCTAGTACCCAAGATGACAGGCACACATTTTTGTTGCGTTTTGTTAAACATTTGTGTTTTATGATTATGTGAAATATTCTAATTTTGTCATTTTTTGTGTTGAGAGCGTGTTTTGAAATATTCATTACTTTACACTTCATTGCCATTTGACTTTATTAATTTAACATTGATCATCAAATATCGTGACAGAATATGTGTACATACAATGTCCTCCATCCTCCATCCGTTAGGTGGCCGTAGGTGTCAAACATGACAAAAATGTGGTGAAATGTATTTTGTGTCGAAATTCAAATATTTTTATCAGTGCATCTATTTGTCAAATAAGATTCATGATATAATAACAGAATATGTACAATAATATTTCATCATCTTATAATCGTTTTATGGATATTCGGAAATTGTCTTTCCCTCTCAAATACTTCCTTGCTAAAATATCTGCATAAAGTTATAGATATTATATTTTTGTTGCTTGGCAAGAAAGATCGATGATTTCATTTTCAAATGGACAGGTGTTTGGATTTAACAGAATTACATGTATATTGATTATAAGATGTTCGCCATTTGGTACTCTTCATCATACAATGTAAGAGCAGCAAGAAGAGGATATTTTTCATTCTATAATTCAATAAAACAGTTTTACATTTTTTTTAGAAATTAACGCGAGGGTTATTTCCTAATTTTGACAAATTTACGGAATTGTAAAAGACATCTCTTTCTCATTCCACAAACCCTCAAAGCTGTATAGAATTAAAGCCATTTTTAAATTGTAATTTGGATATCCCATCCAGACACCAGATCTGATGAACAAAAACATAGTTTGGTTGCCCAATATCTTTACAACGTCACAACAATCATATACTTGTAAAAGATGAGCTTTTTGTTAATGTCAAGTTTGCAATGTAACGAACATTATATACTATTGTTTTATTATTATCTTTATTATATGTCTTTGAAATAAGTCTTGAAATGAGATATTCAGTTACAATATACTTTTGGTATTAATTAAAAGCTCATCACAGGAAAAAAAGCTTAAATTTTTTTTTTCAAAAAATGAAAATTGAGTGCAAATACGCGAGTCTATCTTTAACGACCTAATGACAATAAAAGAAAAAACTAAGAATTCTTTACCCGAATATTCTAAAATTGTGATAACTATTGTAAGGTATATAGCTTTTGGCGATATTATTTTATGTTGATTATTACATATGTATTTCCTTTCCTCATTCTTGGTGATACGTACATTTGTAAAATGTACGAAGAGTTGTTGATTAGCAGTGTCACAAAATACAAATAAAGATTACTGTTATCAATGTTAGGTTTTGTTCTTAACTAATATATTATCACATATTTTACGGGATTGTTGTTGTTTTTTGTACATATTGTTAAAGTACATGGAACCGAACTGAAAGGTGTTAATATTTTATAAAAACGTAAAATAAGTGGTAGATCTTCAGGTTTGTTAAGCATAACGTCATATAAAAAACTAACGTCATGTAACGACGGTCATCCTTATATGCAATGTATTAGGTGTGTGTGGATGTCGGTATGTTTTGGGAGGCTGCGATATATTCGTGTTGTGTCTTTTTGTAGTAGTAGGACTTTAAATTTTTATAGTGCAATTATTATACTGAAACATGCCGACAAAGACACCGGCCAGCACACCCTGTCACAGTATACTGACAACGGGCAAACCAGTCGTCCTACTCCCTTTATACTTGACGCTAACAAAAACTTTTGTATAGGCTATGGTGTATCTCGACTATTGGAAAAACTCTTACAAAGGGCAAACGTTCATCTCAAGGCCGAAAGTCACATTGATATGATGGATCATTTACGAACGATCACCCCTGTATGCATTTGCGTGTGTGCGAATATCTGTATCTTTTGTAAGAATGCGGTATATTAAATTAAGAGGGTATCAGTATAGGCATTAGGAAACAAAGTTGATGAATTCTGTGAATAAGCAATAATACAATGAAGATTATAAATATGTATAATTATATTCAATATAATGAAATGATGAAACATAAACCTAAAACCTTTGAAAAATCAAATGCATCAGTGTTAACTAATCCGTAACTCTACCGAAATGGCAACCAAATAAAGATAAAATACATTACAATCAATGCCTTTACTGATACCGATCGTATGTTAGAAGTTAATTACTCACATCATCTAGTCCTAGCCTTAGGTTATGTATGAAAATGGAAAATTTAATAGAAATTCAGGAGATCTGGATGATTTGTTGGTAATTACTCAGCTTTCACCGAACAGGTAAACTACATAAGGAAATATAGAGAATGCCAGCTCCTTAATTTATTAACCAGTAAATACGAAAAAATATATCTAAAAGGAGGTCACAGCTGAATTACCAGAGACATTGCTGTGGTCAAAGAGAGAAACTTAACTATATCACAGTGACTTTCACAAAGAACTATTTAACTATATCACAGTGACTTTCACAAAGAACTATTTATGATTTGGGCCCTTTTTGGCCACCAAATCTATGAAATTCTGAAAGCTGTTATTTAGTGATTAATTTGCTGTAATTCAATATTTAGTACATCCATGATTCAACTATAATGACTGTTTTCTAAGTTTTCAGATGTAGTTGCCATGGCAACCATCCAAAATATACGCATAAATTATTAACATGAAAATTTGGACAAGTTTGACCAAGTTTTTATCTATGGCACTATAGAGCGCATCATTAAACAAAATTATCAGTTACTCAGATTATCTAAGCTCTTCCAATACATCTTTAGGAGAAATATAATGTATGTTCAAGGATGCGCTCTATGGTTTAAAAAATAAAAACTTAACAAAATGGCTAAAATTGTAAAAATTTCCACGTTTTCATAATAAATGCAAATTTCGAGTCATGGCAACTCAAAATGCAAAATTAGAGAACTATTTTTACAATGAAATTATGGATGTATTAAATATGTCAAATCCAACAATTTAAAAACTAAGTAACTGTTTTGAAAATTTTATGGAATTAGGGGCCAAAAAAGGCCCAACACATATATAGTCCTTTGTCTATGATTTCCAAAATTTTCATAATAACTTTTTTGCTATAACTTTGAAATTGTTTCTGACTATCACAACATCGCCAGTTCCGTTGTTTAGTGTAACGGTTCCATCAAGGTGTCCCTACTTCATGACCGGGGGAATGCAGACGTGACGTTGGTAGGCGTATTGCCAGAAACTTCTTTGCACTGACGTAAATTGTGCTTGTCTTTATTTGACTAATTCTTAATATACACTGTAGAATCCTTGGTTAAAACGAGATAGCAATCTTGTTAAAGGAGCATGCTTTGTCGCGTATAGACAAAGGCGTCTTCGATATAAACGATAACAGAAATGCGTGCAATCATTTGTTAATATTCGTTAGCGTTTAAACAGAAATGCCATATATCAATTTGAAGTATCTTATATTTCTTTAAGTATACAAGTTCCATAATAGCATTTATAATAGCAGACATGTTTAAAAACAACTTATTACAACATATTGAATAAAGTAAACTATTAAAACAAGACTATCCTTACAAATTTCTTACAAAATCTTTCAAATGTTTTTTTTTTTTATTATTTTTACTTCATGAAAATTAAACTTATATTTTTCTGAAGTTGTCAACACAATTAAAATACAAAAGAGTACTTTTTCATAAGTACTCATTTACCATGTGGTAATAATCGATCATTAAATTGCTATTTCAGTTTTCATTTCGGTCTCTGTTATAAATGAACATTCTGACAATTAAGTTTCCGGTCGGAGTAATGTCTTCTGGTTAACCACGTGTAAAGCATGGCTGTTACCATTGCATTTACATATCACAACTAAGACAATGAAAACCGACCAAATTGACATGTTATCGATATTTCACATCAACGATTCTTTCGCGCATTAAGCTGGATATATGTCTGGGGGCCAATGGGTTGTCGATCTATTTATAGACCTTAACTAGGTCTATCTATTTATAGTAATCAGTTTATTGTAAGACATCAATCATGGTCTGGATCAGCTTCGTCAATATTTCTTTACTTTAAGGAATTCCTTAACTTAAATTTCTCAATTGGAAAGTTTAGAAAAATCCATAAAGCTCTGGAATATTGATGACAAAGTTCCCTAATGACGTGCTGATACAGAAGAAATATTGGCAGTACTCGGCATTGTGACAATATACTACAACATCAGAGAATTATGTCGTTATAACCAAACGAAAGTGTGGTGATGTCTATGGTCAGCTCAGCAAGAAAACACAACCCGTCCCACATTATCCTTTTCGTAATAAATGGCGTAGCATACAGTTGTGCAAAAAGACCATGTTTATGTGAATAGTAAGATCTTCCTTACCCAAAACCAGACAACCATTGCTGAAGGCAGAATTAAGTGCCCATGGGAGGAATATGTCAGCCATTTCTGCATATATCTGAAAAGGCAGATCCGCGGTTTAATCCCTCATGAGGTATCCATGGGAGGAATATGTTCTTCTAGTACAGCTTTATAGATTAGATATCATCCATCCATCATCTCGTCAGATTTATTCTTACAGAAGTGTCAGAGAGAAATCTTAAGGCAAGGCCTGTCCTTTCCTACAACACGCAGTGACGTAGGAAGATGAAACGTAATGGAGGGGCAAAGGTCCTCAATATTTAATAACAACCCCCCCTCGCGCGCCCCGCACCCACAGGAGATAATTGATATACTTTTTTCATACATCATTAGACATAATCCTTGTACACATTTATAGACAGTGGCGTCTTTAACAGGAAATTAATGAATAAGCAAATTCGTGTGCGAGTTGGGTGGGGGGGTCCGGGGTATCCAATGGGAAAATATTACGACTTAGAATGACTGAGGTGAGTTTTACGATGCATTTTGATAATTTTGCGAGCGCCGAAGGCGCGAGATTTTGGTGTTTCGGGGTGGGTCTTGGGTTTTCCCCCGGGAAAACAATCACGATTTAGAATGGCTGAGATGAGTTTTATGATGTATTTTGATGATTTTGCGAGCGCCGAAAGCGCTAGATTTTGTTGTTTTGTGGGACTTGGGTGTTCCCCAGGGGAAAAAATCACGATTTAGAATGACTGAGATGGGTTTTACGATGTATTTTGATGATTTCGCGAGCGCCGAAGTCGTGAGATTTTGTTGTTTGGGGGTCTTTGGTTTTCCCCCGGGAAAATATTTCACGATTTAGAATGGCTGAGATGAGTTTAACGATGTATTTTGTTGGTTTTAAAGTGTTCTTAACACAGTAATTTTTCTATTTAAAGTTACCTGCATTTAGATATGATAATTGAGTTTCATCATACCAATTATGCAACCCAGCTCGATCTGAACATACCGGATTCACATCTGCACATTGTTGTGTAACTCAAAATAATAATTAATTGATTGTCTTGCTAAAACATATAAACAAATGAATCTTTTAAGATGCATTTTTTGAAATAGTATAATCCCTTGATGGACATTAGGTGCTTGAACGATTTAGGAAACGCGCCGCGCGGGGGGAGGGGGATAGGGCTAAAATTCCATCGAGTATAGGTTTGGTTACAGATACGATGGAGAATGTCATGACGCAGACTGCATTGATTATCTACAATGTAACTCTGACAACATCTCAAGATGAAAATGGTGGTATCCAGCTCTGCTATAAGCAAATACTCGTCTAACAAAAACACCATCAAAGTCCTGGTTCAAACCATTACGCTGAAGTAGAGAGGCCAGCCAACTACTCCACCATCTCCTGAAATGCCTTCAGTTTTGTTTTGAAACTAGACTGATAGTACCTTGAAGGAGCAAGGGCATCAATGATGATCATAATGTATGTCTGTGATGTCCTACAGACAGTGGAAGACTGTGTCCAGACTGGATTCAAGACAAAAAGTGTTACAAGGGCGCAGTCCTTCGTGCCCTTCAAAGCACTTCTAAGGTAACGCATTACCTTATGAAAATATTTATGAAAATAAAGAAAAAACACAATCTTCAAAATTCAGTCCTACTGACAGCTTCAGTTTGCGGCCGCCATTTTCTTATCCACTGTAAAAAATCTCACCAGCGTGAATGCGATGCTTGAAGTCAGCTCATTTATAATCAAGCGATTCAAACGCTTTTAAGATCCGACTAACGTAATCTTCATCCAGCAGAAGCTCGTTGCTGTTGCTCTTTATTTGCAAGCGTTCAAGTGATAAACTACCGTCCAATATAATCACCTGACCAAAAACGGCATATCTGTTACGGAAATAAAACTTTCTTTCTTCTCTTATGTGGGTTTCCTTCTCAAATGGGGGATTTGGGACAAAGATAAGAGTGTGAATATATGGATAAAAAATAAACCAAACATTCGGCTCCGTTATTTCCATAAATTGAACTTTTTAACTAACATTGCAGAATTTATGCTTACTGAAACATCTGGCGGCGCCCTTTAAGACCTTGCCTTCAGTCATATTAATTGTACCTGCTGGCCTAATGCATGATCGTAAAAGGCGACTAAATTTAGGATATTGTCTTTTCTCTTCAAACCGACATTCTTCCTAATGTCTCGAAAGCGCCTCAATTTTGGCCTATAGTTGTGAGGAAGGTTCTGTGCCCAGACCGAGACACACCACAATCTACTAAAGTGGTACTATCTAGTTTCTGGTCCTGCATAGCATTAGTTGATTGGGAAGACTTTTGTTCCTGTTATCAGTATAATGTGACCGGGTAGAGTGTGCTTGTTTTGCTCTATCTTCAGTGGCATGGCTTCGTGAGCTAGCGCTATAAAAATGACAACATACATATCACTATCACTATAACAAGGGCAAGAGTTCCATCATTACAAAGAGACATAACACGAATATATCACAGCCTCCCAAATCATACAATAGCACTCCAACATACTGCACACATGGGAGGCCGTCCATAACTGACCTAGCTGTTGCTAATAGAGAGTTATTTGAGACCTAAACAAGAGGCCCAGAGGGCCTGTATCGCTCACCTGGTTTTTTGTTAGTAATTATCACAAGAATCTGACAATTAGAAAAATAAGCAAAATTGACTCCCAAAGTTTAATTTTGAATCACAACCATACAATGATGCTATTGATACCATACAAATATGCTATCCAATACATAGGTTCAGAGACAAAGTCATTTATATGAAAATAGTAGCCTAATTGACCTTTTTGACCTCACATCTATTGCCGTTTAAGGCCCTGGGGGTCAGCCCTATCATTTCAAATCCCAACCCTATAAGGATGCTACCGTTGCATTATAAGTGCTCTTCCATTCTTAGTTGCAGAGAAGAAGTCGTTTATATGGAAATAGCTAAATTGACCCCTTTTGACCCCACCCTTCAGGCTCCCGGGGGGGAGGGGGTCAGCCCCATCATTTGCAAAATTTTGAATCCAAACCCTATAAGGATGTAACTATTGCATTATGAGCGCAATCCCATGTTAAAGTTGGCAGAGAAAAGTCATTTATATGGTAATTGACCACTTTTAGACCTCGCCCCTCAGGCCCCAGGGTTAGCCCTATCATTTGCATCAATTTGGAATTCCCCAAGCTACAAGGATGCTACCATTGCAATAATGGGTGCTATACCATGCTTAGTTGCAGAGAAGAAGTCATTCATTATGGGAAATAGCCAAATTGACCCCTTTTGACCCCACCCTCAGGCCCCGGGGGGTCAGCCTATCATTTGCACACAATTTTGAATCCCCACCCTTAAGGATGCTACCATTGCATTATGGTGCTATACCATACTTAGTTTCTGAGAAGAAGTCGTTTATATGGAAATAGCCAAATTGGCCCCTTTTGACCCCGTCCCTCAGGCCCCCGGGGGGTCAGCCCCATTATTTGCACAATTTTGAATCCCCACCCTATAAGGATGATATCATTGTATTATGGGTGCTATCCCATGCTTGGTTTCAGAGAAGAAGTCGTTTATATGGAAATAGCCAAATTGACCCCTTTTGACCCCTCCCCTCAGCCCCCCGGGGGGGGGGGGGTCAGCCCCATCATTTGTACAATTTTGAATCCCCACCCTGTAACGATACTATAAATGCATTATGAGTGCTATCTCATGCTTAGTTTCAGAGAAGAAGTCGTTTATATGGAAATAGCCAAATTGTCCCCATTTGACCCCGCCCCTCAGGCCCCCGGGGGGTCAGCCCCATCATTTGTACAATTTTGAATCCCCACCCTATAAGGATGCTACCATTGCATTATGGGTGCTATCCCATGCTTGGTTTCAGAGAAGAAGTTGTTTATATGGAAATAGCCAAATTGACCATTTTTGGCCCCGCCCCTCAGGCCCCCGGGGGGTCAGCCCCATCATTTGTACAATTTTCAGTTAGTAGCCCATAAGGATGCTACCAGTCAAATTTTATTGAAATCCGACCAGCGGTTATGGAGAAGAAGTCGATTGTTGACGGACGACGGACAACGCCGGACGCCGGACGCCGAACGCCGGACGCCGGACGCTGCTGTATCCCATAAGCTCACCTCGGTCCTTTGGACCAGGTGAGCTAAAAAACAAACCTAGCTATACAATGACAACAATTGAAGTTGTGGTTATAAAGTCAAGATTGAGGTTATAACCTCTACAAGATTTGTCAGTAACCGATGCTTTCATTTAGGATGTTCTGATTGGATTAATAAGGTGGCATATTTCTGCCATTGAATAAGTTAGATATTTCATCAGAATCGGAAGGCGACGGAATAACCCATGGGAAAAATAACCACAGGGAAATAACCCCTTGGAAGCTCTGCACGTGACCGAGAGTTGACCTCATCTGCAACGTCAACCAACAATGGCAACGCTGTCGCATTTTTTTCCCTTCTTTTTTTTGCAGTCGACAAATTTAGCAACGTTGATGGGAAATATCTTCATCACTTGTTTTATCAGAGATTTTTTGCCTTTGAAGTTTATTCGGTATAATAAAATAAGCATGTCCCTATGTGACGGGATACATCTAGAACTATTATACCTCACTTTCATTTAGGATGTTCTGATTGGATTAAACTTGATCACATGACATTGGATAAGTTAGATCTTTCATTGGAATTGGAAGGCGAGGGAAATAACCCCTTGCATTTGGAAGCTCTGCACGTGACCGGAAATTTGCGTCATCTGCAACGTCAACAAACAATGGCAACGCTGTTGCTTATCTTTTTGCGGCCCGAAGAATTTAGCAACGTTGTTGGGAAATATCTCCATGAGTCCTTTTACCACATTTTTTTTTGTTTTAATTTTGTTCAGTATAATAATATAATAATTATGTACCTTGCTATGTATTGGGATACATCTAGAATTGTCTCCCTGGAAAGAGTTATTTTCCCTCGGGCTTCGCCCTCGAGAAAGTACAATGTAACTCTTTCCAGGGAGACAATATATAATTATGGTCCTCTGTGGGGGGATATATCTAGAATTAATAGTATATTATTCCCTTCTCCGTTCTCAACATAGGCATGGAACCGGCTACAAGCAAACCAGTTGTCCAACTCTTTTATGCTGAGAGTGAAACAAGAAAAGAAACTTACAATATAACATTAAATATTGGTGTGTTAAAGCCAGGGAACAGAACCCAGAGCCTTCCTCACAATTGCTCAAGCAAAATCCAGAAATGAAGGCATATCTTAAAAAAAAAGAAAATCACTCAGGTAGAAAAGAATAACAAGAGGCCCATGGGCCTTAATGGTCATCTGAATATCATCTCCACAAATTATAACAAGAGGGAGGGGGTCAGAGCCATCATTTATACAAAATCTGTTCACATTCCCCAAAAGATGTTTCTGACCAAATTTGGTTAAAATCTGATAAGAACTTTATGACTAGTAGCGTTTTGAAGGAATTTTCCTCTATTTGCCCCCTTGGGCCCAGCCCCTCAGGCCCCAGGGGGGTCAGAGTCACCATTTGTACAAAATCTGTTCCCCTTCCCCTAAGGATGTTTCTGGCTAAATTTGGTCAAAATCCAATGAGAACTTTATGACAAGTAGCTTTTTGAAGGAATTTTCATTCATTTCCCCTATTGGGCCCCACCCCTCAGGCCCCAGGGGGGTCACAGAGTCACCATGTATACAAAATCTGTTCCCCTTTCCATAAAGATATCTTAGACAAAATCTGGTTGAAATTCTTTTGATACTTTATGACTAGCAGCATTTTGAAGGAATTTTCTTCTATTTTCCCTATTGGGCCCCGCCCCTCCTGCCCAAGGGGGAGCAGAGCCATCATTTATACAAAATCTCTTCACATTCCCCCAAAAATATTTCTGACCAAATTTGGTCAAAATCCAATGAGAACCTTATAAATAGTAGCGTTTTACAGAATTACCAAAATTTCCCCTATTGGGACCTGCCCATCCTGTCCAAGGGGGGGGGTCAGAGTCACAATTTATACAAAATCTGTTCCCCTTCCCCTGAGGATGTTTCTGGCCAAATTTGGTCAAAATCCAATGAGAACGTTATGACAAGTAGTGTTTTGAAGGAATTTTCTTCTATTTCCCCTATTTGGGCCCACCCCTCAGGACCGAGGGGGGTCAGAGTCACCATTTATACAAAATCTGCTCCCCTTCCTCTAAGAATGTTTCTGGCCAAATTTGGTCAAAAATCCAATGAGAATCTCGTGACAAGTAGTGTTTTGAAGAAATTTTCTTCTATTTCCCCTATTTGGCCCCGCCCCTCAGGACCGAGGGGGGGTTCAGAGTCACCATTTAATTAAAATCTGTTCCCCTTCCCCTAAGGATGTTTCTGGCCAAATTTGGTAAAAATCCAAAAAGAAGCTTATGTCAAATAGCGTTTTTAAGGAATTTTCCTCTATTTCCCATCTTGGGCCCCGCCCCTCAGGCCCCAGGGGGTCAGAGTTATCATTTATACAAAATCGGTTCCCATTCCACTAAAGATGTTTCTGGCCAAATTTGGTTAAAATCTGTTGAAAACTTTTTGACAAGTAGCGTTTTAAAGAATTACCAAAATTTCTCCTATTGGGTCCCGACCCTCAGACCCCAGGGGGGTCAGAGTCACCATTTATACAAAATCTGTTCCCCTTCCCCTAAGGATGTTTCTGGCCAAATTTGATTAAAATCCATTAAGAACTTTTTGACTAGTAGCGATTTAAAAGAAAAGTTTACGCACGGCGCACCACGACGGACAGTGCACGATGACAATAGGTAATCTTGACCCTTCGGGTCAGATGACCTAAAAACAAGAGACCCAGAGGGCCTGTATCGTTCACCTGGTTTGTAATGTGAAGTTATGTTCTGAATACAGGTTCATTGGTTCTTTTCTGATGGAATTTTAATATTTACCTCTAATTCCCCTATTGGGCCCCACCCCTCCTGTCCCCAGGGGGTCAGAGCCAAAATTTATGCAAGTTCTGTTCCTTTTCCCAAAAGGATGTTTGTGGCCAAATTTGGTCAAAATTCATGCAGAACTCTTGGACAGGTAGCGATTCATAGGATTTACCTCTATTTCCCCTGTTTGGCCCCCCCCCTCCTGCCCCCGGAGGGTCAGAGCAAAAAAAATAAAAACATGAGGCCATGGCCTAACGGTCAACCTGATTAGAATATATAATGAAACAAATAATGAAACAAATTAAAGACATATATACACACTGTATGCTGGCCTTGAAAGTTGATCAGTGATTATTAAATTTGACTTTTAGACTATGAAAGAGTATCTGCTTCTATCAAACCTGTGAACTTAGAGGTATTTTTTGAAATTTTAATCATTTTGACACCCGTTTGGTCCTGCCCCTCTGGTCCCCCAGGGGTCATCGAGGATGGATATGATGTTAAAATTATATCTTTAGGCTAATAATTTCTAATCAAATTTGACTAATTTCCTATGAAAATTGAGCAAAAAATGCCCATTAATGTGTTTTCCCCTATATAAATTATAGTAAACTTGACCCCTCCCCAAGGGGAAAACATGAGACCCCAGGGTCATCCAAATTTACAATTTTTATAAAACAAACTTTAAGACCTTCATTCTATAAAATGTATTTGATCTACCATTTCCAGAATTTTAGAAGAGCATTTTTGAAGTTTTTAGCCTATTTGACCTTTTTTGGCCCCCGCCCCTCTGCACCAGGGGTCGGCCTGGACCAATATGGATATAATGTTAAAAATGCTATCTCCGCTAATAATGCTAACCAAGTTTGACTCGTTTCCAATGAAAATTAAAGCAAAAAATGCACATGGTTTCCTTATATATAACTATAGTAAACTTGACCCCCTCCCAGGGAAAACGTGAGACCCAGGGGTCATATAATTCACAATTTTTTAGTAAAAGGACCTTAAGACCTTTCTAATTTATGAAAAGTTTCATTCTACCATTTCCAGAATTTCAGAAAAGATTTTTGAAGTTTTAGCCAATTTGACCCCTTTGACCCCGCCCCTAAGCCCCTGGGGTCAGTCATAGAAAAATTTGTTAATAGTATTAAATGGCCATCTCGTACTGATAATTATCTGAACACAATCATTTGACTCATTTTCCTATTACAAATGACCAAATAATCTTCAAAATGTGTTTCCCAATATAAACTATAGGTAAACTTAACCCCCTCCCCAGGGAAATCTGAAGACCCCAGGGTCATAATAATTCACAATTTTTGTAGAGAAGCCCTGAACCCTTTCTACTATGAAGAGATTATGATTCTACCACATCTGTGAGTAGAAGAAGATTTTGGAATTTTACTCAATTTTACCCCTTTTGGCCCCTCCCACAGCCCCCTAGGGGTGGGACCATAAAATTCACAATTTTTGAATGGCCTTATAAGGTTGTGGCAAAAATTTCATTGAAATTGCTTCAGCAGTTTTGGAGAAGAAGTCGAAAATGTAAATTTGTTTACGGACATACGACCACGACGGACGACGACGGACAAAAGCGATTAGAATAGGTCACTTGAGAACTTCGTCTCAAGTGACCTTAAAAAAAGTAGCAGGAAGAATCGGCCACTACTTTTAATGAACTTTAGGACCAAACCCAGTATTACAAAGGACCCTCTGAAGGACCCTGTATTTAATATAAGTAATATTTGCCAATGTAATATCACTTTTTTAAAACAATAAATTTTTATTAATCATTCTAGAGATCAAAATAATATGAGTTCAGGTTAAAAGACATAAAATTTTATTTTCAACAAACCTACATGTATAACAGTTCTCTCACTTGCATTCTAATTTGTGTCCAAGAATCGCAATCTCTACTTTTAACCCTTCAAACAACTATTGCATCATAATTCACACCTGTAAATTATTAACTTAATATAATATCATAAGCATTGTTAAAAACCCCAGCAATAAACCAATTTATTTACAATCTAATCTAATACTAGAGTAAACAGTCTATTATGAGGTAACTAATTTTACAAATTTACAGATTTATTTAAATATAATAAAGAAAATATCTAAACAGCTGATTTTATTGTTAAAAAAATTAATAAGGCTGAGATTAGTTACCTGATCTCCTGAACTAATAACTTAGTTCCTAAACCGAGGTAATTATAACTTAATGTAGCTGTTATCAGTCGTATGATTGACAGAGTAACCCCCCTATATTACACTCATAACATACTGTGAAGCTGGTTATTTTCAGGGTTAAAAATTTTGTGGTTTGAGCTAAAAATTGAGAAAAATAAATTTTGTTAATTTGCGATAAGGGTATATAAAAATTCATCATTTTTTGAGAAACTGTGAAAAAATATCAACCTTCTTGAAAATAAACTGTTAATAGTACTCTCTGTATCCTAAACTATATCACTTCTTCTCCCTCCCTCTCTCTCTCTACCACCGTCCTCATCTTATCTACATTCTCTCATTAACCCATGCAAATCATGAGCCTTTTCCTATATAATGAGCAAATTACTACATATTTTAGGAAAACAAGTAGAAATTAATATGATTATTTCTGCTGCTTAATATGGATTTGAGCAATTCTAAAAATCAATATGGAGGATTATTTGAAAATACATTGTATATATAATCTTAACTTACAAAATTTATACAAAATATATCAGACCTTATTTCTTAAAGGATTTCAAATAAAATATAATTACACAGAATAAAGATACAGTAAAATGTAATGAATCTCTCTCTCTCTCTCAATTTTATACACATTTATTCATCATTATATATGTATCAGTTATGATAAATAGAGCTATAGAGGCAAGAATGACAGCATGTCATCTTAATGATATAACACACAAATACAATAATTAAATATCAATAAATATATATCATACAACGGTGACAACATTTAATTTCAGCAGCCCTGGATTATTACATTGGAAGATTGGTGATTTGAAAACATAAGTAGATTTCTGAAGGATGTGCAATGTATGATACAATGACATAGTAGTAAAATGTTACTGAAAATATTTTTACACATATTAATGTTTGTTTATTTCCAGATTGAATTAAATTGATAAACAAGAGTTAACCTGTTTGTTATTGATTGAACTTTTATTTCTAAACTGCACAATTCTGAAAAGACAATACTCTCCATTTAAGTTATTAGCTTACCATTTATAATACACTTATCATCATCTTCAGAAAAAATTAAAATAGATTAAAAGTTAATTTTCAACTGTCATCCTAATTACTGCCCTTTACTTGACTATTCACTGTTATCAGAGTTTACACAGGGAATCTTGTATTTGTTTCGTGTTGTTATCTTACATTGGGTCATCAACATAAATTTTCTAGTATGTTATTTCTGTTTTCAAGAAAAAAAAATTTCAGAAAGGTAGTGGGCCTTAAACAATGTTGCTTAAAATCTGGAGTCTGGAATATTATGTATGCAAGAGTTATCTCCTCTGTTTGCTACACCCAGGTCAATGTACTCGGTATATATATGTTAATCACATAGTATGTATTTACCTTTATATCTATGACTGACTATCTAAGAATTCTTATAAATAAAAACAGTTAATCAACTCCAACCACATAGGAAAGCCATGTATGAGTTGTCTCCCAAATATCCTACCATGAACATATAATCTAACAAATACCAATAAAACCATATATATATATATATCACATTAAAATATAATCTGGTTATTGTTATCCCCACCAATACAAGAGACTAATTGTATCATCTGGATGCCTATTATACCAGTAGCATTTCACAATAGTATTATAGATGGCACTGAATAGAAACCAAACACTGTCCATATTACTGATAAGGTTCTTAAATAACTTATCAATATATTTAATTTCCTACCTAAACAATTTGAAATATCAATGAAATAATTATGGAGATCACTGTATAATAAGTTTGTAACTCTTTATAAATAGAGTTATATAACACAAAGGACATACACACTTGACACACATTACAAAGGTGACAGCTACACAGTAGTGACAGTCTATAGTAACAAGAAGGATGGAGATCTAGAACACATCAGTAGAGAAAGAAGAGAGGAGATAGTTCCCTCTCTCATCTGAGATCAGTAGTGGGTAGGAGAAGGTTTCCTCTCCTCATTACGACAAGAGGGTTCCCTCTCCTCATTAGGACGAGATGGTTCCCTCTCCTCATTAGGACAAGATGGTTCCCTCTCCTCATTAGGACGAGTTGGTTCCCTCTCATCGTTAGGACGAGATGGTTCCCTCTCATTGTTAGGACGAGATGGTTCCTTCTCCTCATTAGGACGAGATGGTTCCCTCTCCTCATTAGGACAAGATGGTTCCCTCTCATCGTTAAGACAAGATGGTTCCCTCTCCTGATTTGGACGAGATGGTTCCCTCACCTCATTAGGACGAGATGGTTCCCTCTCCTCATTAGGACGAGATGGTTCCCTCTTCTCATTAGGACGAGATGGTTCCCTCTCCTCATTAGGACGAGATGGTTCCCTCTTTTCATTAGGACGAGATGATTATCTTTTCTCCATAGGACAGTTAGGTCAGGTCCTATCTCTCAACAGTGGTCAGAAGACATGCTGGAGATCTCGGATGATTAGGACAGGATGGTTGCCTATGTTGGTCAGTGGTCAAAAGTGTGCAGGTACGGTCTGTAGGGCTTCATCTCTACTCCTCTGGGGCAGAGTACACTGTCAACACAGAAAGGTTTTACACGTCAGGTTTATATAACAGCAGCTTAAACAACAGTACTTCACAACAGTAACCCATACAACACATCCCCCATCAGCTAATTACTGCCAAATATGATTGATAGTAATTGATAGCCTTCCACAATTTGGTTGTGAGTTTTAAAACTCATGTGTGGCAGTCGCCAGGAATCAACCCTAGGTTGTTGTCTTTTTGTCAATCCAACATGGCCTACTGTCAATCCATTATAGCCTAATGTCAGTCCATTATAACTTATGGTCAATCCAATATGGTTTATTGTCACTTAAATATAGCTTATTGTCAATCCAATTTAGCTTACTGCCAATTCAAAATAGCTGTCAATCCATATATCTTATTGTCAATCAAATATAGCTTGTTGTCAATCTAATATATCTTATTTTCACTCCATTATAGCTTATTCTTACTTCATTCCTGCTTATTGTCAATCAAATATAGCTTATTTTCAATCCATTTTGATTTATTGCCAATCTCATATAGCTTATTGTCAATTCAATATAGCTTATTGGCAATCCAACATATAGCTTATTGTCAATCTAACATGGCTTACTGTGAATTCAATACAGCCTATTGTCAATCCAATATAGCTTACTGTCACTACATTGCAGCTCATTGTTACTTCAATATAGCTTACTGTCACTACATTGCAGCTCATTGTTACTTCAATATAGCTTACTGCAGATTTAATAAAGTCTACTGTCAATCCAATATAGCTTATTGTAAATCCAATATTGCTAATTGTCAATCCAATATAGCTTATTGTCAATCCAATATAGCTTATTGTAAATCTAATATAGCTAATTGTCAATCCAATATAGCTTATTGTCAATGCAATATATAGTTTATTGTTAGTCCAATATAGTTTATTGTAAATCCAATATAGTTTATTGTCAATCAATGTATAGTTTATTGTCAATCCAATATAGCTAATTGTCAATCCAATATAGTTTATTGTCAATCCAATATAGTTTATTGTCACTACATTGGAGCTCATGGTTAATCCAATATAGCTTATTGTAAATCTAATATAGCTAATTGTCAATCCAAAATAGCTTATTGTCAATGCAATATATAGTTTATTGTTAGTCCAATATAGTTTATTGTAAATCCAATATAGTTTATTGTCAATCAATGTATAGTTTATTGTCAATCCAATATAGCTAATTGTCAATCCAATATAGTTTATTGTCAATCCAATATAGTTTATTGTCACTACATTGGAGCTCATGGTTAATCCAATATAGCTTATTGTAAATCTAATATAGCTAATTGTCAATCCAAAATAGCTTATTGTCAATGCAATATATAGTTTATTGTTAGTCCAATATAGTTTATTGTAAATCCAATATAGTTTATTGTCAATCAATGTATAGTTTATTGTCAATCCAATATAGCTAATTGTCAATCCAATATAGTTTATTGTCAATCCAATATAGTTTATTGTCA
>SAYR01037147.1:20464-36142 GCA_004382745.1 Argopecten irradians irradians | reverse complement strand
GGAGCTCATGGTTAATCCAATATAGCTTATTTTCACTACATTGGTGCTCATGGTTAATCCAATATAGCTAATTGTTAATCCAATATAGCTTATTGTCACTACATTGGAACTCATGGTTAATCCAATATAGCTAATTGTCACTACCTTGGAGCGCATGGTTATTCCAATATAGCTTATTGTCACTACATAGGAGCACATGGTTAATCCAATATAGCTTATTGTAAATCCAATATAGCTTATTGTCACTACATTGGAACTCATGGTTAATCCAATATAGCTTATTGTCAATTCCAATATAGCTAATTGTAAATCCAATATAGCTAATTGTGACTACATTGGAGCTCATGGTTAATCCAATATAGCTTATTGTCACTACATTGGAGCACATGGTTAATCCAATATAGCTTATTGTCACTACCTTGGAGCTCATGCTTAATCCAATATAGCTTGTCAATCCAATACAGCTTATTGTCAATCCAATATAGCTGATTGTCACTCCAATATAGCTTATTGTCAATCCAATATAGCTAATTGTCAGTCCAATATTGCTAATTGTCAATTCCAATATAGCTAATTGTAAATCCAATATAGCTTATTGTCACTACATTGGAACTCATGGTTAATCCAATATAGCTTATTGTCACTACATTGGAGCACATCGTTAAAATAATATAGCTTATTGTCAATCCAATATAGTTTATTGTCAATCCAATATATTTTATTGTCAATCCAATATAGCTAATTGTAAATCCAATATTGCTAATTGTCAATTCCAATATAGCTAATTGTAAATCCAATATAGCTTATTGTGACTACATTGGAGCTCATGGTTAATCCAATATAGCTTATTGTCACTACATTGGAGTTCATGGTTAATCCAATATAGCTAATTGTTAATCCAATATAGCTTATTGTCAATCCAATACAGCTTATTGTCAATCCAATATAGCTTATTGTCAATCCAATATAGCTTATTGTCAATCCAATATAGCTTATTGTCCATCCAATATAGCTTGTTGTCAATTGCAATCCAAACCTTTAGTGTACTAATGATACTGAACATGATCAGAAGTCAATACCAGCTATGTAATACCACACAAGTCATGCTGCAACACATTAAAACTTGATTCTTATCAGCATTTAAAATATTTATTTATTATATTCAATATTTGGTCCATAAAAATAGATAAAAGAACACAAAACATATGTTTATACTTAACAATACTACATAGGTAATGGACATCACTGGGTATATATTAAAATACAGAACTATATCACTAACATGTCAACACAATATCTTTGGAAAAGATGGAAGATCATATCACATCATCTACACATTAAAAAAGATTATGTCCAACATAAAAAAATAATTTGTTCTGACTAATGTCTATTTCAGACAATTATAGCACTATGTATCAGTGAATACTTTGTATGACTAATGTCTGTTTCAGACAAGTGTAGCACTATGTATCTGTAAATACTTGTATAACTAATGTCTTGTTTCAAACAAGTATAGCAATATGTATCAGTAAATACTTTGTTCTGACTACAGTCTATTTCAGACAATTGTAGCACTATATATTAGTAAATACTTTGTTCTGACTAAAGTCTATTTCAGACAAGTGTAGCACTATGTATCAGTAAATACTTTGTTCTGACTAAAGTCTGTTTCAAACAAATGAAGCAGTATGTATCAGTTAATACTTTGTTATGACTAAAGTCTATTTCAGACAATTGTAGCACTATACTGTGAAATCATTTATTTTTGTTGGACTCAATTTTCGTGGATTCTAAAATTACTAAGACCTTACACATTACCGTTAAAATTGTCACCTGTATTGCTTGATCTCTCAAGCGGAACTAAGCTCTACTACACAACACATTTACAATCATAATCTAGAGTCGGTACTCAGCCAGTGTTTTCACAGATGTGTCCAACAAACAATTATTGTGTCACATTGATAGAGTCATGATATACTCAATCAATTATTTGTTGGTACATGTAGATGAAGTCTATGAAATTCTGAACACTATCTTTGTTTGAACAATATTTTCCAAATTTGAACTTGTCATGCTTGTCCCCGAAATAGACATTATTTAGTGAGGTAATAATCATCCTACAATGTATGAACGCATAAACTTACATGACATTGGTATAGGTATATATATTTTCGTGGGGATGTAAATTCGTTGATTTTGGTCAAAAAACGAAATCCACGAAAATTAAACCCCCACGAAAATTAATGATTTCACTGTATATCAGTAAATACTTTGTTCTGCCTAAAGTCTATTTCAGACAAGTGTAGCACTATGTATCAGTAAATACTTTGTTCTGACTAAAGTCTGTTTCAAACAAATGAAGCAGTATGTATCAGTTAATACTTTGTTATGACTAAAGTCTATTTCAGACAATTGTAGCACTATATATCAGTTAATACTTTGTTCTGACAAAAGTCTATTTCAGATAAGTGTAGCACTATGTATTAGTAAATACTTTGTATGACTAATGTCTGTTTCAGACAAGTATAGCAATATGTATCAGTAAATACTTTGTATGACTAATGCCTTTTTCAGACAAGTGTAGTACTATGTATTAGTAAATACTTTGTTTGTTTAACATCAAGTCATCAATGCATTGATAGGTCCAGTATCAAAATTCTAGGCTTGGTGAAAAACACTTGTGTCCTCTCATACAGTAGCTGGAGATACTTTTAAAAAAAAGACCTGACAAAACAAAACAAATGGCATGCAAAGCCTAAACCGTATACAAAGGTAGCAGATAAACTATGCCAGCCCTTGACAATGGCATATAACAATGACTGTTTGAGGGGAGCATTCAAACAATACATAGCAACATTGTTCCTAGTTTATCTATGTTCTAAATGCAATTTTTGTCCACAGTTGTTCCAGAAATATAGCAAGGAATGTATTTCAAAAATGAGTAGTTAAATGGCATGTTAAAACCTGATTGTCATTCCAATGTCATAGTGTTTATTGTTTCGCTTAAGAACACACCAAGGTTATAGTGTTGTATATGGTAAATGTAAATTCAGATCAATTTTTAAACTGAATGTCACTCAAAATGCTGTGTTTAGCGCAATGTCATTTCAAGGTCACCATAATTGAAAGTCTACAAAAGATGGTTTTGTCAAACTCAACACCTCTTCAAGGTCACAATGGTTAGCTCAATGTCACCATGGCTGAATGTCAAAACTTTTCATGTAAATGTCACTCATTGATTACAGTGTGTTGTGGAATGTCACTCCAGGGTTTTTATCATTATGTCATTTCAAGATCATGTATCCATTTAACTGTCACTCAAAAGATACAACAATTCACTGAATATAACTGTAAACACATTGAACCAAGTATAGAAATATACATATTAATGATACAACAAATCTGTTCTTTCTTCTCAAGTGGCAACACAAATGATCACAGGTCAAAGGTCAATCAATATGTTCTCTCTTCATACTTTCACTCAAGAAAGGTAAAAGTCCTTACACAAAATCTGTTCCATTCAAATCACATATACTTCTTCTTGAGTGTATACCACGTCCATAACAACCCATGTTAGAAACACTAACACTGTTGTCATTGAAATAGTTATACAATGTTTGCTGACAACATTCTTTTGTTCTTTATAAGAGTTAGCAAGCTATTGCACAAATGTTTTAGGGAATATCCTGTTGTCTGTTGCTATAGCAACAAGTGGCCAAAGACTACCATTGGTTAGGGAGTCTAACTCATGCACCAATCACAGGCAAGCTGACTAAGTACCAACATAGGAGGAGCAAGTGCAGGAAGGAAGAATGGCGTTAGCGATGGGCCCATTCTTTGTGCCAGAGATGTGCTGGAAAAGTTAAAGAAATCAGTTTGTGAGAGAAGAAAACAGAGTCCTGGAAATTACATAGATTCCAAGTCACACAATGCTAGAGTTAATACACACACACACACACACACACACACACACACTCACACTCTCACACATCAAGCTTAAATCATTCATCACACATGCTCTTCCCGTCAAATAATATTGTAAACATTCTCATTTTAAAAGTGATTTTATTTTAGTGCTTTTTTGCACAGTTATTGAAGTGCTAATTTATGTACAGCAGTAAATTTGTAAAAGAGTTCAATCTAATTGTGCTAATTTTTATCCGTGCTGATAAATCCAAATTTACATTTTTTTCCCTTTGCACTAAAATTTGACTGTGCTAAAATAAGGTTTATAGTACACATAAATCAAACTCAACAAGCTCATCCCAATAAATACTACACACACATAATCTCAACATGCTCTTCTCCCCAAAGAATGCACATTCAAACTCGAAATCATAAATCGCATATGCTCCTCTCGACAAGTACTACACAAACACTAAGTCAAAATCATGAATCACAAAATCACATCACATGCTCCTTCCGACAAATACACAAACATCAAACTCAAATTGTAAATCACACGCTACCAATCACACATGCCTCTCACAACAATATACACAACAACAGAAAAGTGAGCAGAGTGAAAGGAAATCAACAACAACAACAGACTTGGAGCAGGAATTCTTAATTTTGTCATACTTAAACATTGCTCAGTCACCAATCAAAATGTCAGACTCGATCATGGCACCAGGCGAGGTCAGTATAGTGTTGGGACAGCTAGTTTAATAAAATGTCAATACCAGAAGAGGTCGATCTAGTGTTGGGAGTAATAAGAATGTAATATGGGTGGTGTTATGTTCAAGTAATAATAAAGGTATCATTCAGGTGTGTGAAAGTAAAATAAAACAAGGAATGCAAAGCTAAAAGTGCTAAATTTAGATATATATTGTTAGTGTTCTTATACTAATTATTGTTACTCTTTACTGTGAAACATTCAAAACAGCTATTGTCAAACTTGTCTATATAGACCATGCACCCAAAATACAGGGGGATAAGTGGTCTCTATAGCCAGGTGGTCTTTATACACAGGTCAAATTGTGTTATAAAAGTAATTTAGAACAATAAGTCTTTGAAGCAGGTGGTCGCTAATTTAGGTATAGTTTTAATTTGGGATATATATAGAGATCATCAGAGGGCATGCTAGAAAGAATCTTGGATGTACTTGATCAGTGGACATGCTAGTAAAAATCAAGCCAAGGATTACACATGGGAGTGAGGAGACAGCTTAACCCATTCAGCCCTGAAATTTCACATTGGACTGGTCTAAACATTGATTTAGAATAGTCTAAAGTGTCTTCAGGGGTGAAGGGTTTATGTCAGGATGTGTGTACCCACCTGGGGGCGCTCTCTGTGGGTGTTGACAGCATCGATGTTGAGAGCAACAAACTCAATCTTACAACCATAGGCTACCGGTGTTAGTTTTATGACTGTGTGCAGTGGTACCTTCAGGTACGCGAGGTCGGCTGAAAGATACGAAAGTATGTCAAATATCACATGAATCATTCAGTAATTAGGGTAACATTGTAAATACATCAAATGTCACATATATCCTAGTTCTGTATTAAGATTATTCATGAATAGAAACAGTGTAGTACTTTATCTTAGAGTATCAATACATACATTCAAATAAATCAGAGATGATCAAGATTGATAATGTTTAGGCTTTATCAAGGTAGATAATGTTTATGCTTGATCAAGGTTGATCACTCATGTTTATGATTCATCAGGGTAAATGACTCATGTTTATGGGTGATCAGGGTAAATAACTCATGGTTATGATTGATCAGGGTAGATAACTCATGTTTATGGTGATCAGGGTAAATGACTCCTGTTTATGATTGATTAGGGTAAATAACTCATTCTTATGGTTGTTCAAGGTAGATAACTCTTGTTTATGATTGTTCAAGTTAGATAACTCATGTTTAAGGTTGATCATGGTAAATAGCTCATGTTTATGGTTGATCAGGGTAGATAACTCATGTTTATGATTGATCAGGGTAGATAACTTATTCTTATCGTTGTTCAAGTTAGATAACTCATGTTTATGGGTGATCATGGTAAATAGCTCATGTTTATGGTTGATCAGGGTAAATAAATCATGTTAATGGTTGTTCAAGGTAGATAACTCAGGTTTATGGATGATCAGGGTAAATAACTCATGTTTATAGTTGTTCAAGTTAGATAACTCAGGTTTATTGATGATCAGAATAGATAACTCATGTTTATGGTTGTTCAAGGTAGATAACTCAGATTTATGGATGATCAGGGTAGATAACTCATGTTTATATTGGTGATCAGGGTAGATACCCCTTTATATGAGAACATAACAAACAAATGTTCTTCATTACATTTCTATAGTAACCATAATTATGATGTGTCAAAATAATAAGACATCTATATATTACAACAATTGACCAAGTTTGAACAAAATTGATCCAAAAACTAAACATGTAATTCACCTGAAAAGGGCAGTTTATTACTTATTTTGGGCAGACAAATGTTTGTCATTGCTTAACATCTTTTTAATAGCAAGGTTGATATCAAGATATTCCATATGTTTGGAGCAAAACTGTAGTATCCAAAGGAAAACATAACTCCAACTACAGTAGATTCTGGCTGGAAACTATCCCAAATGGATTTCAAATATACAACCTGTACTGTTCCCAAAAATGTAACCTAAACTCTTATATGATTGATAGTGCTGAAAAGCATTCAAAAGACTTTTTTACAATAACATTCAAAGTGATAAAGCAAGTAAGAAGCTGAGAACTTAATCACACAGAATTCCAAGTTTTTTATCTTTATATTTTGTCTTCACAACCCAACAAGCTTAAATTACAGATGAAGGTAGAAAATTCTACTCAATGAGCTATCTGTTACATTGACCTTGGAATAACTGATGATTGCAATTAGAACATTAAAAGCTTCATTAAATATAGCCTTAATCAATTATGAGGTATCAATACAGGTGTATCTTTATTTAGTTCCATCCTAAAGATATCTGTCATGACAACACATTAAATTAAATAAATCAAACAATGCAGAATACATAAAATAATGATTTTATATAGATGTGGAACCCTTAACTACATGTACCCTAGCTGGTATAGTGAGACAATATTGTATCACAAAGGACAAACAGCACATGAAAAAGAAAATGTTTAAGAATTTAAGTTCTAATTTCCAATAAGTTTCTACTTTTGTTCAATTTAGCCTTAAATGGTATACATAAAATCATTGATCTGTATTACCTGAATACTTAAAAACTGAAGAAAAAAAATGCACTTAAAATTAAATTCAGAGTGGTTGGGTAAGGAGATATATTTATACTTTGCAAAAAAATACCTTAGCAGCAGATTATTTTCACATTCACAGCCGTGTCCAGTCATGTGCATTTTGACGACAGCCTCTTGAGGGACAGGAACATAGGGGATTTCCACTACAAAGGGCCAAAAAATTCCTATTTATGTTGGAGACCAGGCAAACAGTGACATCATACCACACAAACAGTGACATCACCAAAATAAGAACACAAAAAGTTCTGACATTAATTTATGACCACACAGAAGTCAACTCCTAATCTAGATGAAAGGAAATAGAAAATAATGTATCTGTGTGATTCTAAAAACATAGTGAGGATTAGATATAAACCAAAACTCCACAACAAATTAGACAAAAAAATAAAAATAATATTCTGTTCAGCTTTGCATCTGTTATTATGATGCTTTTTAATTTTGTAACAAATTTAATATAGTGTTAAATTGTTAGCTTTAGAACTGATATGTTTACTTCTGGGGACAATAATATTGTTATTTTTTATAGAAGCTGAACTATAACCCTGGTGACTCTTATCAGCTACATATTACAATCATGTCATCCCTGTTTGTACTGTCTAAGAAACTTTATAATACTCTACTGTAACAAAGGCACTACTTTCCTTTCTTTAAATCCTATTTTGCCTTATTTTATTAAAGGTCAGAGTCATTTGGGACATGCTTTGTTTAAGTCATCTACCAAAGCTGGAGAATTGGTGTGGAAAAACAATACAAAATCAAATGACAGGCACACACAATAGAGAAATGTATGGCAGCTTTAGAGACCTTGATGTCTTTGATATTGTTACAGAAAGAACTCAAATTTCCATAGATGTAATTTGGTTTAAAAACTGTTAAAAACAGTTTGTTTAGAGATCTTGCAATAGATAGGTGTTGGCTATAGACACTATGTTATTAGAGATCTTGCTGTTACAGAAATATTAGGTAGTCATGGAGACCACATTCTTACAAAGATCTTGTTACAGATAGGTGTAGTAGTCATAGCGACCATCCTGTAACAGAGATCTTGTTCTAACAAATGTAGCAGCCTCACAGACCATGTTGTTATGGAGATCTTATTATAGTGAGACACAATAATCACAAAGAGATCATTGTAACCATGAAGACCACATTGTTAGGATCTTGTAAATATTGTCATAACAGTAAAGATGTGGTAGCTATATAGCTTTACTTCCAAATATTAGTCCTCAAGAGCGAGAATATATATACAGTAAAACCCCTCTAACTCGAACCCGGATTCCTCGAATACCCCTTATTCGTCGAACTGGTCGTACGGTCCCGACCATGTCCCTATATAATCTTTGTAACAAAACCCCGGATAGCTCGAAAAGCTATTCCTCGAATACCCCTTATTCCTCGAACAGAAATATATACCTGTTTCAGCAAATACATAGTATCTACCCATGTATTCGTCGAACAGGTGTTCGGCCCTTGATATTTTTTTACCTGTGTCACACCTGACTGCACTGACCGTCACGGATAATAGCTCACGACCTGTGTTTATACAGGTGTCGTATCAAGCCTTTCGGTAATTAAGGGATTAACGGTGTCAGTATTACCTACATACACGATAGCCAGTCGTTGTTTGATGCAAACTTTATTTAAGAAAAGGCATTAAATAATCGATGTCTCTCTCATAATAATTTTCGCTTAAATACCAAAATATGGAAGATGTTGATTCGTGTTAATAGAAAGTACGCATTGTGAAATGACAAAAGAGTCGGAAGAAATCGCTGAAGTCCGACTTCCTATATAAGTTCATTTTTTTTGTATTTCAGTGTTGTTGGTTTTTTTTCAAAAGATATAAACGATACCAAAATTTGATAGTGCTAAGTACAAATCACATTGACCCATGTTCGTTTTTATCAGTGTATTCCGTATCTTTTCCCGCATATTGTATTTTCGTAACTTTCCTCGTGAACACGTGTAACCTAACGCTTTTACAAGGTAGACATAGGTATCGTTGTTTGTTCGTAACTATGCTGGTTAATAACTTTATAGTGTGTATTTATTTTGTAAATGTGTTAAATGATTTTTGATAATTAAATCATCGAAATTGTACACATTGTCTGTTTGAACCAATATGGTATTTTGTACCACGTTTGACGATCGTTTACATTTGATTTACTTTGCCGTCAGTATTTTCAAACCCTCATTTTATGTAATACATATTTTTTTCAACTTGAAATTGCTATCAAAAAAACACTTTCATAAAAAAAACCAAAATGCTGAAATTACGGTAATTAAAATGCCATTGCAATGCATTGTTTGTCGTAGAGAAACCGGACATTTTGACTGTCTTTTGACGATCGATCATGACCAACCTCGGATGAGTCGAATACCCTGTATTCCTCGAATTATTGATCTTGTCCCCTGCTGTTCGAGTTATAGGGGTTTTACTGTATAAACTTTAAACAGTATAAATATCTCCTTCACACATTTTCGGCCTCTTGTACCTGAAGATGGCCAAGAGGCCGAAAATTTGCAAAGGAGATATTAAAACTGTATATAGCTTTATATGGGGATGGGTTACAGAGACTTTCTTGCTACAGCTTTTGATATATTCCCTATCTAACCTTCCACCGGCCATTACCTCATACAAAACTGAACTGGTTTCAGTCGAAAAAGCTGTATACCAAATATATAAGCAAATAAGTCATCCCAGAGGGATCTTGAAGCCCACCTATATATAACTAATAGTTTAATAACAAACTTCAACTATCAAAATCCAAGATGGCTGCCTATTGGTCATCTTTTTATCTAATTGTTCCAAAAGCGATGTGCACAACTAGGGTCCTAGTGGAACATATACATAAGAGAAAACTTTGCTTCTGTACTTCCTGAGAAATAGTGATAACAGGAATTGTAAATAGATACACGGCTGGATCCTTGATTTATATAGAATTGTCAAGGAGGCTGCTGATCAAATCTGAACCAAATCCAATACTTTTATAGAATTTCCTCTACTTGTTTATTTGTCTCTGGAGCACCAGAGTCTTGGTTTATTGGTATACAAAATTGATTTCCTGCTACATATTATACCCAAAATGTTCCCTATTGTGCCCTGCCCCTCAAACTCCAAGGGAGATAAGGCCATAGTTTATACAAAATTGGTTCCCAAAACCCCAATGATGCTTCAGACCACATTTGTTAACAATTAATTGACATAAATGGCAATGTTTACCGACAACATGCACAGATGGACAGACAGACAGGCGGTGCCAGGTGAGCTTAACATATGTCAACTAAAAATCATACAATTCTAAGGAATGTTAGTACTTTAAAATGTTTGCTAAAGAAGGGACACACAGTTCAGAACCAAGAACTGACCTCCAAGATCACATTATTTCCTATGAACACACAAAACATTAGGTCAGACCACGATAAGATAGCAAACATACAGCTACCACACAAACAACAGTCACATTACATCAGAGTATACTACAGGACCACTACACAGCCAGAAGGTCTCCAAACACCTCTACACAACACACATACATCTGTACCTCGGGTAATTTTACAGTGACCATCTGCTGCTAAGGTGTTTTTATTATTTGTTGTACAATGCCCTGCATTCTGTATTTATGTATTACAGAGTTATCTGCCCCTGTCGTGGGTATTGATTGTGACATGAATTGTTGCAAGCACCTGTACCTACAAAGGGAGATTACTCTGTAATAAGTAAATACAAAACAACAAGACAAATATACATTCTTAATTTAATAGCCATGCTGTAATGTGTTAATTAATCTGTTAAACATTAATGAAAATATTGGGAAAATAAAATAAAAATTGGATCCAGCATAAGTTCTTCAACAGCTCTTGTCAAAAGGAAGCAGTTTGTTCAAACTGCTTCTTTCAACTACACATAAGTTATGCAATGTTTGAAAGACCAAAATGTCCCTATTAATTTCCATCCCTTAAATTTTATGCAAAAACAAAATAAAAAGAAAGATTTCTATATGACCAAGCATAAAAAAAAAAAAAACAACAAATAATTACACCATGAAAAAATGATGAAGTTTTATGTAGTATGATTAATACAGGTTAATGCATAGTATTACATGTATATGTGTATGATTAATACCCAGTAAAATATCATTGATATATCTGACTGCTAAATTGTTTCTAGTCCTATTATAAACATGTAAATAAATTGATGATTGGTACTCAATGAAATAATTTAATTTCATATGTTACACTCATTTCTATTGGTTAGATCTTTGAGGTTATTTTTCCATAGACCGAAGGAATTGTACGTCAAGTATTATGACGTCATACATACGGAATGGTTCCGTGGGGTATCTTAAAAGCGGCACAGTTATTGGTCAAACTGAATTATTATATTGGATAAGACATCAATGCACCTCAACTCCATTTGTTTTATTGTAAAAGTAAGTAAAATCACTAAAATTTATGCCTAATTAGTATCTGATTGAGTTATCTGAATTAAATTATAAGCATTACTCTCAATATCTTTTGGGGTTATGAAGTTATAGACAAAAAACGGACGGACATTCTTTTTTATAGACGCTTTGTGTCTATGCATAACCCCAAAAGATATTGAGAATAATGCTTAAATACCATAGAAATATCTTAATGCTACAAAGATTATAGTCCTAGGATACACCTGTTAAAGTTGATGATTGCTACCAAGTATACTATATTAGAAATATTTTACAGATACAGTGATAGAATTCCCTTTTAGTTAATAAATGATCCTCCTAAATGGTTAATACAGTAAAGTAATTTCTTTATAATCAAATCTGCATGTCTAATAAACCAGAATTGGTAAATAAGTATTTGTATGAACTCATTCACCCCTGAAATTCCAAATTGGACTGTTCCAGCCTTTAAAATGGAACAATCTAAATGCCACTTAGGGGGTGATATGATTAACCATCACGAACAGGAGGTTTCAATCAGCATCAGTTTAGCCCTATGTAATCTGGTGACTCAGTTCCTTTCTTGTCACACATTAGTATATAAAACTAAGGGAAGTAACTCCTGACCTAGCTTACAAGAAGTTTATTCTGGTGACTCGGTTCTTTCTTGTCACAAATTAGTATATAAAACTAAGGGAAGTAACTCCTGACCTAGCTTACAAGAAGTTGAATCTGGTGACTCGGTTCCTTTCTTGTCACACATTAGTATATAAAACTAAGGGAAGTAACTCCTGACCTAGCTTACAAGAAGTTTAATCTGGTGACTCGGTTCCTTTCTTGTCACACATCAGTATATAAAACTAAGGGAAGTAACTCCTTACCTAGCTTAGAAGAAGTGAACTCCTCTGTAACGTCACATTGTTATAATTTACTCTATTTTTATTTCTTACATTTTAATTTATTTTTGGCTATTTCATTTATCTTACAAAAATATGATTTTACAGATAAACTTCATCATAAGAATGCAAAACCTCAATAATTGTAATGACCTTAAAATACAAATTAACTGAACAATCATCATGCTAATTAACTAAACGTGTAAAATGGGATGGGACGGAACGGAAATGTCTTTAGATTTTGTAAATCAAGGTCTATGAATCATCAGAGCGTGACATTCCAATAACTGTACCATCACCTTCCTTTGTGTGACAAGGATGACCGGACAGACATAGAAATTATACATATCGCCATACCCTAACCTCCACTAGATATAACGTACAAACTTACATATTATCTAAACCACTCTATTTAATGAGATACAAATTTCTGTATGATTTCATAAGTAAGTTAATATATTATGATAGAAATAGTTTGTGACGTTTGGTCTGTAACCTAACTTAACAATGGAAAGCTACATCTCAAAAACAGGCTACAAAAGGATGATAGTTCCAATGTCAATCTATGTTTGGATAGAAATTCATATAAAACAGAGATTCAGATGATTCTAAAATAGAGTTTCACAAATTAGCAAATATATATTTAGACGATAAATAGAAATCCATTATAGTAAACCAACTTAATTTAACATTTTTATGTTAAACAATATTTTCACAATCATTTAATTTCGCTATTTAGAATCACATTGTTCTACTCTTCAAGTGCAAAAAGTTTTCTCGGCAAACAATTTTTTGGATATCTTAATTGATTTGCAAAATATGTGAATAAAATCACATGAGAACATAAGTTAGATTACAGTAGCTTTTCTATCGTCTAAAGACACAGAAATAGAGGATAATGGATAAGCTTGCTTCATGCTTTAAGATTAAGATGTCAGTGGCTTATAAGTTGTGAGGCATGGTGTCTGTTTAGTTCTCTCCCTCAGGTGTTATATACTGGCATCACCTACCTGATGTTTTATCCTGGAAGTAAGCCAGCAGACAGCGCGCCACAGCCTGGTGACAAATCACCAACACATTCTCCTGGCGTTCTAGCTCCTGTAACAGTTACGAGAGCTTGGATCATATCATCTAACATAGTTAGAACTAGACATCCAAAACTAGTCTTAGGCGGTTGGAGCATTTTATTAAGTAATTTATTCAAGTATAAATACTGAATGACCTGCAGATTTTTATACAAGCCTATGTGGGGCTTTAATTGTCAAGGCTTGTCTGAAAACAATATAAAATCATCAGGTCTGTCATTAAATGAAAAACAAACAACTAGGTTAGCAGTTAGACCATAAACGAAAATGGCCTCAGTCAAATGTCAATAATGACTGAGGTTGTGATCACAGTAGCTTGATTAGTTCATGAATATTAGATTTGCAATAAATTAACAACTATCAAAACATATACAGAATGCCATTTATTTTGTACTCTGTAATACGCATGAATCAAAGACTGCAAAAGAAACTAGAACTGTTACCCAGGAGACCCAACTTCCTCCAAAAACACTTTATAGATATACTTACCATTATCACAGGTTCTAGTCTGGCCACGAGGTCTTGATACGACTGGAACATAACATTAGTATGCTAAATCATGTCAGTTATTTAATATATCATCTTTACAGCTGGCTGTCAATGTCTGAAAACTGTGTAACCATAGAAATAGTTTATTTGACCTTGTCTTGAATCCTATCAATTCCACTGAATAAGATGGATACATTCTCAAAGGATGTCACACATAAAGGAATGAAAGACAACTATCATTATCTAGAAAATGAACAACTAAAATCAACATATATATACCAGTAACTCTAGAATAAAAAATCAGTCACAAGTGTTATGAATAAGGTAACTTATTTATAAAGGAAAATGGTGGGCTAAAATTTTTTAAATCAATAGATCAATAATATGAACAGGATTAATCCACACCATCTCACCTCTCCGCTGGGATATCGGTAATGGAATTTGTCCTGGTCTCTCATGGCGAATTCCTCAGGGTATTTCTCCTGGATTTCCTCATATGTCATCCCCTCACAGATACCCTGGAAAACAAGAAACCAGAAACTTCACTGAAGCTCAGAGTTGAAGAAAGTTGTATTTTTGTACTGGATCAATACTCTCTATATTTTATTTATTTCTCATTAAATGGTGTAACCGTAACTCATTCACCACTGAAATTTCATAATGAACTGGTCTAGTCTATGATTTAAAAGTCTTTTCGGGGCGAATGAGTTGAGCATAAATAATGATGTGAGAAAGATCACCAAACGGAATTATCAGGGAACAATTTTAATTATGGCTAAGTAAATGAAATTTAGCATTGTGGAAAATTCACAATCTGGACGGTTTTGGCTGGCTGGGCATGTGTTCAGATAGTTGTATGTTCATTGTATGTTCCACTTTCATACATAGTGTACTAAGGTTACTGTGTGAGTTACTTACAGCATCTATTTCATTTAGAGCCTTCCAGTGCTCTATAGGGGCTGTGAGGAACTTTCCCGTCTGTTTGGTACGCTTCAGTTCACTGGTCCAGACTTTAAGATTGGGAATTTTCTCCTCCTCCACATACTTAGCCAGAGCTTCAGCATACTGAGTATAGAGAGTAAGGTTATAAATTAGCTAGAGCTTCAGTATACTGAGTATAGAGAGTAAGGTTATAAATTAGCTAGAGCTTCAGTGTACTGAGTATAGAGAGTAAGGTTATAAATAAGCTAGAGCTTCAATATACTGAGTATAGAGAGTAAGGTTATAAATTAGCTAGAGCTTCTGTATACTAAGAGAGATAGTAACACTGAAGCTCTGGCTAATTTACAACCTTACTCTCTATACTCAGTACACTGAAGCTCTAGCTAATATATAACCTTACTCTCTATACTCAGTATACTGAGCTCTGGCTAATTTATATAACCTTACTCTCTATACTCAGTAAACTGAAGCTCTTGCTAATTTATAACCTTACTCTCTATACTCAGTACACTGAAGCTCTGGCTAATTATAAACCTTAACTCTCTATACTCAGTATATGATAGCTGTAGTAATTTATAACCTTACTCTCTATACTAGTACAACT
>SAYR01037147.1:0-14754 GCA_004382745.1 Argopecten irradians irradians | reverse complement strand
GTAAATGGACCCCGTTTGAGTGTAGTGAGGCGATGACCCTGGGGCGGTGGCCAGGTGTTCTGGCCAACGGTTCACCTGATGACAGTATGACACCTGTTACATAGCAGTTGCAAATCACTTTCCGTTAATTAATATCAAATTACGCTATCACAGCTCGATCGACACTATCTCTTCGCCATGATACATGTATGTTGGGTACCATCGATAATTTGTTAACACTTGTACTTGAGCTTTTAAAGTTTCCATATGTACAAACTCAACCAATAGAAAATTAATATTTGAAAACTTAATGGAAATCAGTCAATTATTGAATTCAGAGTACGTGGTTTTAATTGTGCTATCTTTCACGACCCTATCTGAACAGTATCGTCGCCATTATAAATTTAGGGTAGCTTCGATGATTTGTGTACAGTTTTACCTCCGAAAATTCAAAAGGTTCATATGTTCAAATTAGATCAATTTAATATATTAACATTTAAAATTTACCAGAACAAAATATTTGAAAAACTAAATGGAAATTGGTCAATTATTGAAATCAGAGTATGCGGGTTTTATTATATTAATATTTCACGGGGCGATCGATTGTACCGATCGAGGAAGTAATCATGTCTGGATGAGGACATTCACAGTTAAACTTACGTTTATTAATGTAACACCTCTACAATTATGAAAATGTGATGGATTATTCAAATAAATTACATTTTCAATAAACAGCAAACATTAAGCTATTTGGTGGTTTTTTTTTCTGTTTATCTCTGTTATAGCCTAGATCGCTTCATCGGACGAAGCGTAGAGTCTCTCTCTGTGTCTGAGTCTTGAAGGCTATACATTAAGTTTGTAAAATAGATATTATTTTTCTAATCTTAATTTTCCCAAACAGCTTTATTTATAATGCATAGAACCATATTGAAATAAAAGTCAATTTTAAGTGAAATGTAAATATTCCGCTTCAACAGAGATTTGAATATAATTTATTTAACTATCCTACTTTACCAAGCAATTTTTTTTACTAAAGCCGAATTGAATTCCCAGGTTTTAATTCATTTAATTTATATGTGTCGTATTTTTCATTCTAACAAATCAAGAAAAGCTTTTTAAATATGTCATTAATCACCAAAATTTACTAACATAATGATCATTACTTACAGAGTTTTCAATACATAGGTTTTAATTTTACAATTTTTCATAAAAAAACAACACGTAAAATATATATACATGCATGAGATGAGCGTCTCTAATGTAACAGTAAAAAAGTTATGAGATACTTTTCGATGTTTATTGGTTTGTAGTCAAATATGTCGTACACAGCTTCACGGGCTAACACTATGATAACTCGCCTCCAGCTTTTAGTGTGCAGAGGCACGGCTTGGTCTCGCGGTAACCGTTCATCCGTTTACGATAACAATAGGTGTGTACGTGATATCGCGAGAACAGCCCTAGTTACTTATCCCAATACTATTTAAATCTCTGATAGCAATGATGGGACAATCTAATAAATATAAAACTGAATTGGTTAGAACATTAAAATATAACAAATATAATTCATTCATAATAACAGTTTGGTTATTGTAAGTTGAGTCTGAGAAAACCATTGAGATACATACATGCATGTACTTTTGAAGTGTTTAAGATAACACCATATTTTGAAAATAGTAATATAAAGCATTGAAAATTTTCAATTTCAAGAGTAAAACTGAGGGAGGTCAGATGAACACAGATTACAGTAAACCTGTCTCAATACAAATCTTGGCAGATACTTACTAATATATTAGCTTCTATAATGACGGGGTCTTCACATATAGATTCCACAAAGAACAATTTGAATTTATTTTCACGATGTATCATATCTACAAGCAGTTTCCTCCTATATCTCGTCGTGTTTGTGGCGTCTAGAACCTGAAAGATAAGACAAGAGGTTCATGGACTTGTGATTCTGATTGTATTCTGATTCTTACTGATAAATCCTTACATGATATGATATAGAAACAAGACTGGACCACCCAGTACAATTCTAATACCCTTCATATCCTGGTAAGATTTAAATGTTGACAGTTCTCCATAACAATCATACTAGGGATGTGAAATTAATGATAGGGAGATATGCTTTACTATCTGTACTAGGTATTAACAAATAACAAAAGTGGCAACTTTGAATATCCCATGAAAATATTTGGCTACAGAACTCATCTTTTTCCCTCTTCCAATTTTCACAGCATGTTTTGTGGTAAACTTATGCCATAAAATGTATATTCATTTAATGCTATTTATAGTGTTTAAAACTCTTTTGTTATAGACAAAACCATTAAAAATATACAGTTTATAACTATAACGGAGCCCTAGGTTTGATTCCTGAACAGGGCACACAACAGGAATGTGTATTGGAATGTGTAATTTTCCCTGTTCTAAAACAATCTGGATACATTTCAATTCAGGCTTTGAATTTCTATTTATATTTGTTTTATATCCTACTGATGTCAAAGGTATCGAATGAAGTTTCTGGAGCAAAGAAATTGAAAATATGTCTGATTCTTGGAGAATTTAATTATCTACTTAGATGTATAGGATACTGTATAGGGCTTTGAACTTACAAGGTCAATATTTCACAGTTTCCTTTATGGAGCATATTCACAGAGGTTAAATTTCATGGTTTATTTTTTATCAATTGTTCTTAGATATGTCATTTGACTACTATACATTAATGAACATTTTGCCATACAGCATAAGTAACGAGATAATGATCTGCACCATATATATCATACATACCGCTACTTCTCCTCCATTCCTCAGGAATTTTGTAGCATCATCCATGGCCATTAAGGCACATTTTCTGTAAAATATAACATTAATGTCAAACACTTCATAATTTCATTATATTTCAATATAGAATTTTACCGGGTAATCACTGCCTCCACCAGGAATCAAATGCGGGACAAAGTGATAATCGGTAGGATATGCAATCATGATCACTGTGGAAATTGTTACTATTAGCTTTATATACATAGATTATCTGAATTCCTGGATCGTATTGTATATACATACATGGATATGAATTGTACACTTATTTATATACATATGTATATTGTGGCTAGTATTGACCAAGGTAGCATGTATATGTCTCATAAACACAACACTATTATATTTAAAGTATTTATCAGTATAATACAATCATTTACATTCCTACACAATTGACCTCTATTCAGGAAGCTAGGAAATAGGCAGTGTTCAATCTACGATTGTTTTTTGTGGGTCCTTTTCAATGGTTTTTGTGAAAACAATGGGTCCCACAGTGTTATAGATACCCATTTCCAGAAATCTCATGGGTCCTTTTAAAATTCCGTGAGTCCAGGACTTAGAATGCACACGTAGATTTATCACTGAATAGGGCCGTTATAGAGTGGTTAAGATGCTCTGACATATTGGTACTACAAGCTGGGTCAAGAGTTCAATGATTCCCATATACACTAACCCCTGGCTGATGATTTTTTCCTAGTTCTCCAGCTTTCCTCCACTATCTAATCCTTGTATGACCTTAAATAACCCTGGCTGTTAATTAATATAATAGGACATAAAAACAAACATGCTAGGAAATATATTGGTTTTATTGATACTTGACAGACCAGTGACGAGTGGTTCATATTTGGGTCTGCAGAATGTTTGGTTTGGTGTTAACGTCCTATTAACAGCCAGGGTCATGTAATATGTAGGGACATCTACTACTCAGCCACCGCATACCAGCACTAAGCACTCCTCACTAATTAATGTTCTATCTACTTGTAAATAATAGTAGGTATCGTGATCAGCTAGGGAAATAATAGATTTATTGATACTTTTCCGACCAGTGTTTCATGTTAAGGTTCAGTAACAACAATTAACAAGACATGCTCTACTGAATACCAATACGAATTTCTTAATGTATTTAATACAACTCATCCACCCACAACATTCCAGCAACGGAAATATAAGACACTCTACACATCATGAGTTTTATAACATTAAAGATGCTCCACCGCTGACAGAGCATAAATGATATTCATCACTTTAACAATAATTGGTGTTTAATCATGTATATATGTGTCTAATTAACACAAAAAATAATATAAAATAATTTATTTTGCATTTGGTGCATGCGCAATCCGTACTTCATTCCATATAGAATATAGTGCCACGGAATTTTTTCGGGATGCAATTAATTATTTTTTGTAATTTTAACTTATAGTAAAATTCGAAGCTCAAACTTTCCAGAGGTGGTAATGGTGTAAAGTAAGTAACTTGTGTAACTGAAGAAAAATATTAAATCGTCTGCTGCTGTTTTTTATAGTGAAAAAAATACCATTTGTCAGCGGTGGAGCATCTTTAAATCACATAATTGGAAATTTAATATGAAGTGAAGCATTGCCTCACCTGACACTGACTACATTTACTTGAGTGTCTTATGGTCACTAGCCAAAATGGTTATCATAACTGGAGTAAATGCATGTTAAAAACCTGCAACACATTTAGGAATTACCAAGTATCACGTCAGATGAATGATAGACACCTAAATTCCTTAATATGTTGCAGGTTTTAACATGTATGGCTAGTGACCATAGGACCAAAGTAAACAAGGTTAATTAGTCAGTGTGAGGTGAGGCAATGCTTCACTTCATATCAAATTTCCAATTATCTGATTTAATGTAATAAAACTCATGATGTATAGAGTATCTTATGTTTCAGTTGGTGAAATGTCGCATTTACACTTACTGTCGTATTTCTAGGGCCTCCTTGTTGTCAGCCCTAAAGAAATCATGACTTCTGTATTTATCTGTGGCAGCTCGCCTGTACTCGCCAACATTGAACACTGAAAAATGATCAAACTATTTGCTTTACAACATTCTCATACTATATAATGAAACAGAGTCATATTTCAAATTAGATTTGTTTAAATATGTAACCCTGCATGGTAATGCTATGGATATAGGTAAGTAATTTTCCATTATATTTTCTGAAGTAGCTACCAGCTACTACCATAAGGAGAGACCCAACCTCAAAATGAACCCGATGGATACAGGGTAATTTTACATCAAAGTCTATCTCAGAATCCAGATTTTCAGTACATCCTATATCTCCCATGTACATCAGACATGTTTACTCTATTCCATCAGAACGTATAAGTGTTAATCAGTGAGGTAATAGATTACACCAAGCAACAGTTATGTAACACCTGTCAGTACTAATATACATATAATTAACAAAGGAGAGTTAGCATGGCTACTATGTCTTTGTTACTCATTATTGTATAATGACTAGCATATAAACTTAGTTAGGAACAAGAGGCCCAGAGGGCCTGTATCGCTCACCTGGTTTGTAATACCAAGTAATAATTTGAATACAGCTTCATCATTTCTTTTCTGAAGGAATTTTAATATTTACCTCAAATTCCCCTATTGGGCCCCGCCCCTCCTGCCCCCAGGGGGTCAGAGCCAAAATTTATACAAGTTCTGTTCCCCTTCCCCTAAGGATGTTTGTGGCCAAATTTGGTTACAATCCATGCAGAACTCTAGGACAAGTAGCGATTTATAGGATTTACCTCTATTTCCCCTGTTGGGCCCAGCATGGCTACTATGTCTTTGTATCTCATTATTGTATAATGATAAGCATGTAAACTTAGTTAGGAACAAGAGGCCCAGAGGGCCTGTATCGCTCACCTGGTTTGTAATGCCAAGTAATAATTTGAATACAGCTTCATCGTTTCTTTTCTGAAGGAATTTTAATATTTACCTTAAATTCCCCTATTGGGCCCCGCCCCTCCTGCCCATAGGGGGTCAGAGCCAAAATTTATACAAGTTCTGTTCCCCTCCCCGCCCCTCCTGCCTCCGGGACGGACGGACGGACGGACGGACAGACGCCGCGCCATGACATAAGCTCACCGGCCCTTCGGGCCAGGTGAGCTAAAAATTGACTGAAGTCAAAACTATGTCATGTCTTTATATATAACTTAACAAGAATTTGTTTTGAGAAATTGCAGCCAGATCCCACAACCATAACAATCTTCCTTAAATCCTATCAAGTCTTCTCTACCTCCATCCCTACCCATTCCCCAACAATCCTAGCTCTACAGATCTTAATTAGCTTTAGAGAATCCCTTCTTCCTGAATTTTACGCTCGGAGGTCCCCCTTCAACTCACCTGAATTCTACACTCGGAGACCCCCTCAAACCACCTGAATTCAACACAGAAGAATTACCTATCCTGAACCTATCTCAGTGTAATAACTACATATCATTAAAGCAGCACTTCCCTTGATGCTGACAGCTACAGCTAGGTGCCAAAAGTCTTGTCTATACTTAACTCTACTCAGATCCCCCACATTCCTAGCGATGACATTAACTTGGCTATAATACACATGTATAAATATACACATGTACACAAAGTACCAAAACATTACAACATAACAATAGGAAAGTAACAAACAAACCATCTCCACCACTTATCACAAGTATAAACACACTAACCTTAACCTTGAGCTCTTACTCTCAGATTCTGGGCCGTTTCCTTCCATATATACAACTTCAGTAGTAACATTCTATACTGAATTTTATTCCAAGATTCTGGGTCATTTTCTTCCATATATACAACTTCAGTAGTAACATTCTTTACCAAATTTTACTCCTAGATTCTGGGTCGATTCCTTCCATATACAACTTCAGTAGTAACATTCTTTACCAAATTTTACTCCAAGATTCTGGGCCGTTTCCTTTCATATATACAACTTCAGTAGTAACATTCTATACTGGATTTTACTCCAAGATTCTTGGCCGTTTCCTTCCATATATACAACTTCAGTAGTAACATTCTATAATGGATTTTACTCCCAGATTCTGGGTCGTTTCCTTCCATACACAACTTCAGTAACAACATTCTATACTGAATTTTATTCCAAGATTCTGGGTCATTTTCTTCCATATATACAACTTCAGTAGTAACATTCTTTACCAAATTTTACTCCTAGATTCTGGGTCGATTCCTTCCATATACAACTTCAGTAGTAACATTCTTTACCAAATTTTACTCACAGATTCCGGGTCATTTCCCTCCATATATACAACTTCAGTTGTAACATTCTATACTGGATTTGAATACCAAATTTTACTCCAAGATTCTGGGTCATTTCCTTCCATATATACAACTTCAGTAGTAACATTCTTTACCAATTTTTACTCCTAGATTCTGGGTATATTCCTTCCATATACAACTTTAGTGGTAACATTTTATACCATATTTCACTCCTAGATTCTGGGTCGATTCCCTACATATACAAATTATACAACTTCAGTAGTAACATTCTTTACCAAATTTTACTCCCAGTTTCTGTTTCCTTCCATACAACTTCAGTAGTAACAACCAATATTAAATTTTACTTCAAGATTCTGGGTAGCTTCCTTCTGTACAACTTCAGTAGTAACATCCTTTACCAAATATTACTCCAATTTTTTTATCATATATATTGTCAAACATATCTCCATACATCAATGTTTTCTAAACAAAGTTACAAACAAATAGAAAAAAAAATCATTGATTGTGCTTGTTGCTGTATTTGAACCTAGTTCAAAAAGATTTCAGGGCTTGTTGCAGAGCAGAGCTTATTGTTGAGTGGGGGCTTATTGCAAAGAGGGGGCTTATTGTTGAGAGGGGGCTTATTGCACAGAGGGGGCTTATTGTCGATATGGGACTTATTGTCGAGAGAGGACTTAATGTCGAGAGGGGGGTTTATTGCAAAGAGGGGACTTATTGTCAAGTGGAGACTTAATGTCGAGAGGGGGCTTATTGCTGATAGGATATGTATATGGTAGTAGTAAAATTCTATACCTGAAGATTGATTACTGAAACATTTCATCCATTCATGATTTAACAAACAAGTTAGCTATCCTCCAAAATAATTTCTTCTTCAAGGCTACAAAACTTAAAATCATTGATTTTTACCTCTCGTGCGTATGCCAATCCAGTTGAGATAACGGGTGAGTTTTTTTGACATATACGTCTTGCCTCTTGCTGGGAGTCCAACCATTGCAATGACGATCGGAGCTTTCACCACATGAGGGCATGATGCTGAAAAGATATAAAACATCATTAGTTACTTCACTTTACAAAATGGTAATTACAGATGGTCTAAAACAAAACAAGAGATCTCAGAGGGATCTTGGCGCCCACCAAAGAATGATCTATATCTGACAAAGGAAAGATGGATCTTTTCTCTACTTTTTAAACTTTTTCAAACATACTATATATAAAATTTGAGACAGATCGCTTCAGTACCTTTTGAGAAATAGCGGTAACAAACTTCAACTATCAAAATCCAAGATGACTCCTTGGCGGCCATCTTGTTGATCAATCGGTCCCAAATCACAATATGCACAACTAGGGCCCTAGGGAACCTACATGTGAAATTTGAGAAAGATCCATTCAATACTTTCTGAGAAATATAGCGATAACAAACTTTGAATATAAAAATCCAAGATGGCTGCCTGCCTGGCAGCAATTTTGTTGACCGATCGGTCCCGAATCACAATATGCACAACTAGGGCCCTAGGGGAACCTACATATGAATTTTGAGACAGATCCCTTCAGTACTTTCTGAGAAATAGCGATAACAAACTTTGAATAACAAAATCCAAGATGGCTGCCTGGCGGCCATCTTGTTAACCGATCGGTCCCAAAATGCAATATGCACAACTAGGTCCCTAGGGGAACCTACATATGAAATTTGAGACAGATCCCTTCAGTACTATCTGAGAAATAGCCATAACAAACTTTAACTATCGAAATCCAAGATGGCGGCCTGGCGGCCATCTTGTTCACCGATTGGTCCAAAAATGCAATATGCACAACAAGGGCCCTAGGGGAACCTACATATTAAATTTGAGAAAGATCCCTTCAGCACTTTTTGAGAAATGGGGATATCAAACCTTAACTATCAAAATCCAAGATGGCCGCCTGGCGGCCATCTTGTTTTTCCGATCAGCCTCAAAATCTGTATGGCACAACTAGGGACCAAGGGTAACCTCCATGTGAAGTTTGAACAAAATCCCTTCAGTAGTTCTCAAGAAATATCGATAACAAACTTCAACTGCCAAAATCAAAGATGGCTGCCTGGCGGCCATCTTGATTTTCTGATCAGCCTCAAAATCTGTATGGCACAACTAGGGACCAAGGGTAACCTCCATGTGAAGTTTGAACAAAATCCCTTCAGTAGTTCTCAAGAAATATCGATAACAAACTTCAACTGCCAAAATCAAAGATGGCTGCCTGGCGGCCATCTTGATTTTCTGATCAGCCTCAAAATCTGTATGGCACAACTAGGGACCAAGGGTAACCTCCATGTGAAGTTTGAACAAAATCCCTTCAGTAGTTCTCAAGAAATATCTATAACAAACTTCAACTGCCAAAATCAAAGATGGCTGCCTGGCGGCCATCTTGTTTTTCCGATCAGCCTCAAAATATCAGCCTCAAAATCAGACGCAGGACGATTTGAATAGCCCACCATCTGATGATGGTGGGCTAAAAATATAGTGTCAAACATGCCCAAATAATCACCCCCGTATAAAGATCACTATCTAAGGGTCCTGTGTCATCTGGAAAATCCTGTTGATATTATTTCTTTGACCCTTATCTAAGGGCACCAAACGGTCAATTTCAACCCAATTTGACCTTTGTATAAAGACCACCTGACCATTTTTCCCTTGTCTTTTGGGTGAGCTTTATGGACAGGTTTCACTGTACTTTGTCAATTGATGATCTAATATGCACATTAAAGTATTTTACCATAGCTTTCAGTAAGGCTATAAAAAAAATCTGCACAGATTAGTATACTGCTTACAAATAGACCGACAATTTATGATTGATACCAGAAAGTTGTGTATAGCTGGGAAGTACATACTTATTTATTGTATGGTTAAAGTATCACAGGAAGGGCTATCACAAGTGGTTAGACACTACCAGGAAACATCAATCAGCTTATAGCTGTTGACTAATCCCAATGAGTTTCGTATGAAGCATTATAATTAGGTTTATAGATATAATCATAGATAACTCTTCCTATTTTTGTAAACCAGTTAGTAATTTTTATATCAGGTATATGAATTTAGTTTTACTAACAATAATAAGGGCGCAGCCCGTAGAAGCTCTTCTAAGGTAACGCATACATGATAATATCAGAAAAAACACAATCTTCAAAATTCAATCCTACACACTGACAGCTTCAGTCTGCGACCGCCATTTTTTTACCCACTGTAAAAAATCCCATCAGCGTGAATGCGATGCTTTGAAGTCAGCTCAATATATAATCAAGCGGTTCAAATGCTTTTATGATCCAACGAACGTAATCTTCGTCCGGTAGAAGCTCAGTGCAATTACTATTTATTTGCAAGCGTTCAAGTGATAGACCACCTTCCAATATAATCAGCTGACCCAAAACGGAATATCTGTTATGGAAAAAAAAAAATCTTCTTTCTCTTATGTGGATTTCTTTCTCAAATGGTGGTTTTTGGACAAGGAAAGATCGAGATATATGAAAAAAAATAAACAGAAAATTCGGCTCCGTTATTTCCATAAATTGAACTTTTTAACATTGCATAATTAATGGTTACTGAAACATCTGGCTGCACCCTTTACGGCCTTGCCTTCAGTCATATTATGGTAATATGAGTGGGTCAGTGTAGCTTGTGTACAAATAAAGTTAAGTTAAAAACAATCTCTCTCACTTCTTTGGCTCAGTCAGTAAATCCGGTCTTTTATCTTGCAGGAGGCCTTGGTTCGATTACTGATTAGGGCACTCAACAGGAATGTGTAATTTTTTGTTCTTTTCTTCTACATGTGGAATGAGAGAGGGACAGACAGACAGAGGTAGATAGACAGCTGCATAAATGATGAAAACTACAATTTATAAGGATTCCTCAATTATAAACGTCATGTTTATATAATGTTTTGATACATTGAAGTCAGGCACGGGGTTTATAATTGCTTCAATATGTTCTACCTATACACTAACTATTCTAAATGGCTTTTACAGATAACTAATAGTGTAGATACAGCTGGGAATTATGGAGAGTACATCATTGTACAACTAAAACATTATTTTACTGCCCTGCTAACATTGGCTCCGTGATGCTTTACTTTTATCTGACGATATTCGTAACACTTTCTATCAGCTAACTTATATTAATGTGTTATAGTGAGGTGTTTTGTTAACTTGTTGTTATTGGTAATATGTGATAACCTTAACTACCATCAGATACGAATAGTCAACCATGCCTCAGTACGGGTCAAAATCACCTTAACGACCATCAGATACGGATAGTCAACCATGCCTCAGTACGGGTCAAAATCACCTTAACAACCATCAGATACAAAGCTAGTCAACCATGTCTCAATACAGGTTAAAATCACCTGAACGACCATCAGATACATAGCTAGTCAACCATGCCTCAGTACAGGTCAAAATCACCTTAACTACCATCAGATACGAATAGTCAACCATGCCTCAGTACGGGTCAAAATAACCTTAATGACCATCGGATATATAGCTAGTCAACCAAGCCTCAGTACCGGTCAAAATCACCTTAACAACCATCAGATACGAATAGTCAACCATGCCTCAGTACGGGTCAAAATAACCTTAACTACCATCAGAAACATATAATCAACCATGTCTCAAAACAGGTTAAAATCACCTTAACGACCATCAGATACATATAGTCAATCATGTCTCAATACAAGTCAAAATCACCTTAACAACCATCGGATACATATCGCTAGTCAACCATGCCTCAGTACGGGTCAAAATCACCTTAACGACCATCAGATACATATCGTCAACCATGTCTCAATACAAGTCAAAATCACCTTAACAACCATCGGATACATAGCTAGTCAACCGTGCCTCAAAACGGGTCAAAATCACCTTAACCATCGGATACATATAGCTAGTCAACCATGCCTCAAAACGGGTCAAAATCACCTTAACCATCGGATACATATAGCTAGTCAACCATGCCTCAGTATGGGGTCAAAATCACCTTTAACAACCATCAGATACATAGCTAGTCAACCATACCTCAGTACAGGTCAAAATCACCTTAACTACCATCAGATACGAATAGTCAACCATGCCTCAGTACGGGTCAAAATAACCTTAATGACCATCGGATACATAGCTAGTCAACCATGCCTCAGTACCGGTCAAAATCACCTTAACAACCATCAGATACGAATAGTCAACCATGCCTCAGTACGGGTCAAAATAACCTTAACTACCATCAGAAACATATAGTCAACCATGTCTCAAAACAGGTTAAAATCACCTTAATGACCATCAGATACATATAGTCAACCATGTCTCAAAACAGGTTAAAATCACCTTAATGACCATCAGATACATATAGTCAACCATGTCTCAATACAGGTTAAAATCACCTTAACAACCATCGGATACATATAGTCAACCATGTCTCAATACAGGTTAAAATCACCTTAACAACCATCAGATACATATAATCAACCATGTCTCAATACAGGTTAAAATCACCTTAACGACCATCAGATACATATAGTCAACCATTTCTCAATACAGGTTAAAATCACCTTAACAACCATCAGATACATATAGTCAATCATGTCTCAATACAAGTCAAAATCACCTTAACAACCATCGGATACATATCGCTAGTCAAACATGCCTCAGTACGGGTCAAAATCACCTTAACGACCATCAGATACATATCGTCAACCATGTCTCAATACAAGTCAAAATCACCTTAACAACCATCGGATACATAGCTAGTCAACCGTGCCTCAAAACGGGTCAAAATCACCTTAACCATCGGATACATATAGCTAGTCAACCATGTCTCAGTACAGGTCAAAATCACCTTAACGACCATCTGATACATAGCTAGTCAACCATGCCTCAGTATGGGGTCAAAATCACCTTTAACAACCATCAGATACATAGCTAGTCAACCATACCTCAGTACGGGTCAAAATCACCTTAAAGACCATCAGATACATAGCTAGTCAACCATGCCTCAGTACGGGTCAAAATCACCTTAATGACCATCGGATACATAGCTAGTCAACCATGCCTCAGTATGGGTCAAAATTACATTAATGACCATCGGATACAAAGCTAGTCAACCATGCCTCAGTACCGGTCAAAATCACCTTAAAGACCATCGGATACATAGCTAGTCAACCATGCCTCAATACGGGTCAAAATCACCTTAATGACCATCGGATACATAGCTAGTCAACCATGCCTCAGTACGGGTCAAAATCACCTTAATGACCATCAGATACATAGCTAGTCAACCATGCCTCAGTACGGATCAAAATCACCTTAACGACCATCTGATACATCTGATACATAGCTAGTCAACCATGCCTCAGTACGGGTCAAAATCACCTTAACGACCATCGGATACATAGCTAGTCAACCATGCCTCAGTACGGGTCAAAATCACCTTAACGACCATCTGATACATAGCTAGTCAACCATGCCTCAGTACGGGTCAAAATCACCTTAACAACCATCTGATACATAGCTAGTCAACCATGCCTCAGTACGGGTCAAAATCACCTTAACGACCATCTGATACATAGCTAGTCAACCATGCCTTAGTACGGATCAAAATCACCTTAACGACCATCTGATACATAGCTAGTCAACCATGTCTCAGTACAGGTCAAAATCACCTTAACGACCATCTCATACATAGCTAGTCAACCATGCCTTAGTACGGGTCAAAATCACCTTAATGACCATCGGATACATAGCTAGTCAACCATGCCTTAGTACGGATCAAAATCACCTTAAAGACCATCGGATACATAGCTAGTCAACCATGCCTTAGTACGGGTCAAAATCACCTTAGCACCATCTGATACATAGCTAGTCAACCATGTCTCAGTACAGGTCAAAATCACCTTAACTACCATCTGATACATAGCTAGTCAACCATGCCTCAGTACGGGTCAAAATCACCTTAACGACCATCTGATACATAGCTAGTCAACCATGCCTTAGTACGGGTCAAAATCACCTTAACGACCATCTGATACATAGCTAGTCAACCATGCCTCAGTACGGGTCAAAATCACCTTAATGACCATCGGATACATAGCTAGTCAACCATGCCTCAGTACGGGTCAAAATTACATTAATGACCATCGGATACATCTGATACATAGCTAGTCAACCATGTCTCAGTACAGGTCAAAATCACCTTTACTACCATCTGATACATTAACTACCATCTGATACATAGCTAGTCAACCATGCCTCAGTACGGGTCAAAATCACCTTAACAACCATCTGATACATAGCCAGTCAACCATGCCTTAGTACGGGTCAAAATCACCTTAACGACCATCTGATACATAGCTAGTCAACCATGTCTCAGTACAGGTCAAAATCACCTTTACTACCATCTGATACATAGCTAGTCAACCATGCCTTAGTACGGGTCAAAATCACCTTAACTACCATCAGATACATATAGTCAACCATGCCTTGGTACCGGTCAAAATCACCTTAACAACCATCAGATACATATAGTCAACCATGTCTCAATACGGGTCAAAATCACCTTAACTACCATCTGATACATAGCTAGTCAACCATACCTCAGTACGAGTCAAAATCACCTTAACAACCATCTGATACATAGCTAGTCAACCATGCCTTGGTACAGGTCAAAATCACCTTAACGACCATCGGATACAT
>SAYR01037141.1:0-30102 GCA_004382745.1 Argopecten irradians irradians | reverse complement strand
ATTGATATAAGGTAGGTATGATACTGTATACAAGATGACATCGATATAAGGTGGGTATGATACAGTATACAAGATGATATTGATATAAGGTGGGTATGACACTGTATACAAGATGATATTGATATAAGGTAGGTATGATACTGTATACAAGATGATATTGATATAAGGTGGGTATGACACTGTATACAAGATGATATTGATATAAGGTAGGAATGATACTGTATACAAGATGATATTGATATAAGGTGGGTATGATACTGTATACAAGATGATATCGATATAAGGTGGGTATGACACTGTATACAAGATGATATTGATATAAGGTGGGTATGATACTGTATACAAGATTGCATCGATATAAGGTGGGTAGGACAATGTATACAAGATGATATTGATATAAGGTGGGTATGATACTGTATACAAGATGATATCGATATAAGGTGGGTATGACACTGTATACAAGATGATATTGATATAAGGTGGGTATGACACTGTATACAAGATGATATCGATATAAGGTGGGTATGACACTGTATATAAGATGATATTGATATAAGGTGGGTATGACACTGTATACAAGATGATATTGATATAAGGTGGCTATGACACTGTATACAAGATGATATTGATATAAGGTAGGTATGATACTGTATACAAGATGATATTGATATAAGGTAGGTATGATACTGTATACAAGATGACATCAATATAAAGTGGGTATGATACTGTATACAAGATGATATTGATATACGGTAGGTATGATACTGTATACAAGATGACATCGATATAAGGTGGGTATGATACTGTATACAAGATGATATTGATATAAGGTGGGTATGATACTGTATACAAGATCACATCGATATAAGGTGGGTATGACACTGTATACAAGATGACATCGATACAAGGTGGGTATGATACAGTATACAAGATGACATCGATATAAGGTGGGTATGATACTGTATACAAGATGATATTCATATAAGGTGGGTATGATACAGTATACAAGATGATATTGATATAAGGTGGGTATGATACTGTATACAAGATGATATCGATATAAGGTGGGTATGACACTGTATACAAGATGACATCGATACAAGGTGGGTATGATACAGTATACAAGATGACATCGATATAAGGTGGGTATGATACTGTATACAAGATGATATTCATATAAGGTAGGTATGATACTGTATACAAGGTGACTGTAACTGGATGAGCGATTGTAGGTTTCTAAAGAACAACAGACACAGGCTTTTTACAATATATACAAATTTATATACAAAATATATAAACTCATTTGAATGAATATAGACATAGTAGACAGAAGTATATCGATCTCACTCACTTGCACACCTTACAAAAATATATTGAAAGAAATAGACATATTTTATACAATAATACAACTAAACATAGCAAGGATGGACTGTGTTCCCCAACTGTTCTATATGCCAAAGACATTTATAAGAGTAGGTTGTGTTCCACTCAGTTCATATATACATGTAATCTGTACCACTAATCGCACGGCACAGTTGAATGGGCTGAAGTCCACCCAATAAGCATATTTCACAGTTCTGTACCACCATAATGCTCGTCGGTATCAAGCATCAGCATCCCTAACTGTCTCACATTGACCACTGCTGCATAGTATGGGTTGCTACATATCAGTCACCACATACAAGTTAAGATGACCCGTCACTCTATAGGACGGCCTTCCTCATCACACTTACGTACCCGGATGAAGAACTACAATCACAGATATAACCATAATCAACGACGGTCAACTATCATTGTGTCTAATGACAACATCTAATTATGTTAATTATAACAACAACCCGGGTTCATGTATCAGCTACATCTATATATACAATCATTCATAACTATCATGATTGAACCGTATAAATATCTACACAGAAATGTACGGAGCATGACTCCATAATGGTTCCAAGCCTAGCTAATAATAGTCATAGGCAATACACGCGCCTATCCTATATATGAAATAACATTAGTAAATAGCTACATGGGTATATAATATACACTTTATATTACCTAGCATCATTATATTTCTATTTCTAAAGCATTTAAATAACATCCTATATCCTTACTAGCGATATATATACATGACCTCGTAATAATACACCACCGCGCACCTGTACGTGTGTACACATACCACGGACAGGTAAACAATATCGCTGTTTATCGACACAGCGCTATATAAAATCATAATTACAACAAGTAGTGACTACAAATATCATACTAAAATCTTTCATGGGTTTAGGTACTCACCGCAAGCTGTAGTCTGCGTATGCGCTACCATATATGTAACCCGATATTTTATATGTTGACACGTCTTAATGGCTGTCGTTCTGCATGCGCACACGTCCCTTACGGATGTCGGTTATAAGTTTAGTAAAGTTTAGCGCGCGAAATATAAATTGTCTTTAGTGATATGTAACAATGACATCGATATACGGTGGGTATGGTACTGTATACAAGATGACATCGATATAAGGTGGGTATGGTACTGTATACAAGATAACATCGATATAATGTGGGTATGATACTGTATACAAGATGACATCGATATAAGGTGGGTATGATACTGTGTACAAGATGATATTGATATAAGGTGGGTATGATACTGTGTACAAGATGACATCGATATACGGTGGGTATGGTATTGTATACAAGATGACATCGATATAAGATGGGTATGATACTGTATACAAGATGATATTGATATAAGGTGGGTATGATACTGTGTACAAGATGACATCGATATAAGGTAGGTATGATACTGTATACAAGATTATATTGATATAAGGTAGGTATGATACTGTATACAAGATGATATTGATATAAGGTGGGTATGATACAGTATACAAGATGACATCGATATAAGGTGGGTATGATACTGTATACAAGATGACATCGATATAAGGTGGGTATGATACTGTATACAAGATGATATCGATATAATGTGGGTATGATACTGTATACAAGATGATGTCGGTATGGTACTGTATACAAGATGACATCGATATAAGGTGGGTATGACACTGTATACAAGATGACATCGATATAAGGTAGGTATGATACAGTATACAAGATGACATCAATATAAGGTGGGTATGATACTGTATACAAGATGACATCGATATAAGGTGAGTATGATACAGTCTACAAGATAACATCGATATAAGGTGGGTATGACACTGTATACAAGATGACATCGATATAATGTAGGTATGATACTGTATACAAGATGACATCGATATAAGGTGAGTATGATACAGTATACAAGATGACATCGATATAAGGTGGGTATGATACTGTATACAAGATGACATCGATATACGGTTGGTATGGTACTGTATACAAGATGACATCGATATAAGAAGAATATGATACTGTATACAAGATGACATCGATATAATGTGGGTATTGTACTGTATACAAGATGACATCGATATAAGGTGGGTATGATACTGTATACAAGATGACATCGATATACGGTAGGTATGATACAGTATACAAGATGACATCGATATACGGTAGGTATGATACTGTATACAAGATGACATCGATATACGGTAGGTATGATACTGTATACAAGATGACATCGATATAAGGTGAGTATGATAATGTATACAAGATGACATCGATATAAGGTGGGTATGGTACTGTATACAAGATGATATTCATATAAGGTGGGTATGATACTGTATCCAAGATGATATTCATATAAGGTAGGTATGATACTGTATACAAGATGACATCGATATAAGATGGTTATGATACTGTATACAAGATGATGTCGATATAAGGTGGGTATGATACTGTATACAAGATGACATCGATATAAAGTGGGTATGGTACTGTATACAAGATGACATCGATATAAAGTGGGTATGGTAATGTATACAAGATGACATCGATATAAGGTGGATATGATACAGTATACAAGATGACATCGATATAAGGTGGGTATGATACTGTATACAAGATGACATCGATATAATGTGGGTATGATACTGTATAAAAGATGACATTGATATAAGGTGGGTATGGTACTGTATACAAGATGACATCGATATAAGGTGGGTATGATACTGTATACAAGATGACATCGATATAAAGTGGGTATGATAATGTATACAAGATGATATCGATATAAGGTGGGTATAATACTTTGTACAAGATGACATCGATATAAGGTGAGTATGATACAGTATACAAGATGACATCGATATAAGGTGGGTATGATACTGTATACAAGATGACATCGATATAATGTGGGTATGGTACTGTATACAAGATGACATCGATACAAGGTGGGTATGATACTGTATACAAGATGACATCGATACAAGGTGGGTATGGTACTGTATACAAGATCACATCGATAAAGGTGGGTATGATACTGTGTACAAGATGACATCGATATAAGGTGGGTATGATTCTGTATACAAGATGACATCGATATAAGGTGGGTATGATACTGTATACAAGATGACATCGATACAAGGTGGGTATGATAGTGTATACAAGATGACATCGATATAAGGTGGGAATGGTACTGCATACAAGATGATATCGATATAAGGTAGGTATGATACTGTATACAAGATGATATTGATATAAGGTAGGTATGATACTGTATACAAGATGATGTCGATATAAGGTGTTTATGATACAGTATACAAGATGACATCGATATAAGGTAGGTATGATAGTGTATACAAGATGACATCGATATAAGGTGGGTATGGTACTGCATACAAGATGATATCGATATAAGGTAGGTATGATTATGTATACAAGATGATATTGATATAAGGTAGGTATGATACTGTATACAAGATGATATTGATATAAGGTTTTTATGATACTGTATACAAGATGACATCGATATAAGATGGGTATGATACTGTATACAAGATGATGTCGATATAAGGTGGGTATGATAAAGCAAACAAGATGATATCGATATAAGGTGGGTATGATACTGTATACTAGATGATATCGATATAAGGTAGGTATGATACTGTATACAAGATGATGTCGATATAAGATGCGTATGATACTGTATACAAGATGACATCGATATAAGGTGGGTATGATACAGTATACAAGATGACATCGATATAAGGTAGGTATGATACTGTATACAATATGATATTGATAAAAGATAGGTATGATACTGTATACAAGATGACGTCGATATAAGGTGGGTATGGTACTGTATACAAGATGACATCGATATAAGGTGGGTATGGTACTGTATACAAGATGACATCGATATAAGGTAGGTATGATACTGTATACAAGATTACATCGATATAAGGTGGGTATGATACTGTATACAAGATGATATCGATACAAGGTAGGTATGATACTGTATACAAGATGACATCGATATAAGGTGAGTATGATACTGTATACAAGATGACATCGATATAAAGTGGGTATGATACTGTATACAAGATGATATTGATATAAGATGGGTATGATACTGTATACAAGATGACATCGATAAAGGTAGGTATGATACTGTATACAAGATGACATCGATATAAGGTAGGTATGATACTGTATACAAGATGATATTGATATAAGGTAGGTATGATACTGTATACAAGATGATATTTATATAAGGTGGTTATGGTACTGTATACAAGATGATATTGATATAAAGTGGGTATGATACTGTATACAAGATGATGTCGATATCAGATGGGTATGATACTGTATACAAGATGATGTCGATATCAGATGGGTATGATACTGTATACAAGATGACATCGATATAATGTAGGTATGATACTGTATACAAGATGACATCGATATAATGTGGGTATGATACTGTATACAAGATGATATTGATATAAGATGGGTATGATACTGTATACAAGATGACATCGATATCAGATGGGTATGATACTGTATACAAGATGATATTGATATCAGATGGGTATGATACTGTATACAAGATGACATCGATATAAGGTGGTTATGGTACTGTATACAAGATGATATTGATATAAGGTGGTTATGGTACTGTATACAAGATGATGTCGATATAAGGTAGGTATGTTATTGTGTACAAGATGACATCGATATCAGGTGGGTATGATTCTGTATACAAGATGGCATCGAAATTGGTGGGTATGATACTGTATTCAAGATGACATCGATATAAGGTGGGTATGATACTGCATACAAGATGATATCGATATAAGGTAGGTATGATACTGTATACAAGATGATATTGATATAAGGTGGGTATGATACTGCATACAAGATGATATCGATATAAGGTAGGTATGATACTGTATAAAAGATGATGTCGATATAAGGTGGGTATGACACTGTATACAAGATGATATTGATATAAGGTGGGTATGATACTGTATACAAGATGATGTCGATATAAGGTGGGTATGATACAGTATACAAGATGACATCGATATAAGTTGGGTATGACACTGTATACAAGATGATGTCGATATAAGGTGGGTATGATACTGTATACAAGATGATGTCGATATAAGATGGTTATGATACTGTATACAAGATGATGTCGATATAAGGTGGGTATGATAAAGCAAACAAGATGATATTGATATAAGGTAGGTATGATACTGTATACAAGATGATTTTGATATAAGGTAGGTATGATACTGTATACAAGATGATATTCATATAAGATGGGTATGATACTGTATCCAAGATGATATTGATATAAGGTAGGTATGATACTGTATACAAGATGATATTCATATAAGGTGGGTATGATACTGTATCCAAGATGATATTCATATAAGGTAGGTATGATACTGTATACAAGATGACATTGATATAAGATGGTTATGATACTGTATACAAGATGATGTCGATAAAAGGTGGGTATGATACTGTATACAAGATGACATCGATATAAAGTGGGTATGATACTGTATACAAGATGACATCGATATACGGTGGGTATGATACAGTATACAATATGATATTGATATAAGGTAGGTATGATACTATATACAAGATGACATCGATATATCGTGGGTATGGTACTGTATACAAGATGATGTCGATATAAGGTGCGTATGATACTGTATACAAGATGATATTGATATAAGGAAGGTGTGATACTGTATACAAGATGATATTGATATAAGGTAGGTATGATACTATATACAAGATGACATCGATATATCGTGGGTATGGTACTGTATACAAGATGATGTCGATATAATGTGGGTATGATACTGTATACAAGATGACATCGATATTAGGTAGGTATGATACTGTATACAAGATGATGTCGATATAAGGTAGGTATGATACTGTATACAAGATGATATTGATATAAGGTAGGTATGATACTGTATACAAGATTATATTGATATAAGGTGGCTATGATACTGTATACAAGATGACATCGATACAAGGTGGGTATGATACTGTATACAAGATGATATCGATATAATGTGGGTATGATACTGTATACAAGATGACATCGATATAAGGTGGGTATGATACTGTATACAAGATGACATCGATATACGGTGGGTATGATACAGTATACAATATGATATTGATATAAGGTAGGTATGATACTATATACAAGATGACATCGATATATCGTGGGTATGGTACTGTATACAAGATGATGTCGATATAATGTGGGTATGATACTGTATACAAGATGACATCGATATAAGGTAGGTATGATACTGTATACAAGATGATGTCGATATAAGGTAGGTATGATACTGTATACAAGATGATATTGATATAAGGTAGGTATGATACTGTATACAAGATTATATTGATATAAGGTGGCTATGATACTGTATACAAGATGACATCGATACAAGGTGGGTATGATACTGTATACAAGATGATGTCGATATAATGTGGGTATGATACTGTATACAAGATGACCTCGATATAAGGTGGGTATGATACTGTATACAAGATGACATCGATATAAAGTGGGTATGATACTGTATACAAGATGATATTGATATAAGGTGGGTATGATACTGTATACAAGATGATATTGATATAAGGTGGGTATGATACTGTATACAAGATGATATCGATATAAGGTGAGTATGATACTGTATACAAAATGATATTGATATAAGGTGGGTATGATACTGCATACAAGATGATATTGATATAAGGTAGGTATGATACTGTATACAATATGATATTGATATAAGGTGGGTATGATACTGTATACAAGATGATATCGATATAAGGTGGGTATGATACTGTATACAAGATGACATCGATATACGGTGGGTATGATACAGTATACAAGATGATGTCGATATAAGTTGGGTATGATACTGTATACAAGATGACATCGATATAAGGTAGGTATGGTACTGTATACGAGATGATGTCGATATAAGATGGGTATGATACTGTATACAAGATGACATCGATTTAAGGTGGGTATGATACAGTATACAAGATGATATTGATATAAGGTGGGTATGATACTGCATACAAGATGATATTGATATAAGGTAGGTATGATACTGTATACAAGATGATATTGATATAAGGTAGGTATGATACTGTATACAAGATGATATTGATATAAGGTAGGTATGATACTGTAAACAAGATGATATTGATATAAGGTGGGTATGATACTGCATACAAGATGATATTGATAAAAGGTGGGTATGATACTGTATACAAGATGATATTGATATAAGGTGGGTATGATACTGTATACAAGATGACATCGATACAAGGTGGGTATGATACTGTATACAAGATGATGTCGATATAAGGTGGGTATGATACTGTATACAAGATGACATCGATAAAAGGTGGGTATGATACAGTATACAAGATGATGTCGATATAAGGTGGGTATGATACAGTATACAAGATGACATCGATATAAGGTGGGTATGATACTGTATACAAGATGATGTCGATATAAGGTGGGTATGATACTGTATACAAGATGACATCGATATAAGGTGGGTATGATACTGTTTACAAGATTATATTGATATAAGGTGGGTATGATACTGTATACAAGATGACATCGATATAAGGTAGGTATGATACTGTATACAAGATGATATTGATATAAGGTAGGTATGATACTGTGTACAAGATGACATCGATATAATGTGGGTATGGTACTGTATACAAGATGATGTCGATATAAGATGGGTATGATACTGTATACAAGATGACATCGATATAAGGTGGGTATGATACTGTATACAAGATGATATTGATATAAGGTGGGTATGATACTGTATACAAGATGACATCGATACAAGATGGGTATGACACTGTATACAAGATGACATCGATATAAGGTGGGTATGATACTGTATACAAGATGACATCGATATCAGGTGGGTATGATACTGTATACAAGATGACATCGATATAAGGTGGGTATGATACTGTATAAAAGATGACATCGATATAAGGTGGGTATGATACTGTATACAAGATGACATCGATATAAGGTGGGTATGATACTGTGTACAAGATGACATCGATATAAGGTAGGTATCATACTGTATACAAGATGACATCGATATAAGGTGAGTATGATACTGTATACAAGATGATGTCGATATAAGATGGGTATCATAAAGCAAACAAGATGATATCTATATAAGTTAGGTATGATACTGTATACAAGATGACATCGATAAAGGTGGGTATGATACTGTATACAACATGACATCGATAAAGGTGGGTATGGTACTGTATACAAGATGACATCGATATAAGGTGGGTATGATACTGTATACAAGATGAGATCGATATAATGTGGGTATGATACTCTGTACAAGATGACATCGCTATATGGTGGGTATGATTTTGTATACAAGATGACATCGATATAAGGTGGGTATGATACTGTATACAAGATAACATCGATACAATGTGGGTATGATACTGCATACAATATGATATTGATATGAGGAAGGTATGACACTGTATACAAGATGATATTGATACAAGGTTGGTATGATACTGTATACAAGATGACATCGATATAAGGTGGTTTTGATACTGTATACAAGATGACATCGATATACGGTGAGTATGATACTGTATACAAGATGACATCGATACAAGGTGGGTATGATACTGTATACAAGATGACATCGATATAAGGTGGGTATGATACTGCATACAAGATGATATTGATGTAAGGTAAGTATGATACTGTATACAAGATGATGTCGATATTAGGTGGTTATGAAACTGTATACAAGATGACATCGATATAAGGTATGTATGATACTGTATACAAGATGATATTGATGTAAGGTAAGTATGATACTGTATACAAGATCACATCGATATAAGGTGGGTATGGTACTGTATACAAGATCACATCGATAAAGGTGGGTATGATACTGTGTACAAGATGATATTGATAAAAGGTAGGTATGATACTGCATACAAGATGACATCGATATAAGGTAGGTATGATAATGTATACAAGATGACATCGATACAAGGTGGGTATGATACTGTATACAAGATGATGTCGTTATAAGGTGGGTATGATACTGCATACAAGATGATATCGATATACGGTGGGTATGATACAGTATACAAGATGATGTCGATATTAGGTGGGTATGATACAGTATACAAGATGACATCGATATAAGGTGGGTATGATACTGTATACAAGATGATGTCGATATAATGTGGGAATGATACTGTATACAAGATGACATCGATATAAGGTGGGTATGATACAGTATACAAGATGATGTCGATATTAGGTGGGTATGATACAGTATAAAAGATGACATCGATATAAGGTGGGTATGATACTGTATACAAGATGATGTCGATATAATGTGGGTATGATACTGTATACAAGATGACATCGATATAAGGTGGGTATTATACTGTATACAAGATGACATCGATATAAAGTGGGTATGATACTGTATACAAGATGATATTGATATAAGGTGGGTATGATACTGCATACAAGATGATATTGATATAAGGTGGGTATGATACTGCATACAAGATGATATTGATATAAGGTAGGTATGATACTGTATACAAGATGATGTCGATATAAGGAAGGTATGATACTGTATACAAGATGATGTCGATATAAGGTGCGTATGATACTGTATACAAGATGACATCGATATAAGGTGCGTATGATACTGTATACAAGATGACATCGATATAATGTGGGTATGATACTGTATACAAAATGATATCGTTAGAAGATGGGTTGGATACTGTATACAAGATGACATCGATACAAGGTTGGTATGATACTGTATACAAGATGACATCGATATAAGGTGGTTTTGATACTGTATACAAGATGACATCGATATAAGGTGGGTATGATATTGTATACAAGATGACATCGATATAAGGTGGGTATGATACTGTATACAAGTAGTATTAAAATAGTAATGAAACTATATCGACAAGTATAGAAAAAGGAATTTGACTACGTTGTATGGACAAATAGTAAGGTGATGTTTACAGCCCGGCATTGGCAAATAGTAAGAAAATGTTTACAGCATGGTATGGACAAATATTATTGAGATATTTACAGCATGGTATGGACAAATATTATTGAGATATTTACAGCATGGTATGGAAAAATAGTAAGGAGATGTTTACATGGCATGGACATATAGTAAGGAGATATTTACAGCATATTAGGGACAAATAGTATGGAGATGATTACAGCATAGTTTGGACAAATAGTAAGAAGATATTTACAGCATGGTTTGACAAATAGTAAGAAGATATTTACAGCATGGTTTGGACAAATAGTAAGAAGATATTTACAGCATGGTTTGGACAAATAGTAAGGAGATGTTTACAGCATGGTTTGGACAAATAGTAAGGAGATATTTACAGCATGGTTTGGACAAATAGTAAGAAGATATTTACAGCATGGTTTGGACAAATAGTAAGGAGATATGTACAGAATGTTTTGTATTGTCATTGAAAGGTAGGTACAATGTAATAAATTTGTGGATAATTTTTGGTTCTCAGAGTAGGAGTATTGATTGTTTCTGGCTATAGGAAGATTTAAACAATAGGTTAGACGAGGCAACCAGCCAAATAAAGGCTTCTAAATGATCTCATAGTTGTATGTCCATCTGTTGTTGGTGTTAGACATAAGCGTGTCCTGAGCGACGTTCCTCCATTTTGAAGATACTTATATGTATATGTAAGTTAAAGCTGACAATGCAAGTTAAAAACATGCATTTGAAATTAAAAAAAAAAAGATAACGAAATATTTTTTCGAAAATTGTTTCTGAGAGATTCCCTAGTTATGACAGTGTGGTATCTAAGGAAGTGGCAGCCATTTTTCTTTTGCTCTGCTTAGTAACCTTCACTGGCCAACCCCCTATAAAAAGCACGGGACACTTAACACACGTGTGTCTTTCTAAACATGTCTTGTCTCAGATACTCATGCCCCGATATTGCAAATAACAATGTCAAATTGAAAATAAACACTGCACTCACCTGACAATATTTCATTGAAGTAAACGATGAATGTGTTGTCAGCAATATCCCAACATATGTTCAATACGAACTAACAAAACACTTCAATATACACTAGGTTTTACACGTACATGTACATCGACTCGTGTGTGTCCTTGATAGTTGTCGCTCGTTCGGGTCAGGTGCTATAGTCACGTGGCATCTCCTTCAATGGCGAGGCATAGGTTTACTTAAGCTTATTCCTTCAAGACATGCTGGACCTAATGGCATCTCCTTCAATGGCGAGGCATAGGTTTACTTAAGCTTATTCCTTCAAGACATGCTGGGCCTAATGGCATCTACTTCAATGGCGAGGCATAGGTTTACTTAAGCTTATTCCTTCAAGACATGCTGGACATAATGACATCTCCTTCAATGGCGAGGCATAGGTTAATTTAAGCTTATTCCTTCAAGACATGCTGGACCTAATGGGATCTCCTTCAATGGCGAGGTATAGGTTTACTTAAGCTTATTACTTCAAGACATGTTGGACCTAATGGCATCTACTTCAATGGCGAGGTATAGGTTTACCGTCTAATAGTCCATGGACAAGGAGTAAAAACATGCACTGTATTTGTCCATCACAGCTCTCTTCAAATACACTAAATAAAATTCACGGGAATTTGTCACGATATCTACACTTGTATATCAGGCCTGATCTAAGTTCCTCTATCAATACTTTTCAATCTGAATCTAGGAACTGGTGTGTATGAGGCCCCGACAGACCACCACCTGTGTCAGACTAACATTTTTCAATCTGAATTTAGGAACTGGTGTGTATGAGGCCCCAAAAGACCACCACCTGTGTCAGACTAAGATTTCTCAATCTGAATCTTGTAACTGGTGTTCACAAGGCCCCCAGCAACCACCACCTGTGTTGACTAAGATTTCCCAATCTGAATCTAGTAACCGTTGTGCATGAGGTCCCAACAACCACCACCTGTGTTGACTAAGATTTCCCAATCTGAATCTTGTAATCATTGTGCATGAGGTCCCAACAACCACCACCTGTGTTGACTAAGATTTCCCAATCTAAATCTAGTAACCGTTGTGTATGAGGCCCCAACAGACCACCACCTGTGTTGACTAAGATTTCTCAATCTAAATCTAGTAACCGTTGTGTATGAGGCCCCAATAGGCCACACCCTCTGTGTCTTAGATTTCTCTAAATAACACATTAGAGATGCAGACTCGGGTTTTTTCGTAATAAACTGTTGTTTATGACAGAGTCTACTATTATTCCTGAAGACTACTGGTATTATTCCATATAAAATGGGCTATTAAAGGCCCTCACGGATGTCATCGTACATCTTATTTTGTTTTTGACCGAATACCCCGTAATAGATAAATGATGGACAGGGGACCACTGCATTACAAAGATGATAACACGGAGACAATAGGTCACAAACACTCAACAACTATACGTGAACCTATTAACACGGAGACAATAGGCCACAAACACCAACCAACTATATGTGTACCTATTAACACGGAGACAATAGGTCACAAACACTCACCAACTATATGTGTTCCTATTAACACGGAGACAATAGGTCACAAACACCCTCCAACTATATGTGTACCTATTAACACGGAGACAATAGGTCACAAACACCAACTATATGTGTACTTATTAACACGGAGACAAATACCCCGTAGTAGATAAATGATGGAAAGGGGACCATGATATATCAAATGATTTTACAACTACCACTGCATTACAAAAGTGATAACTTGGAGACAATAGGTCACACTCACCAACTATATGTGTACCTATTAACACGGAGACAATAGGTCACAAACACTCGCCAACTATATGTGTACCTATTAACACGGAGACAATAGGTCACAAACACTCACCAACTATATGTTTACCTATTAACACGGAGACAATAGGTCACAAACAATCGCCAACTATATGTGTACCTATTAACACGGAGACAATAGGTCACAAACACCAACTATATGTGTATCTATTAACACGGAGACAATAGGTCACAAACACTCACCAACTATATGTGTACCTATTAACACGGAGACAATAGGTCCCAAACATTAACTATATGTGTACCTATTAACACGGAGACAATAGGTCACAAACACCCACCAGCTATATGTGTACCTATTAACACGGAGACAATAGGTCCCAAACATTAACTATATGTGTACCTATTAACACGGAGACAATAGGTCACAAACACTCGCCAACTATATGTGTACCTATTAACACGGAGACAATAGGTCACAAACACTCAACAACTATACGTGTACCTATTAACACGGAGACAATAGGTCACAAACACTCACCAACTATATGTGTATCTATTAACACGGAGACAATAGGTCACAAACACCCTCCAACTATATGCGTACCTATTAACACGGAGACAATAGGTCACAAACACTCGCCAACTATATGTGTACCTATTAACACGGAGACAATAGGTCACAAACACTCACCAACTATATGTGTACCTATTAACACGGAGACAATAGGTCACAAACACCCAACAACTATATGTGTACCTATTGTAAGTTTAACAGGATAGAATAGAGTCAATGATATAGAACGAAGACAACCTCGGTACCAAAACATTCTTTTATGGACGTCTGTATAGGTAGGTTATTTTAAAAACATTATCTTTCGTTTTCCGCTCTATAGACAGGCGTTACTTAGCTTTTATGGTCACGTGATTCAGCCATTATTGGTAAAGAATTCAGTCATAGACATTACATGCCAGAAACAAGGTAAAATAAGTCATTCTAATGAATGACATTACTTACTGTGTGATAGTTTGAAGCTTTCTCTTCCTTGTACCCACTTCTCCCGCTGTGCCTATCTATCAACGTCAGTAAGGATATCATTGTTTCGGTAACTCATCTCTACAAGATAGTAGTTGTTTAAATAAACTATTCTGGAAAGGTATTAGCATTCTTCCTAAAAATCTGGATATGATAACAAAGTTTGTAATAAAACAATCGCAATATAAATGAAACCATTCTATGATGATGATATTGATGATGATGATATCAACAAATGCACACACTCTGATACAAGCATATCTGATGTGTCGCGATGTCCACACTAGTACCAAATACTAGACAGTTATATATCATCATTTCTGACGTACCAACGTGATGTCCACACCAGTACTAAAGGCTAGACATTTATATATCATCATTTCTGTCGTACCAACGTGATGTCCACACTAGTACCAAAGGCTAGACATTTATATATCATCATTTCTAACGTACTAACGTGATGTCCACACTAGTAAAAAAGTCTAGACATTTATATATCATCATTTTGACATACCAACGTGATGTCAACACTAGTACCAAAGTCTAGACATTTATATATCATCATTATGACATACCAACGTGATGTCAACACTAGTACCAAAGTCTAGACATTTATATATCATCATTTCTGTCGTACCAACGTGATGTCCACACCAGTACCAAAGGCTAGACATTTATATATCATCATTTCTGTCGTACCAACATGATGTCCACACCAGTACTAAAGGCTAGACATTTATATACCATCATTTCTGTCGTACCAACGTGATGTCCACACTAGTACCAAAGGCTAGACATTTATATATCATCATTTCTAAAGTTCCAACGTAATGTCAACACTAGTACCAAAGGCTAGACATTTATATATCATCATTTTGACATACCAACGTGATGTCAACACTAGTACCAAAGGCTAGACATTTATATATTATCATTTTGACATACCAACGTGATGTCCACACCAGTACCAAAGTCTAGACATTTATATATCATCATTTCTGACGTACCAACGTGATGGCAACACTAGTACCAAACACTAGACATTTATATATCATCATTTCTGTCGTACCAACGTGATGTCCACACCAGTACCAAAGGCTAGACATTTATATATCATCATTTCTGTCGTACCAACGCGATGTCAACGCAAGTACAAAAGTCTAGACATTTATATATCATCATTTCTGTCGTACCAACGTGATGTCAACACTAGTACCAAAGTCTAGACATGTATATATCATCATTTCTGTCGTACCAACGTGATGTCCACACCAGTACCAAAGGCTAGACATTTATATTTCATCATTTCTGTCGTACCAACGCGATGTCAACGCAAGTACAAAAGGCTAGACATTTATATATCTTCATTTCTGTCGTAACAACATGATGTCAACACTTGTACCAAAGTCTAGACATTTATATATCATCATTTCGGTCGTACCAACGTGATGTCCACACTAGTACCAAAGTCTAGACATTTATATATCATCATTTCTGACGTACCAACGTGATGTCCACACCAGTACCAAAGGCTAGACATTTATATATCATCATTTCTGTCGTACCAACGCGATGTCAACACTAGTACCAAAGTCTAGACAATTATATATCATCATTTCTAACATACCAACGTGATGTCCACACTAGTACCAAAGGCTAGACATTTATATATCATCATTTCTGTCATTTTAACGTGATGTCAACACTAGTACCAAAGTCTAGACAATTATATATCATCATTTCTAACATAACAACGTGATGTCAACACTAGTACCAAAGTCTAGACATTTATATATCATCATTTCTGACGTACCAACGTGATGTCGACACTAGTACCAAACACTAGACATTTATAAATCATCATTTCTGTCGTACCAACGTGATGTCCACACCAGTACCAAAGTCTAGACATTTATATATCATTATTTCTGGCGTAACAACGTGATGTCAACACTAGTACCAAAGTCTAGACATTTATATATCATCATTTCTGACGTACCAACGTGATGTCGACACTAGCACCAAACACTAGACATTTATAAATCATCATTTCTGACGTACCAACGTGATGTATACTCAAGTACCAAAGTCTAGACATTTATATACCATCATTTCTGACGTACCAACTCGATGTCCACACTAGTACCAAACACTAGACATTTATAAATCATCATTTTTGACGTATCAACGTGATGTATACTCAAGTACCAAAGTCTAGACATTTATATATCATCATTTCTGACGTACCAACGTGATGTCGACACTAGCACCAAACACTAGACATTTATAAATCATCATTTCTGACGTACCAACGTGATGTATACTCAAGTACCAAAGTCTAGACATTTATATACCATCATTTCTGACGTACCAACTCGATGTCCACACTAGTACCAAACACTAGACATTTATAAATCATCATTTCTGACGTATCAACGTGATGTATACTCAAGTACCAAAGTCTAGACATTTATATATCATCATTTCTGACGTACCAACGTGATGTCCACACTAGTGCCAAAGTCTTGACATTTATATATCATCATTTCTGATGTACCAACGCGATGTCCACACTAGTACTAAAGTCTAGGCATTTATATATGATTATTTCTGACGTACCAACGCGATGTCCACACTAGTATCAAAGTCTAGACATTATTTATTATCATTTAGGTCATACTTACGTGATGTCCACACTAGTACTAAAATCTAGGCATTTATATATCATCATTTCTGACGTACCAACGCGATGTCCATACTAGTACCAAAGTCTAGACATTTATATATCATCATTTCTGACGTACCAACGTGATGTCCACACAAGTACCAAAGTCTAGACATTTATATATCATCATTTTTGACGTACCAACGTGATGTCCACACTAGTATCAAAGTCTAGAGATTTATATATCATCATTTCTGACGTACCAACGTGAAGTATACACAAGTACCAAAGTCTAGACATTTATTTATTATCATTTCGGACATACCAACGCGATGTCCACACTAGTACTAAAGTCTAAGCATTTATATATTATCATTTCTGACGTACCAACGCGATGTCCACACAAGTACCGAAAGTCTAGACCTTTATATATCAATACATTTTCGGAGCATACCTAACGTGATGTCCACACTAGTCACTAAAGTCTAGGCATTTATTATCATCATTTCTTGGACGGTACCGCAACGGCGATGTTCCACACTAGTAACAAAGGTCTAGGGCATTTTTTAATATCATCATTTCTGACGTACACGCGATGTCCACGTTAGTACCAAAGTCCTAGACATTTATAATATCATCATTTCGGAATAATAGACGTGATTGTCACGTTAGTAACCAAAAGTCTAGACATTTATATATATCATTTCTGACTTACCGACGCGATGTCCACACCAAGTACGCAAAGTTAGACATTGTATATATCATCATTTCTGACGAACTCACGCGATGTCAACGCAAGTACAAAAAGGCTAGAACATTTATATATATCATTTTCTCACGTACGCAACGTGGATGTCAACACTAGTACGCAAAGTCTAGACATTGAATATATCCATCATTTCTGTCGTAAACACGTGGTGTCACACACTAGTACCGAAAGTCTATGACCATTTATAATATCATCAATTCTGACGTAACCAACGCGAATATCAACACTAGTTACCAAAGTCTAGACAATTACATATCATCATTTCTAACGTACCAACGTGATGTCCACACTAGTACCAAAGTCTAGACATTTATATACCATCATTTTGTAGTACCAACGTGATGTCCACCACCAGTAACGCAAAGTCTTGACATTTTATAATCATCATTTCTGACGTGTCTACGCTGAAATGTTCACACTAGTACCAAAGTCTAGAACATTTATTTATCATCATTTCTAACATACCTAACGTGATGTCAACACTAGTACCAAGTCCAGACATTTTATATCATCTTCTGCGTGTCCACGTGATGTTCACACTAGTAGCAAGTCTAGACATTTATATATCATGCATTTCTAAAGTTCCAACGTGATGGCCAACACTATGTACCAAAGTCTAGACATTTTATATATCATCATTTCTAACGTTTACCAACGTGATGTCCACACTAGTAACCAAGGCTAGACATTTATATATCATGCATTTCTGTCACATTAACGTGATTTCAACACTAGTACAAAGTCTAGACAATTATATATCTGCATTTTTAACATACCAACGTAATGTCGCACACTAGTACGCAAAGTCTAGACAATTATATATCCAAATCTTAATTTTTTTTTCCTAACATAACAACGTGATGTCCACACAAGTACCAAGATCTAGACATTTATATATCATGCATTTCTGACGTACGCAACGTGATGTCCGACACTAGTACGCAACACTAGACATTTAAAATCATCATTTCTGGGGACGTACCAACGTGATGTCCACATCCAGTACCAAAGTCTAGAAACATTTTATATATAATCAATTTCTGACGTAACCAAACGTGATGTCGACACTAGTAACCAACACTGACATTTATAAATCATCATTTCCTGGAACGTACCAACGTGATGTCTACTCAAGTACCAAAGTCCTAGACATTTATAATACCGATCATTTCTGACGTACCCAACGTCGATGTCCACACTAGTACCGAAACACTAGACATTCATAATCATCTTTCTTGACGTACCCCAACGTGATGTATACTCAAGTACCAAGTCTAGACATTTATATATCATTCCAATTCTGACGTAACCAAGCGTCGATGTCCACACTAGTACTAAAAGTCTTGACATTTAATATGCATCATTTCTGACGTACCAACGCGATGTCCACACTAGTACTAAAATCTAGGCATTTAATTATGATTATTTTCTGGACGGTACCACGTGATGTCCACACTAGTTCAAAAGTCTAGACATTATTTATCATCATTTAGGTCAACTTACGTGAATGTCCATCACTAGTCTAAAATCTAGGCATTTATTATATCATCATTTCTGACAGTACCAACGCGATTGTCCACACTAGTACGCAAAAGTCTAGATATTTATATATCATCATTTCCTGACAGTACCAACGTGAAGTATAACACAAGTACCTAAAAGTCTAGACATTTATTTATCATCATTTTCGGACATACGCAAACGCGATGTCCACACTAGTACTAAAAGTCTAAGCATTTATATATTATTCATTTCTGACGTACGCAACGCGTAATTTGCCAACACTAAGTACCAAGTCTAGACATTTATATAATCATTCAATTTCGGACATACTAACGTGATGTCCAACTAGTACTAAAGTCTAGGCATTTAATATATCATCATTCTGGACATAACCAACGGCGAATGTCCACACGTCCTAAAGTCTAGACATTTATATATCATCATTTCGGTATAATACTAACAGTGAATGTCCACACCAGTACCAAAGTCCTTGACATTTTATATCAATCAATTTCTGACACGTACCAACTCGATGTCCACACTAGTACGCAAACACTAGACATTTATAAATCATCATTTCTGACGTACCAACGTGATGTATAACTCAAGTACCAGTTAGAACATTTATATATCATCATTTTCCTGACGTACCAACGTGATGTCCACACCATAACCAAAGTCTAGACATTTTATATATGCATGCAATTTCTGACGTAACACGTGAAATGTCCACACTATACCAAAGTCTAGACATTTTTATATGCATTTCTGACGTACCAACGTGAAGGTCACACTAGTAACCCAAAGTCTTGACATTTATTATTATCATCAATTTCCTGACGTACCAACGCGAATGTCTCACACTAGTACTAAAAATGCTAGGAATTTAATATATGATTTTTTTCTGACGTACCTAACGTGAAATGTCCTCAACTTAGTATCAAAGTCTAGACATTATTTATCATCAATTTAGGTCATACTTACGTGATGTCGCACACTAGTACTAAAATCTAGGCATTTATATATCATCATTTCTGACGTACCAACGCGATGTCCACAACTAGTACCAAAGTCTATGACATTTATATATCATCAATTTCTGACGTACCAACGACTGATGTCCACCCCAAGTACCAAAGTCTGATATTTTATATATCATCATTTTTGACGTACCAACGTGATGTTTCCACACTGGTATCAAAGTCTAGGAATATTTATATAATCATCATTTCTGGGGGACGTTAACCAACGTGATGTCCACACGTAGTACCAAAGTCTAAGACATTTATTTATCTCATTTCGGCATACGCAAGCGATGTCCAACACTAGTACTAAAGCTAAAGCATTTATATATATCAAAATATCTGACGTAACCAAACGCGATGTCCACGACAAGTACCAAAGTCTAGACATTTATATATCATCATTTCGGACATAACCTAACGTGATGTCCGCACACTAGTACTAAAGTCTAGGGCATTTATATATCATCATTTCTGACGTTACGCTGCAACGCGATGTCCACACTGTACAAAGTCTAGGCATTTTTATATGCATCATTTTCTGACGTACCAACCGGCGATGTCCACGTTAAGTACCAAAGTCTAGGACATTTTATAATCTACATTCGGAGCATAATAACGTGATGTCCCACACTAGTACCAAAGTATAGGCATTTATATATCAATCATTATTTTCTACGGTACCAACGCGATGTCCATACTAGTAGCCAGTCTAGACATTCCATAAATCTCATTTCTGACGTACCAACGTGAATGTATAACTCAAGTACCAAAGTCAGACATTTATATACGCATGCATTTCTTGACGTACCAACTCGATGTCCACACTAGTACCAAATTACTAGACATTCATAAATCATCAATTTCTGACATACCAACGCGATGTCCACACTAGTACTAAAGTCTAAGCATTTATATATTATCAATTTCTGACGTAGCGCAACGCGAATGTGCCACACAAGTACGCAAAGTCTAAGACATTTATATATCATCATTATCGGACATACTAACGTGATGTCCACACTAGTACTCAAGTCTAAGCATTTAATATATTATCATTATCCTGACGTTACCAACGCGATGTCCACACAAGTACCAAAGTTCTAAGGCATTTATATATTCATCATTTCTGACGTACCAAACGCGATGTCCACACTAGTACCAAAGTCTAGGCATTTTTTATATCATCATTCTTCTGACGTACCAACCGCGATGTCCACGTTAGTACCAAAAGTCTCGACATTTATAATATCATCTTTCGGACATAATACGTGATGTCCACACTAGTACCAAAGTATAGGCATTAATATATTCATCATTATTTTCTGACGTACCAACGCGGATGTCCATTACTAGTACCAAGTCCCTAGACATTTATAATATCATCTTTTCTGGACGTACCAACCGTGATGTCAACATTAGTACAAAGTCTAGACATTTATATATATCATTTTCTGACTTACCGACGCGATGTCCACACCAGTACAAAGTCTAGGACAGTTATATATCATCATTTTGACGAACCATACCGCGATTGTCACACGCATGTACAAAGGCTGACATTTATTATATCATCATTTCTCTCGTACCAACGTTGAATGTCCACACTAGTACCAAGGCTAGACATTGATATATCATCATTTCTGACGTACCTAACGTGATGTCCAACACTAGTACCAAAGTCTAGACATTATATATCATCAATTTGAACATACCAACGTCGATGTCAACACTAGTACAAAGTCTAGACAAAACTTAAATAATTCAATCCCAAATTTTTCCAGACATCCAACGTGATGTCAACACTAAGTACTCAAAGTCTACAATTTATATACCTCATTTTGTCGAGCGCATCGTGATGTCACACCTACACAAAGTCTAGACAGTTATATATCATCATTTCGATTGTACCACGTGATGTCCACATGACCAAGTCTAAAGGAGCATTTATTATATCATCAATTTCTAACGTACCAACAGTGATGACCACATAGTACCAAAAGCCAGACATTTTATATCATCATTTTCTGACGTTCCACGTGATTGTCAACACTAGTACCAAGGCTAGACATTTAATTATATCATCATTTTGTCATAAAGTCCAACGTGATGTCAACACTAGTGCCAAAGTCTAGACATTTATATATCTATCATCTTCTGAACATACCAACGGATGTCCACACTAGTACCAAGGTCTAGACATTTATATATCAACATTTCTGGTCCAATACGTGGATTGCAACACTAGTACCGAAAGGTCTAGACATTATATATCATTCATTTCTCTTACACCGAACGTGATCTTCCACACCAGTACCTAAAGTCTAAGGCAATTATATATCATCATTTTTGCGTAACTACATAACGTGATGTCCACGGCAAGTACCAAAAGTCTAGACATTTATATAATTCATCATTTCTGTACGTACCAACGTTGTATGTCAACACTAGTACTTCAAATCCTAGACATGTATATAATGATCATTTCTGTCGTACGTCACGTGATTCCACACCAGTACCAAAGGCTAGACATTTATATTCATCATTCTTGCTACCGATTACATAAATGTTTATACTCATTGTCGTACCAACGTGATTGTCAACACTTAGTACCATAGTCTAGACATTTATATATCATCATTTCTGACGTACCAACGTGATGTCCACCAGTACAAATGTCTAGACATTTAATATATCATTATTTCTGGCTTACCAAACGTGATGTCACACCAGTACCAAAGTCTAGACATTTATATATCAATTCATTTCTGTCGTACCAACGTGATGTCACACTAGTACCAAAGTTAGCAATTTATATCATCATTTCCTGACGTACCAACTGAATGTCCACACTAGTACCAAGTCTGACATTTTTATTATCATCATTTCTAACGTACAACGTGGAGGTCCACACTAGTACCATAAGTAGGACATTTATATCTATCATTTCTGAATATCGTCCGCTGTTCCATCACTAGTACAATAACAATTGATATATATTATCATTTCTAACATACCAACGTGATGTCCTCACTATATACCAAAGTCTGACAATTATATCTATCATCATTTAAGGCATAATACGTGAATGTCCACACTAATACCAAAGTCTAGGCATTTATATAATCAATCATTTGCTGAACGTATACCACAACGCGATGTCCACACTAAGTACCAAAGTCTAGACATTTATAATCATCATTTCTGAGAGGTACCAACAGTGAAAATGTCCAACACAAAAGTAACACAAAGTCAGATATTATATAATCATATATTTCGGACAGTACCACGTGGATGTCAACACTAGTATCAAAGTCTAGATATTTATATATATCATTTGCTGCGTACCAACGTTGATGTGCACACTAGTACCAAACCTAGACATTTATAGATATCATTCATTTCGGAACGTACCAACGTGTATGTCCACACTAGTACTAAAGTCTAGAGCATGTTATATCATTATCATTCTGGCCGTACCACAACGTGATGTCAAAACATAGTTACCAAAGTCTAGACATTTATACTATCATTCATTTCGGACACTAACAAGGTGATGTCAAACACTAGTAACTAAAGTCTCTAGACATTTATATATCATCATTTCTTGACGTACCAACGTGTCGGAACTAGACCTACATAACATCATTCTGACGTACCAAAGTATTATCTTCATAAAAGTGCATTATTATATCATCATTTCTGACGTACAAACGCATGTCCAACTAGTACCCAAGCACTAGGACATTGATATATCATCATTTTTGGACATATAACGTGAGATGACATAAGTACCAAAGTCTAGACATTTATATATATCGTTCATTTCTGACGTACCAAGGTTGATGGTCGACACTAGCACCAAACAGCTAGACATTTATAAATCATCAATTTACTGACGTACCAACGTGATGTATACTCAAGTACCAAAGTCTTAGACATTTATATACCGATCATTTCTGACGGTACCAAACTCATGTCCACACTATTACCAAACATAGACAATTCATTAATTCATCATTTCTGACGCGTATACACGCGAGTGTCCACAAGTACTAAAGTCTAGACATTTATATATTATCATTTCTGACGTACAATCGTCGATGTCACACAAGTACCGAAAGTCTTGACATTTATATATGCATCATTTCGGATATACCAACGTGATGTCCACACTTATGTACTTAAGTCTAGGCATTTATATATTATCATTCTGACGTACCAACGCGATTCCACACTAGTACTCAAAGTCTAGATTAATCAGGCATACTTAGGATATCAACTAGTTAACAGTTATATATCGTATTCTACGTAACCAACGCCGATGTCCATACTCAAGTACCTAAAACTCTAGCAAAATTTTTTATATATCATCATTCTGACGACCAACCGTGAGTCCACACGTCAAAGTTAGACATCTGATACCAGAGCACACGTACAGTAGAAATTATATATCATCATTTCTGACGTAAAATACGTGAGTCAACACTAGACCAAAGTATAGGCATTTATAATATCAATCATTATTCGGCTACCAACGCGGATGTCCACACTAGCACCAAAGTCTAAGACATTTATATATCTATCATCAATTCTGACGTAACCAACGCTATTCAACACATAGTACCAAGTTCTAGACATTTATAATCATCATTTCTGTATCGCCGACTTAGTTCCACACTACAGTACTAAAGTCTAGAACATTTATATATATCATTTCTGACGATACCTAACGCGATGTCAACGCAAGTACAAAGCTAGCATTTTATATCAATATTCTTCTGACGTACCAACGCCGATGTCACACGTAGTACAAAGTCTAAGACATTGATATATTCATCATTTCCTGTGACAAACGTGAGTGTCCACATAGTACCAAAGTCTAACATATATATATTCATCATATTTGACCCAACGCGATATCCAGCACAGTAATCCAATCTAGACAATTATATATCATCATTTCTGACGAACCAAACGTGATGTCACCAAACTAGCCAAAGGCTAGACATTTATATACCATCATTTCGTCCGTAGCCAACGTGATGTCCACCAACAGTACAAAGTCTAGACATTTTATATCAGTCATTTCTGTCGTACCAAACGTGAAGTTCAACATAGTACCAAAAGTCTAGACATTTATATTAATCATCCAATTTCTGACATACCATACGTCGATATCAACACTAGTACCAAAGTTGCAGACATATTAATATCATCATTTCTGACGGTGTCACGTAGATCTTCACACATAGTACCAAGTCTAGACATTTATATATCATCATTTTTAAAATATCCAACGTGCATGTCACACTAGTACCCAAGAGTCTTTGACATTTATATATCATCCATTCTACGATGATCAACGTGAATGTCCAACTATACCCAAAGCTAGACATTATTTATCATCATTTCTGTCAAATTACCACGTGATTGTTCAACACTAGTACCAAAGTCTAGACGAATTATATATCATCATTTCTTGGAAACGTTCACGTGATGTTCACACCATAGTACCAAAGTCTAACAATTATATATCATTCATTTTCTAAGCTAACACGTGTGGCAACACGTACCTAAAAGTCTAGACATTATATATCTCATTTCCTGAACGTACCAACGTGATGTCGACCACTAGTACCAACTTAAGATCATTTATACTCATCTTCGTGCACATACCACGGTGGATTTCAACACCAGGTACCAAAGTCCTAGACCATATATATATCATTTTTGCATACCAACGGTGATGTCACACTAGTACGCAAAGTCTAGACAATTATCATATCATCATTCTGGCGTAAATACTAACGTGATGTCCACTAGTACCAAAGTCAGAACATTTATTATATCATCATCTCGACGTACCAACGTGGATGTCGACCACTAGTACCAAACACTAGGACATTTTATAAATCATCATTTCTACGTTACCAACGTTGATGTCACACCAAAGTACAAAGTCTAAGACATTTATATTATCATCATTTCTGACGTACCAACTCGATGTCGACACTAGGTACCAACACACTAGACAATTTATCAAACAATCAATTTCTGACGTACCAACGTGAATGTATTACTCAAGTACCAAATGTCCAGACATTTTATATATCATCATTTCTGACGTAACCAATCGAATGTCGCACACTAGTACCAAAGTCATGACATCTATAATATCATCATTTCTGGACGTATCCAACGTGATGTTTCGACAAGTACTAAAGTCTAGGCATTTATATATCATTATTTCTGAGTACGCAACGCGATTTGTCCACACTAGTATCCAAAGTTCTTGACATTTAATTATCTATCATTTAAGCATTACGTAGATGTCCACACTAGTACTAAAATCAGGCATTATATATGATCATTTCCTAACGTACCAACTGGTGTGTCCACACTGTACCAAGTCTTAGAATTATTTATTATAGTCATAATCTACGTAGTGATGTCCCACACTATGTACCAAAAGTCAGGCATTTATATTATCATCATTTTGAACGTACTTAACGGGAATGTCCACACTAGTACCAAAGTTCTAGATAATTTTATTATCATCAATTTCTGACGTACCAACGTGAAGTATACACAAAGTAACCAAAGTCTAGAATTTATTATCATCATTCGGAATAGCCTACGCGATGTCCACAACTAGTACTAAAGTCCTAAGCATTTAATATATTATTCATTTCTGACGTACCAACGCGATTTTTCCACACTAGTACCAAAGTCTTTAAGGACATTTATATATCAATCATTTCGGGACATACTAACGTGATGTCACACTAGTACTAAGGTCTAGGCATTTATATATCATCATTTCTGATCATCCAACGCATGTCCACACAGTCCGAAGTCTAGACATTATATATGCATCATTTCGGATATACTAACCGTGATGTCCACACCAGTACCAAAGTCTTGACAATTTAATACAGTCATTTATGAGTACCAACTCGATGTCCACACTAGTTACCAAACCTAGATTTATAAATCATCATTTCTGAACGTACCAACGTGGTGTATCTGCAAGTACCAAAGTTCTAGACATTTTAATATCATCATTTTCTGATAACAACGTGATGTCACACCAGTACCAAAGTTCTATACATTTATATATCATCATTTCTGGAACGTACCAACGTGAATGTCCACACTAGTACCAAAAGTCCTAGACATTTATATATATCATTCTACGTAACCAAGTGATGTCCACCAGTAACCAAAGTCTTGACATTATTATATCATCATTTCTGACTACCAACAACAATGCCACACTAGTCTAAATCTAGGAATTTATATGATTATTTCTGACGTACCAACGTGATGTCCCACTAGTATCAAAGTCTGACATTATTTATCATCATTTGGTCATTACTTTACGTGATGCCACATATTACTAACAATCTAGGCTTTTTATATTCATCTATTTCTGCGTAGCCAACGGCGATGTCCACACTAGTACCAAGTCTAGACATTTATATATCATACATTTCTGACGTATCCAACGTGATGTCCACACAAGTACCTCAAAGTTCAGATATTTATATATAATTCAATTTTTGACGTAACCAACGTGATGTCCACACTAGTACTCAAGTCTAGATATTTTAATATATCATCATTTCTGGACGATACCAACGTGAATGTCCACCACTAGTACGAAAGTCTACGACATTTATTTATCATCATTTCGGGAACATACCAACGCGATGTCCACACTAGTACTAAAGTTAAGCATTTATATATTATCATTTCTGACTACCAACGCGATTCCCAGCCTAGTACCAAAGTCTTAACATTTATATATCATCATTTCGGACATACTAACGTGATGTCCACCTAGTATAAAGTCTAGGCATTTATATATCATCATTTCTGACGTACCAACGCGATGTCACACAAGTACCAAAGTCTAGACATTTATTATCATCATTTCGGAATATACTAACGGATGTCGCACACCAGTAACCAAAGTCTTGACATTTTATATATCATTTCTGACGTGTCTAACGTCATGTTCACACTAGTACCAAAGTCTAGACATTTAATTTTAATCATCATTTCTACATACCACGTGATGTGAAACCACTAAGTACCCAGTCTAGACATTTTATATCATAATTTCTGACGTGTCCAGCGTGAATGTTCACAACTAGTACCTTAGTCCTAGACATTTATATATTATGCATTTCTAACGTTCCATACGTGATGTCAACACTAGTACAAAGTCTAGACATTTATATAATCAATCAATTTCTTAACGTACCAAACGTGATGTTTTCCACTAGTACGCTAAGGCTAGACATTTATTAAATCATCAGTTTCTGACGTACCAACGTGACTGTCGCAAACCACGTACGCAAAGTCTAGAACATTTATATATCATCATTTCTGACGTACCAAAACGTTGATGTCGACACTAGTCTTGCTAAAGTCTGGGACATTTATATATCATCATTTCTGGGCGTAACAACGTGATGTTCAACACTAGTAACAAGTCCTAGACATTTTATATATCAATCATTTCCTGTACGTACCAACGTGATGTCGACACTAGTACGAAAACAACTAGACTATTTATTAATCATCATTTCTGAACGTACCAACGTGATGTATCTCAAGTACCAAAGTCTAGACATTTATATAATGTGTCGGCCGATCGATTATACGAGACTAGCTTGTTAGGCATGAGACTCGATGTCCACACTAGTAACAAACACTAAGACATTTATAAATCATCAATTTCTTGACGAATCTCTCTCAAAACACAACGGAGG
>SAYR01037121.1:0-18477 GCA_004382745.1 Argopecten irradians irradians | reverse complement strand
TGTTCCACGCTGAACAGCCCAAACCAGATGGGCTCAACACTAACTCCGACACCATGAACTGCAAAAAGTGTTTGCAAACAGGCCATGTAGCAAGAGACTGTATAAATTCATGGGTATGCCGACAGTGTAATATGTCAGGGCGTCGTATGATGGAATGTCCCTCCCTTCTCCAGACAGAAGAGGAAATTCGACAAGACCTCCACGAATTCGAAGGCAATGACATAGTGCATGAAGCACCGGTAACCAATGACAATGATATTAACAATTACTCGAGTACATCCACAGATGACAACAGAGACAGTGATACATCTGATGATGCAATTAGACCATATGAGACTCCCTCGCGCGCGAGTGCAAGTAAAACACAACGCAGGAAGAAAAGGGCTAAAAGGTCTAAGGGAAAAAAGGTCAAAAAATTTTCCCTTCAAGATTTCATGAAAGTGAACAATGAGAACACTCCCACAAATCAAAGGACAAATACTGTGAAACACCAGGGTAGAACCCCACCTTCTCCACTGGAAGATGGTCCTGCAAAAAAAACAAAGGTGCAAGTACAAGTGCATAGAGACAGTACAAAGCACCCTCCTCAGTAATTAGTCAATACTTAATTAAGTAAGTAAAATAAGTTAAAAAACAAATAAAATCTGTTAAGAAAGTTTTATTTGATAAAAAAAATCAACAGATATGAAATATTAAACATGTAAAAAAAATGTATAAACATGAGAAATTCTTTAAATATATCATATTGTTTACCAAAATATTCACGTCAATCATATTATCAATGAACACAATTTATATTTGGTTCAATAATTTTGACCTGGAAATCAAAAAATGCAACAGAAACATACATAGGTGTACTAGTAGGTGCAAATATGTGTACATAGAGACAATAAAAATAGTACATGTAAGCACCAGCCTATGTAGTAAATGGTATAAAGTGATGAAAGCATGTGTATACTTTTGTGTGTATATATAGTGTATATGTGTATATTGTATACTTTGTGTGTATATATAGTGTATATGTGTATATAGAATTTTTAAACTGCATATATGAAATGCTTATTCTTCATTCGAATATACGATTGTATACACACTTGTTGTTTTTTTTTCGCATATTAAGACTTAGAACTGAGGTTGTGGGTTTTTGTAAGAAACAAATGAGCATACATACATATTGTATGAATATCGATACGAAATTATCAAGAAAACCATGTTTGTGCAAAATGGTAATTTGTAAAATACAAATATACATGCAGTATGTGGATGTATATAAGAAACTAACAAAACAATTATGTGTAAATATTAACAAGGTATTAATGTGTAAACGGCAAAAGTGCTTTCATTATATGGGTGTATATTTCAAATTAGCAAAACAAATATGTGCATGTACATATAATATTTTAAAACAAAAGAAACAAGTATGTAAAAATGTTAAACAAAAGTTGTTTTGTAAGAGTGTAAATAATAAACTACCAATTCAGGTTTTTGCATGTAAATATTTAGGACTAATTTACATGCAATATATGAGTGTATATATGACATCATGGTATTTTTATATCAAAGTAAAATGTAATGTGAACATTAATGTAAACTATACATGCTGTATTAGTATACATGGGTGTGACTGTATGATACCCCCAAAGGGGATAACAAATTTTGAAATGTGGATAAAAAAGATATACATCTATTTGTGTACATACAACACCAAAACTACATACATTTTATGTAAAATAGAGATACATTTTAACAGCATAATAACATATATATAAAAAAAAAAAACCAAAAAAACCAAGATATGAATGGTATAAAAAATTTCCATCTTATCTCTTTGAATGCACAGGGATTGAGAGACTCATCTAAAAGACAACGTCTATTACAATATATTAAACAACCGAAATGTGACATAATTTTTCTACAAGAAACACATTATACTCTAGAGTTATTTCCCTTGATAGAACAAGAACATGATGGACACATCTATAATAGTATTGGGAAAAGCGATAGTAGAGGAGTTTCAATTTATATTAATAAAAATGTGCATTATAATTTGATAGATCAATTTAAGTCTGAAGATGGTAGGATTTTGATGTTAATCTTGAGAATAAATAATAACACATATAAATTAACAAATGTTTATGCACCAAATGAGCCGATAAAACGAAATGCATTTTTTAAAAGATTAAAAGAAAACTTAAATGAATTAAGTGTTGGAATAAATACCATTGGGGGAGATTTCAATGAAACTCTGAAACCAATTGACAGAAAAACAAATAATATCAAAAATAGAAAACCAGTGTTTGGTCTGACGGATCTAATTAAATCATTTAACCTTATTGATATATGGCGAAGTAAACATTCAAATACAATACAATACAGTTGGAGAAGAAAAAATGGAAAAGAAGCAAGCAGGATAGATTACTGGCTTATAGCAAAAGATTTCTTAAATAGAATTAACTCCTGTGATATAAGACCAGCTCAGATACGCTCAACTGATCATATGGCTATATCACTAAAACTGATAAATGTAGGCGAAACACGCGGAAAGGGAATTTGGAAAATGAACAACAGTGTGCTAAAAGACATAAACTATACTGAAAAAATTAAAAATTTAATTGTAAATGCGAAAAAAGAATGTCGAAGGAGTAATCTAAATAAAAGGCAAACATGGGATTATATAAAAATTCTAATTAAAGAAGCAACAATTGGTTACTGTAAAAATTTAAGTAAACAGAGGAAGGATAAAGTTATATACCTTGAAGAAAAACTTAAAATGGTTCATGAAAGAAATGAAAGTAAATCAGAAAAGGAAAATGAAGAGCAAATCCTTATATTGGAAAAAGTACGATGGCCGATAGCGGCCGCCACATAACAGTATCAAAGTAACTGTTTTGTGTACATGTACAGTTTTTGAAAAATGTACATGTACAGTACAACTACCTAATATTGCAAAATGTGTACATGTACATTTTTTGAAAATTGTACATGTACACATTTTGCATTTACTTCGAATTAACATTCCAAGCTTAATCGCTTGACCTTAATGTCAAAATCAAGCAGAGAACAAGAATGTCGCGGGAAATGTAATGCGAGTGTTTTGATAAGAAATGAAATACAAATGCGAGAACACGTACTCGTTTGTATTGTGAGCAGAATGAGTGCAGATTTTGTGATGGATCCGATTCTATGTAAGTTGTATTTTCTTCTATGAAACTGTATAACATATATAATAATGTCGATTCCATTCCGTACTTAAATTTATGATGCATTCTGTCATATTCATTGATATTTTAGACAAAGGTTTCATGTGTTATTAATTATTGAAGGTTGGATTCACTCGTGCTCTACCTAAATCAACCAACAACTGATAAAAACCAAAAGAAATAGATATAGTATATTAGTTAGAAAACAAGGCAAATGTAACATAAACTTTACATTTATTCATCTATCTATTGTTTGTAATTATTACAGTATCATCAATCAAAGAGTATGCTGAAAAAGCAGTTAACGTACAAGGAAATATCGTTGTTGATCAGGAAAACGCATAATGTTGATTTGAGGTAATTATATATAAATACGGTGATATCGAAGAGATGAACTGTGATTGTATTGATATAATACATATATATGTAAATAAAATGTTGTGTAAAATGATATGCATCATTTAAGAGACATTTACCATTCAAAACGACAGTTTCAAACATTATTATATGGCGAACATTTGTGAATATATTATGATATAATTGTTTTGTTTGTACATATTTAGTCCCAACGCAATCAGGAAAAGATTGAAACGGGTTGGAATGCCATCAAGAAGAGGACCTACCAATCACAGTGAAAACGAAGTAAAGATAGCAATTAAGGTATATGTCAAAACAATTAATACATTTAATCATGTAGGTATCTATTGCTGCACGCTTCTTTATTCGATTGCAGAAATGCTGTCGTTAATCTTTTATACTCAATAATCCGTTTGCAAATTAAAATAATGGCTTTACTACATGTTTGACAAATGTTGTGACTTTAGTTTGTACTCTTTATCTATTTGTTTTTTGGTTCCATCTTTTCTAGGAGTTGTTATCATCTTTACCTCATACCGTTGGCTACAGGCAGATAACGGATCACCTGCGACAACGTCATGTTCACGTACGCAGGTAAACATCTTATCAATGTTAATGTTTTTATCTGAACACCAAGCGGCTAAATGGGCATTGGCAGTAGTATCAAAGACACATACTTATATTTAGTGTATAGCATTGGTCATGTTATATCTAATTGCTACATTTGTATCCAATAGAATAACCTATAATAATAAACTAAAATTTACATGATCCCTTACTCAGGAGGAATTAGAGGACCGCATTATCATGTAATTCTCATTTTTGTATAGGACTTATTTACCTTTTCTATCTGTAAGTGTATATCACAAGTTCTTTATAGTTTAAACAAAATTTATTGCAAAATTATTGATTGGGTACACGATATTACAATTAACGTTGGTTAGGTGTTCATTTGATTAACATCCAAATACACCTAGGGTCATTTAAGGACGGCCTACGACTTATGTCAATACCATTTCCGAAATAAAGTACAAAATATAAACATGATAGGCAATATTAAGTTCTGTAAGATGAAAAGAAGAGGGGCCGCGGTGGCCGAGTGGTTAAGATGTCCCGACATATTACCACAAGCCCTCCACCTCTGGGATGCGGGTTCAAATCCCATGTGAGGTAGTTGCCAGGTACTGACCAGTGGTCGGTGGTTTTTCTCCGGTACTCTCCGGCTTTCCTCCACCAACATACATGGCACGTCCCTGGCTGATAATAGGACGTAAAATATAAAAATAAACAAAATGAAAAGAAGATTTCTGAAGCCTCTTCGATCATCCCTAATGGTCAGTCAGGAATATGTCATTATTGTGCACCAGCCATCACAAAATGATCATTCTAATGACTCATTTCCTACAAAATGACCGAATAATGCTAAAATGTGATATCCCTATATAAACTAAAGTAAATTTGACACCCTCCCCAGGAGAAAACTTGAAAACACATGGTCATATAATTCACAATTAATATAAAGAGTATGAGAAGTGTTTGATTCTATAATTTCTGACAATTCAGAAGACTTAAAGTTTAATCCCATTTGACCCTTTTTGGTCCCAACTTTAAGGCTCCTGAGGTTACTTAGGCATCTCAATACTGAATATGTTAACCACATTTGACTTAGTCACTATGACAAATTTGGCAAATATATGTGTTTTCCATATATAAACTATGCTATATTAAACTTTACCCCGTCCCACGCGAGAACTCAGCATCATATATTTCACATTTTTGTAAAGGACCTTAAAATCTTTCCATTATATAATGTACGTATTTACAAATTTTCAGCCTATGGGTCATCTTCAGGTATTTTATATGTTTCTACCACAATTATCGTGTTATTTTAATCTAAAGTCATTGTGTAAACGTACATACAGTTAAACAAGTTTAAAGTAAGTGTTGCAGAGCAAGTCTAAGGCTTCCATTTAAGCTGTGGCTTCACCTCCCCTCCCAAAAGTCACCATTCGACTGTGTTCCCTTAGGTCTCACGTGTGGACCTGTATATTTTAATTAGGTGAGTATTTATGATCCCCTCCCCTTATCCCGGTGTAGTGTATCCCCCTGTAGTTAGCTAGTATGTGTATCATGTGTAGGGAGTAGGGGGCTGAAGCTGAGAAGGTCATTAATCACATCTATTTATAGGTAGATGGGGCTTTTATAGGCGTGCCGTTTGGAGAGTAGGGGCTTAGCATTGTATAGGCATTGTATTATTATTATATATATATATATGAATAAACCACAGTGATCCTATTTACATTGCCTTTAGTCTTTCTAACAAAATAAGTTCGGACAGAACCTTGGCCCCCAACCTTGGTTGATCCAACACAGTGACCGGGTTGTCGTACACGTGTGGGAAATGTGACGAAATGCCGGAACTTATGTACACTGACGTCAATTACATTTTCTGATTCATGGCAAGTTATTATTATTGCTAAGTTAAGCTAGCATTGTATGAAATTTTTGAAACAATATATTTTTAGTAATCCGACCTTTCTAGTTGACATTTTCACACCAAATACGAAGTTGAAATCCGATGATGTTTTCTTAAGTTATGGTCCGGAAACTAAAATTTGTGAAATTATCTATTTTTAGGAGCAGTGACCTTTCTAGTTAACCTTCACAACCCAAATCCAATCCAAACTGTCACCTTCTATGCTATCATTATATGAAGTTTGAACAAATTATGTTGAGGTGTTCTCAAGTTATCGTCTGGAAACTAATATTTTGTGAAACTATCTTTTAAACAACAGTGACATCTGTAGTTGACCTTTTGACCCCAAATTCACTCCAAGCAGTGTCACCTCCTTTGTTATCATTGTATGAAGTTTTAACATATTCCGTTGATGATGTGTTCTCAAGTTATTGTCCGGAAACGATTTTTTTAAACAATCTTTTTTTATTAAGAGGCCTTTGTAGTTGACCTTTTAACCCCAAATTCAACCCCAAGCTGTATTTTCTCATATGTTTCCACAATATCTCCCAGAGTTCATTGCGGTCCCCTCATTAGCATCATTGTGTGAAGTTTCAATTTGTTATCATTGATTCCGGTTATCATCTAGAAACCAAATCCGGACAGACAGACGGACAGTCGGACGGGAACAAAAAATATGGTCCCCTCCGGTGTCACCGGCAACGGCAGGGGGCTAATAAATACTTTCCGGTGTTTTGATTGGCGGAGATTTCGAACTGCACAGTAACATGATGTCATTAATAGTCGAATGACGAAGAAACTGCCGTTAAAACCAATTGTCGCAGTGATGAAATCCGAGTTATTTTTTATTAAAACTAAAAGGTAGAAACGGATCACACAATTCGTGGTTTTTGTTTATTGAATTAATACCCCAAGTTAAAAAGACATTCGCTAAATCTCGTATCTTTTGTCAATTTAAAATATAACTTACTCATTTGGTATAGGTTCCATAAATAACGGCCACTCATGGTGTAACCTCTCAATACATAAATAAAAATGGAGAGTATTTGACCCTACCATTTCCAGATTTCCTGAAGATTGTTATGAAGTTTTATCCTATTTGACCCCTTTTTGTGCACCACTTTGGCCAATTTCCGTTTATCATTCGCCATGGAAGGTTTCTAAAGATTTCAATAAAGTACCATATATGTTAAGGCTCCGTTTTTGCCCCTAAATTTGAAGTATTTAGAAATTAAGTTACTTTGCTTCACGCTGAACTTATCGTAAAGTGAATTCGAATGAATTACGTACGTGGTAACGATTAACTGATTTCATTCACAGAGATACAGTAATGAAGACCATGAGAGAACTTGATCCAATTGGGGTTGACTTCAGACGCCGTAGACGTATAGTTCGAAGATTATATCGTACTTGTGGACCAAATCACGTGTGGCATGTCGATGGGTAAGGTACTACTACTCTTCATCAAGATAGCTGATTGCAATCTATTATAGTATCGAAACGAAACATTCTTTATCACTAGAGCATTATACATTACAAAGATGACGCTGTTTGATCTCGTTATACCAAGATTCCCACTCATTCCCATACCATATACAAAAATGTATTTGGTTACACTGTACATTTAAGAGTAGGGTTTCATTAAGAAGATAAGTACATACAATACTTTGACAATTGATGAGTAAATATGATAAATAATTAAAAGTGAAACTGAAAATATTAAAATATATAATCTTATCGATGTACCTGATAGCATAAACATTTGAACGATTAACTCACGAACAAAGTCTGTAATATTGATATGCCTTAGTACGTTTTTATTTTGCTTTGATTGCAGATATGACAAACTCAAACCCTACGGGTTAGCTATCCATGGATGCATTGATGGGTAGGTATATATACCTTGTATACCTTATAAAACAGTAATGCCATCTTTGATTACTCTCTAGACCATTTTGTGGAGCATGATCTCAATGCCTTTTTGCCTAAATCTCAAAATGCATTTACATTTTCAAAAAAACCGATTGGATTTTCATTGATTTAATTCAATTTTAACAGTTGCATTTACTAATAACTAAATTCCATTTTTATTCAGGTATTCTCGAAAGATAATGTGGCTGAAGGTTGGACCTACCAATAATGATCCCAGAATAGTAGCACATAATTATGCACAGTGTGTTGCAGATATCAAAGGTAGGTATGATTTGCTAAAATTTGAAGATCTTGATAAAACAATGTCATATTACTGTTTCCTAAACAAGTATTCTATTCTGGTATACACATCTTAACATGATATCATATATGTTGTAATTTATCACATTTCTGTATACATATAGCGTATGATGCATGCTAATGCATTGTCCTGTTTGAATTCTACTTATTTTGTTTTATAAATAGGCTGCCCCATGATATTGCAGTCGGATCCTGGGACTGAGAATGTAGTAATAGGTGCTCTTCAGTGCGTTCTAAGACACAATTCAACAGACTGTTTCTCTGGTATTCACAGTTACCGTATTGTCAGATCTGTCTTCAATCAGGTATTGGAAATAAAATCACTTTCAGATATATATTTATACTGCTTGATAAGCTTAATTTCAACTCGATTATGAATATATATCAATAGCTGTTATGTATTCCGAAGATGTGCGTAGTCCATTTGCACACAAGTAACCCCCCCCCCTCCACCACCTTTCCGACTTTCATATTAAACTGTATTTTAATGTAATTTTGCATAGATTTACCAGAATTATATCGTCAAAACATTTCATTCTCACAACCAAAATATATAGAAAGAAATAGTTTAAAGTCGTTTTCCTTTCCTATGTAAAATGTGGGAAAAAATAGTTAAAACCCAAAATAAAAGACTGTTCTGCAGGTAGGGCGCTAGAATTTTACCTGCGGCCCCTATATAACATTGCATGGTCGTTAAAAGCGACTTTTAGGATCTTATCTTTTCTCTCTCTAACTGACTTTATTCTTCTTAACGCCTCCCTTGACACTGCCTCATTTGTGGCCTTGGGTTGAACGCTCGCGCCTGTGAGTAAGACTGAATCCTGTCCCCTTTGCCGAGACACCATAGTTTATAAAAACGGTAGTTTCTGCTCCTGTTTAGCGCTGAAAACAACGGTGGCCGACAACAGCATTGCAAAAGATATGAAAAAAAATGTAACACTTTCTGTCATGGTATAGTTTTTTTTTGTCTTTTTGTACCATGGTACACAAAGATATGAAAATTCACATCTGTTTGATCTATAGAAACATGTACTATGGTACAAACGTGAAACAGACTGTACCATGAAAATATTTTTCATAAATTATTGCTAGGTTGTTGTTGGCCATAATAGAACACCAATAACTTAACCACGGAAGGCTTTTATAACCATGCTATCATATATTTACTCCTTTACATGATAATAGAGTTCACAGGTGCATAGTGCCGTGTACATATTTATCAGCACACATTCATTGTACTCCCTTTCAGCGCATTGAAGCTTGGTGGAGTATTCTTAGACGACAACAAAGTGAGTGGTGGATATCTCTATTTAAAGACCTGGCAACGTTTGGAGGATTTCATCGGGGAAACGAATATAACATGTGAGTTATAGTTTAGCACGGGTACATTGCAAATTGTTTTTAACATATCACATTGTAAGCAAGTCGATTTTCATTTCGTCTTTCAAATATTACAGGCGCTGCATCAGGTATTGTTTTATTCCTACATTACAACACGAACTAAACTGCTTAGCAGATCGGTGGAACAGCCACTTTATCTCTAGAAGTCGACAAGCAGTATGTCCGAACGGTAGACCAATATTTCTCTTCTCGGCACCTGAAGAAACAGGTAAGTAGCGGTACATTGCATGCCAAAAAGAGAAAATTACAAAACAAAAACAGTATTTTGTGATATGCTATATAGCCTACTTAATTTGAAAGAGGGAGTGTTTTTCTTTTTTCAAACAATAAAGTAATAAGTGTTTTTTTTCTAGGTTGTTGACCCTGTACCTATGTTTTGTATCAACGTTAAGTGCATGAATAGACGGGAATATGAATATTACTTCAACATAACAAATTCTAAAACATTTAACCATTAATCAAATTAAAATCACGTTTCAACAGATGCAAATATTCCAATCGTCTTCCATTGTCGTTTCAAGGTTTCAACGACTGTTTACAAAGGATTAACGAAGATGATATCGACTTTATGTTTACACAATGTCACGAATCCAGCAGATCTGGAGACCGAGACTTCGACCGTCGAGCTCGACGCATCTTTCAGGAAAATGGCTGGACTGATGCAACATGTTGGCAGGATGCTTTGCAAATGTACTTTGCTATTGTTGAAATGGATATTTAGAATGAACCAGATCATAGAGTGCAAAATTATCATTGTTACCCTATTAAAAAGAACAATAACGAAACAAGAGGTTTTATTATGCGAATAAGGTTTCAATTATGTGTATTTGTTGTACAAAAAGTATCTGATATATGATGGTCATTGTTATTCGCTTAGTACGTTATGTCCACAAATTATTATATTTCACATGATCTTTGTTATCTAGTTTTCATTTTGAACACAAATAAAATGAAAGAATTTTTCATTTACGTAAATCAATACATATAAAGAGTGCAGCACGTACAAATTAGATATCAACAAGGTCTATGGTAAGCAATAATGTGTATTTTCCGTTTGAATTAAGGTTTTTGTTTTTATTTCGTTTCTATCAAACTGCAAAGCAGTAGTGACTTGCAAGCTGTGAACAGTGAAAAAATTACACAGGACAAATAGATAAGTCAAGGATTCTTTAATCAATAATGCTCTTTCAATACTCTAATGAAACATGTTAAAGCAGTTATGTATGTTGTGCCTATATTCTTACAAAAATATAAGTGAAATATAACAAAGCACCATGGTTTACATCGTTATATATTTTGCTGTTTTATTACAAACTAATATCATTGATTAATGCGTGAACAAACTTCTGTATAGTTCTTTGTTATGATATACATGAACTCTCAGACTGCTACTTCATAAAAGTTATCTATTTACAAGAGGCCCATGAGCCTTAACGGTCACCTGAGTTCAGATACAGAATGACATAAAGATATATATATATTGGCTCTTGAAGTCAGTCAGTGATTTCATAAATTTGACTTGTAATATATGAAGATTAATTGGTTCCATCACATTTGTGAATTCAGAAGAAAAGTTTTGAAATTGTAGCCATTTTGACCCCTCCGCTCCGCTGGTCCCTGATGGTCGGCCAGGACCAATATGAACATGTTGTTAAAATGCTATTTCAGACTAATAATTCTAACCCAGTTTGACTAACTTCCTATGAAATCTAAGCAAATAATGTTCATAAATGTGTTTTTCCTATATATACCATAGTACACTTGACCCCTCCCCAGGGGGAAACTTGAGACCCCAGGGTCATATAATTCATAATTTTTGTAAAGGACCTTAAGACCTTCCCATCTATGAACAATATTTGATTCTACCAGTTCCAGAATTGCGTAAGAAGAATTTTGAAGTTTGAGCCTATTTGACCCCTTTTGGCCCCGCCTATAAGGCCCCTGGGGGTCAGTCATGGAAAATTTGTTAACATGATGCAAAGGCCATCTCATGGTGACAATTCTTGACTTAATTCCTACTACAAATGACCAAAAAATGCTCAAAAATGTGTTTTTCCTATATAAACTATAGTAAATTTAACCCCCTCCCCGGGGGAAACCTAAGATCTCATATAATTCATATTTTTGTAGAGGGCCTTGAGACCTTTCTATCTATGAACAGTATTTGATTCTACCAGTTCCAGAATTTCGTAAGAAGAATTTTGAAGTTTGAGCCTATTTGACCCCTTTTGGCCCCGCCTATAAGGCCCCTGGGGGTCAGTCATGGAAAATTTGTTAACATGATTCAAAGGCCATCTCATGGTGACAATTATTTGACTAATTTCTTACTACAAATGACCAAAAAATGCTCAAAAATGAGTTTTTCCTTTATAAACTACAGTAACTTTAACCCCCCTCCCCAGGGGGAGACCTAAGATCTCATATAATTCATATTTTTGTAGAGGGCCTTGAGACCTTTCTATCTATGAAGAGTATTTGATTCTATCACATCTGTGAGTGGAGAAGAAGTTTTGGTGAATTTTAGTCAATTTTACCCCTTTTGGCCCCTCCAACATCCCCCTGAGAGGGTTAGGGTCATAAAATTCACAATTTTGATTGACCTTATGCCTTGAAATTGCTTCAGCGGTTTTGGTGAAGTCGAAAATGTAAATTGTTTACGACCACGCGACGCATGACGGACGACGCACAACGACGGACAAAAGGCAATAAGAATAAGTCACTTGAGTCTTCGTCTCAGGTGACCTAATAAAATCTATATCTATATATGCATTACGTTTAAATACTTAGTTCTATCAAAATACTGTTATATGCCATACTGTTTTACAAACAGCAACTGGAGTGAATATTTCTAGATGGTCGGAATTTATGTGCCTACAAACATATTTTGATTTATCTGAAAAAAGAGACAATGTTATATTGTATCTAACTGGTGGAACTATTTCTGTTATTCCTCGAACCATATGACAACCAAAACAAACATGTTATAATCTCGCATAAACATGGTTTCAATGGGGTTTGTATTGCTCATCTAAATATAAAACTGATTGAAATTAAATATTCACACTTAACTTACCAAATTACTGCTACATTTAACTCCTCTGTATCTAGAAAGCCTGTCTCTCCATTTGTTGTTGAAAAATAATTGTTGACCGACTAACAAACGGAAAAAAATAGCTGACGGACGTCACTGTATGGCATATTTATATAAACTTACCATGGACAATCTTATCAATTGATATGGTCATTATTTGTATTTGATTTTAATCGCTTTAATGTCCCATTCATTGTGCGAGATTAATTTCTGAAAAAAACTAACTAAAGACTAAACACTTCATTATCTAACAATGAATATATAGAGAGATATAACTACACAATGCAAATATATTCTAAATGTACTTAACTAAAACTAATAATACTCGGTATTATACCAGATAAGCATTTGGAAAAGCAACAATGACAACATGCATGTATACTAATGTAAATGCATATGTATTCGAACAGTCTAGGAAGCGACCTTATATTCGAACAGGTTGGTCAGTTCAATTTGTTTTATCAGGAAAATATGAATATTAAACCACTTTCAGAAACCATATTTCAAACAAAGTATTTACTGATAGCGAAAATTTGAAATGGTAAATATCAATCTGCATCAATTGTAAACTAAGAGAACACAGATACTATTGTGAAAGCCTTAACGAAGTGTCTGTAATCATTCTTCTTGTTAGGACTAAGAGCAAAACCTTTACTGGATTCCAAAGAAGTCACTTAAGAAGGCTAAGTCATATTTCTCGTCGTCTGGACTGATCGGAAGGTAAAGTCTGTTGATGCAGGAGGAAGCTGTCGGGAACACTGCATCTTCAGTAAAATGAATTGTTGGGGTCGGTGTCAGCCCTAAAAGGGGAATTTCACTTGACCCGGTCGCAAATTTCAATATGCTGTTGATTTTAACATCTCCCCGTCTTCCAGCTGACAATATATTCAAATTTAATTATTAAACTATGTTTTGTATAATGTCTACCTCACAAGCACATCGTCCTGTTTCACTTAAACATAAAAGAGTAACAAAATAATGCAAAATAAAAAAAAAATATCTAAAGATCATACCATAATTTTTGTATTGTTGTAAATGAAGACAAACTAACAATCATTTAAAATATAACTATTCAATTATTTCCTCCGCCTTTGCTTAAGTTTATCTACATGTACAATTAATGTATAAAGAAGAACAATCATTTGGAATAGATAAACTAGCTAAATTATACATATTGGCCCAATTTAAACAGAAACCGTAAACACAATGACGATTTTGTATTTCGAAACAATTCTCCAATATTCAAGGATTAACTTAAATAGAATTTTGTATGTTATGGAAATATAAAGCAAAACTCTGACGGTTTATGACATGAGAACACACAGGTGTTGGTTTATATCAGCATAATATAAAAAAGAGGCCCAAGGGCCTTAACGGTCATCTGACGACAATGAGGAAATATTTAAAAAATATATAAAATTTCTTTGCAATTCACATACATATGTAATCAAATATTAAAAGAAGACTCAACCCAGGCAATAAATAAACAAAAGCATACCGAGAGCTTTAGGCTTCACTTAAACATTAACAGTTAATCGCATAAGTTTAAAATATGTCTTTAAACAGCACCATGACGGCTATCATGAATTTTGGAAAGATCTAAAAAAATAATAACACTTAGTCAGGAGCATCGCAGGATCATCGCAGGATCATTCCTATCAAGTTTCATGTCAAAAAGAAGTTCAAAATGTGAAAAGTTTACGTACGGACGACGGACAATACACGATGGCTATAGGTCATCCTGATCCATCGGATCAGATAACATAAAAATATAAATTGAGTGAATCCTTATAATTCAATCTCCTATCCATAATACCGCCGAAATTGATATTTTATTTATAAAATCATAACGTCGTCATAACAACCAATCAGATGCGACGTTATAAACGGTGATGTTATATGTGTTTCCTTTGTGGGCCGATAAATAAAAATTCTAGACCAATGCTTAGTTTAAGCAAGATTGAATTATAAAGGGTTCAAAATAGTCTTAAATTTGACAAAATATATAGTTTTGTATTTACCGTATGCTTCTCTCACATATCGCACGAAGTGGCGATATGATGCCTCTTCCCTCACCCGTCGATTGCCCCCTTCGTCTGCAAATGTTGTTTTGAATAAATGCAGGAACTTGTTGATGGTAACTGTTGGAGACACTTGTGGTCTAAAGAGATATCTCACGATGGACTTCGCCGCCATTAACTGAAATGGAATGTTATGTGTTTTGTTAGAGCAACGGCTATATACTGTTAACATAAAGTAATAATCACAATTTAAAACATGTATTGTATAATCAGCTAAAGGAATTTCTACATAATTGCTTTTGTCATTTACACTATATACCTGCGCAATGCCCGTCTTGTTCAATCCTGCAATGAACTGAGTTGCTATTTCTCCGTGACTTCTTGACACGACACTGTCCAGACAATCGGATACAGGGCCACCTTCTATAGCACTGAGTCCTAAAGGTAAGATAAAATAATTTTGATGTATTAGATGATTTTAGATAAGCATGTTATTTTAAACATGTGTAGTCGTTCATTCTATTAAAACAGCTGTACCCACCCAGAACACCACCTGATTACAGCATGCATGACATGATAATAAAAGCAGGCATCGCACTACGGACATGGAAGGAACGTGTAGTTTCATTGGCATCGTGAATATATGGCGCATGTTGTCGTCATTTCATTGTAGAGTGTGGAATAAGACTAATAATTATCCATGAAAAGGCAGAAAAGCTACATTCACTCCAGCGACTTTCCAAACACTGGACCCTGAAGACCACATGCACTCTGTGCACGATATCAATCATTCCTACTGACGCCGCGCGTCCTTTGTTCCGGAAACTGGAAACCGCTTTCCACTTAATGCCATACTTCAATCCAATTAAGCTGAAACTACGGCTAAATCAGATTTAACTTGTTCTTTTATGATTCAATACCTTCAATTGGGTTTAATTTTTTATCAGGGTGGATCCTCGTTATCAATTCGGTTTTATCTTAATATAAGATCTTGTAATTTCATATACAACGTTTGTATATTGGCAATATATGCAGCTAGTACTACTCAATTCGTATAACATAAATATAATCACAGCGTGTTAAAATTCTGCTTTCGCATTTATACGCACTGTCTATTGTGCAGTGGTAAGAACATTCTAAGTAACGATAAAATTTCGATTCCTTGTGATTACATTGTCACGGTTAATGATAACTGCAGCAGCGCGTGTACAATTAATTGTACACCCCGCACGAAGATCAAAACTTCTACCGAACCAGCTCCATTATCCATTTTACCCTCATAACCTTCAACAAACATAAAATCCATATTCCTTTATAGTTACCAAAGTATTTTTATCGCAATAATAAATATTATTTATATCTCGCCACATCCCTGCCATTATGTTATTTAACAACAAATACCCCATCATACACTCTCTCTCCTCCCTTCCTTCATCGTCAACGAATTCTGATTAATCACTTCTGAGTTGAACGTCGAGTCCGCATGTTCATATGTTCCCATCCAAAGAAGTGGGTCATCGACCGCGACGGTGCTTACGCACATCAACACTAACTTGCCCGATAACCAGATAGAATTATCGCGCTCTCTGTTGTTACCATCAATTATCCACTGATAATTGATAATGACTCATGATAAAATTCTAATTGGTTATGATCCACTGTCAGTTGCAACACAACTATTCAAAATACATATAATAGTTCACCATTGATAGACCTTTATTACGTTGGATTCCAAAATTCTTTAAATGCATTCTATTAGTTGAAAGTAACAATTTTTTCTTTTGCACAAAACTTCCATTTTACTAGTCATATCAAGAGAGACCACGGACCCAATCCAGGACTGCCAGTTAGGAGATGGAGCGAAAGTCGGAGATATTCTGCAGAGATAAACCCAACAGACCATCTAGGGAATCTGCGCATGCCACTAAGTGGTACATTTTGAACCGTAATCTGCTCATTCTGCCCTGATCGAGTAGCCGTGCCATTGTGCGTTACGCACTAAATGAAACAACATTATTTAAGGCTATCGGAATGTCGTGGATTATACAAATATATTTTCTTGACATGGTATATTTATTATGTTTTACGTCAAATACATTATATCACTATAAATTGCTTCACCAACAACCGTGATATAACAGTACCAGCAGTGCAAGACTATCACTTACTATCATGCTTAAATCATATGCCTCGATAATTACTATTTAGTGACGTATATGTAGCCATCCTTTTCGTTGACACGATACTAGCACTTCTTCTGACACTCGCTCAGAACGACATTAGAAGGAAACTCCACGTCTCTTGGATCCCCCGTAGTCTAGCGCACATTCACCATGAAAGTTCACCTCTAACGGGTTTCTTATATTGTCCTGAACAAGAAGTTCCTCGCATGTGTCCTTGAAAAGGTTTCCACGTGAAATATATATTGATGTTGTCTCTCCTTCTAATGCTTCATCTTCTCTTATGACATCTAATGGACGGCCAGTCAAGAAAGTTTTGTTGAAATGCTTAAGTATTTCTAAAGGATCAGACGTGTCTTTCCTGGATAACAAAAAATGACGACAAACTTTAAATTGTCAGTTCTGGATTTTGACATCACAAGTCTTAGAGAGTATTTCAGGTGCCTTAGCAGGTAATTTGGGATCTCGGTGGAACGACCACAAGTAAGATAATCTGGTTCTATAATTCATCAGAATCGGGAAGAATTGGGAGACGTGTATAAGATGTTAGATGTAATCTTTTTTCACTTCTTTATGATAGGTGAGTTTGGCTTAGTGTGCTCACGAGCATTTTCTCATATTTTCAAATTAATTAAAAGGCTGGAAAGTATCAATTAAACTTGTTATTTTCGTTCACAGTTTTGTGTATGGGTAAGTTTATTACAAGAACTAAGGAACCATTACGTTGGCGAGACCAAATCATATTTGCGATTTACTACTGTGTTGTAGACTTGAATATGACCTGAAAGTTCCAAATTATAAAAATTTGTCACATTTTATGGAATGACAATTGGGCTCATACTGATGGCCACACGAATTAAATCACTAGAGAGTGAATATACATGAACTAACACGTGAAACATACAGAAGTTTGAAAGATACTTAAATCATTCTACATGAAAATTCGGGAATCAAAAAAGTTTTTAGATTACTGAATGGTGGTTATTCAACAAAGACAAGATTTAGGACAAAAGCTTGATTATGGCTTGCATTGAATAGCAATTTTGGATAGTTAAATTAAGTGGTTTAGTATTGGAACTTTTACTATTAAAGAGACCCATGGAGCTATTATCGCCCACCATATATTCAATAAAAAGACAAGTCATATTACAAATCATTTTCCTTTTGTAAGGATTTGCCTCTCAGTAATGTTGTATTCCTGTGACCATTAATTTAATTAATGCTAATTTCAATTCACAATATTGCTTCAATTGTGTTATTAAAATGTTTTGAAAAGATGTATGCATCTTCACCCAATCACTCAATCATATATCGGATCAAACTAGGTAAATTTATTTATCTGTTTTGATTTATGCATATGTACATTCTATTCTATTATCGGTAACACTAGGGTAAAGTAAACTTTATTTAATATCCGGTATCGTTAAATGTAGAAATATGGCTTCCCTAGCTAGTTAAGGGTATAAATAGCTCTATTACATCCGCCTAAGGCGAGCTGAATGTGCCTCAATGTTATTGT
>SAYR01037052.1:377643-399924 GCA_004382745.1 Argopecten irradians irradians | reverse complement strand
GAGGCCTAGAGACCTGATATTAGGCCTGTGGCATGCTGGGATGAAGGGCTACCAAGTTTGTCCAAATGAATGACCTTGATCTTCATTCAAGGTCACAGGGGTCAAATAGGCTAAAATCTTTAAATGAATTCTTCTTAAGAACCAGAAGGCCCAGGGTACTGATATTGGGCATGTAGCATGCTGGGATGAAGGACTACCAAGTTTGTTCAAATGAATTACCTTGACCTTCAATCAAGGTCACAGTGGTCAAATAGGCTAAAATCTTTAAACGATTATGTTGTATTGTACTAATAGTCAGATGACCGTTAAGGCCCATGGGCCTCTTGTTTTAATGGTGTCTTTATTTTAGCAGTTTTCGCTTTTTATAAATTTCTTAAAAAAATATTTGATGCAAAGTCTATAGTGTTAAAATATTTCTTGAAGTAATTCTTTAAGCCACACTATACGTAACTATCAACAAAAATTAAAGTTAAATTAGACTCCGATATTGTTAGTATTTGTAGATGTAGTTAAAAGTAAAGATATATTAAAGAATATTCATAATGTTTTTTTGATAACTTTGGTACAGCAGTTGTTGAAAGTCGATACATGTAAACATGCCTTCATTTTAAACTGGTCGCCATAGAAGTTACGAGTATTGTCCAACGGAAGTCGGAAAGTTCATGACCCGTTTTCGGAAGAGTTCGGACAGACGTTACGTAGTTACAGTAGTCACATGACGTTCTCGGCAAAGACGTTACATTGTCGGCTAACTTCGGCTTGTTTGACTAAGTGGGACCCACCTAGCGATAGTTAATATTTATTTGATTTTTAAAGAAATATTACGAATCATTATCGCTCATCTTGACTTCGATTTAGTCCTGTCTCTGCATGATTTACAACAGGATTTTTTTTTCAACATTCTTCTAAATCAAGAAAAAAAATAAGAAAGATACGGATATTGGGCCTTTAATGATAAACATGAACTTTTAAAGAATATGTGAGTTTTTAAAGGCTGTCTCGCAAAAAAGTCCTGAAATAGAACACAGATAAAGCTAATTGTGTTATTGTATCTTTACACAACTTATTCACCCTCGAGGACACATTTGAACTCTTCCCATTCAATGGTTGGAACAGTTCATTATGTATTTCCAGGGGTAAACGATGGTAGGACTGTACTGACATGGATGCCCTTAGCAAAAATAACCGGGAATTTAACGGTGAAACTCCGGTTATTCTTCAGTTAAAAAACGGTTTCCATTCATTTGCCATTCTTTTTACAGTTTTTTGCCAGAGATGTATCTCAAAGCTCCAAAAACCGGTTTTTATCTCCACAGTTTAAATACGGTTATTTGAAAACCGCGATTTAACTGGAGAAAGAAATCCATTCTTAAAGCGGTTTTTTGATAACCGGAATTTAACTGTTTCAAATTGCCGGTTATTTGACAGTTTTTTTCTGAAACGGTTTTTGTGAATAACTGTTCTGGATATTTCTTTTCACAGGACGTTCTGAAACCGGTTCTTGCAGAAACGTACCTACTATTTATAGTTTGCTTTGTTAACTACTCGATATAGCCAAGCCTGTACGACGGAGAGCTCAACCTGATATAGCTTCATGGAGCTAGCTAGCGGACGCAGAGATTACGATCTTTGTTAATATACAACAGAAAGACAAACACACAGACGAACTTACGTTAAGCATGAATTTAATTACCCTAAGGTGAAGAAATTTAACTTCATACTGAGAATTACGTATCTTTAAAAATTAGTTGTATAAAACCTATGTTGAAGGCAGGTTAGCGATGTTCTGTTCAGTTAATCATATTTTCATACAAAGTATCTATAATATTTAAATGGAACTTTGTGAGACTGAAATCACACAAAAGCTACATAATAAAACAATAACGATTATGGAGCTAGACTGTTTCCGCTGACACAAACCGCCACTAGTCTGATTGCGAGCTCCATAAATTTATATATTTATTCACTGTGGGTCTAGATCCCGTGGTCACGTATACAAATATACATGTGCATGTGCCTGTTACTAATACGATTATATCTACTGCATGACGACCAGCCGGTGTTTGACCCTTGCTGGTTTCTGATTACATGAACACGGGATGCGATATAGTTACAAATTAAAAGCATGACAGTGTTCGATGTGATGCCGCCCTTACACTTGTAAATGTGTTAAAATAAAGATCAAAGGTGTTGGGCACTCAGATCTCATTAAATCACCATTTAGTCTCTGTCGTATCGGTTGGGCGATGGGCAAACATAATCTGTATTTTCAATTGTAACTAGATTGTTCACATTCAGTATGTTCTGAATAGGAATGCACTCAACTTTAGGGTCTGCCACAACTTCCCAAATACATGCAAGTGCCTGTACCTTTTTGAATGGTTTTATGATTGCCAGGTTAATTGTCCGTTTTGGATGGTTTTCCTCTGACTGTATGAAAGAATGGACTGTCCCAAATTCTATCTCATTTCCTTTGAAGTAGGTTACAACACACTGTTGACGTTTTTCAAGTCTTGTGTAACACTCTCCGCAAACATAAAATCCCTTTTTATACATGTTCACCCTAAAAAATTCTTTAACATCTTTGTTTTTTATACCCAGAACAAATGCAGATTTCCTCTCTTCTTCATTGAGTTCTTTCATTTTAGTTTGTCCTAAAGGCCGTATGCCATCTTCAATTTCAACAAGATCCCTGTGACGAGTTACAACGCTGTCCGACAATTCATTATAAATTTCTTTGATTTCGTTGTCATTTGTGTTTTTCAGGTAAATATTGTACAGATTTGAAGGTGCCTTCAACATTGAAATAATGGTTGTTATCTGGGTATCGATGCCTTGCGTACCATGTATCTGTTTAACGATATAGCCATTTAGATCTTCAAATATAAAACAGTTATTTACATATAAAGGTCCAGTATTACGAACACAATCCGTAAGATGAAGTAGTTGGTGCACATTTAACGTTAAGTATCTTTCTCCATAAAGCATCTTCATGTTTTCAACAAATAACACAAGGGCAGTTTCAGCGGTTTGGAGCTCGACAGTTGTAATACCCTCCTTAGACAACAAAAATATCGCTCTTGCCAATAAACAAAAGTGGGTAAAATTATCTGGGTCCAAAACATGACGCAGTATTGGAACTCCCCAGTACAGTAAAAAGTTTCTGTACTCCGAAGATTTCCAATGTACAAGTTCATCTAATGATCTTGGTATTCTTGTTACGAACATCGTCGGTTTAATGGATTGGAGATATTTATTAACGACATCTCTTTTTGTGAAAAAGGATGATTCCATGTCTTTATTTTTTCTGTCAAACCAAATGTTAAGAAGCGTTTTCATTACCCCAAGACACACTCCGTGCATGTAATCGATAACACAACTATCTATGTAACTGAAAGTGTCTAAAAACATAAACCAAAACTTCCCTTTATGTCCATTTACCGTTGACTTTGTTACATTATTTGTAACATTTTCTGATGCTTTATTTATGTCTCTGATAACACTCTCCTTTGTTCGAGCTGGTCCCTTGGGATTTTCATCCAAAAATGGGAAAATGTGTGAAATTCCACCTGTAGCATGTCTATATGTCTCTCCACTTTGAAGACAGTACCAACAGCTATGTCCACCATTAAACTGATTACAGTTGTAAACGAGAGCCCGTGCAGGTAGATCGCATGTACATGTCATTAATACACACTTCGAAATGAAGCTCTTGCCTGTATGATCAATGAATGCATAACCGTCAGATTCCAAGTGCTTTAACTCATAAAATAATGGCTTGAGGAATGACCACATTTGTGGTTTTTTAGAAGATATCCAAACACCGTAGAAAAGAGAATGCATTCGTTTTTTTCTTTGTGAAATAGGGAGTTCGTTTATGAGTAAGTAAACTGGCCATATGCTAACACTTGATGACTTAAACATTGGGGCACCGTCAGTATTTAGTGAAAATGAAATGTTGTTTGGATTACTAAGTATGCCATCGTTGTCAAACAGTTTCTTGTACACATTTCCGTCATAAATATCAAACATTCTACATTCAGAGTTTTTCTCAAAGTGTTGGAAGCGGTGTGTTCGTACTAGCGTACTGAAGTCTTCATTTTTCCACAACGAAGCTAACTGAGAAACCAATTTGAGCTCCAAAAAATACGCTACTGCACCCGGGCTAGCAAGTGACACATTGCATGATTGGCAAGTCCTACTCTTTTTCTGAACTATGGAATAGCAACTATTGCAATGATACACAACAGTGGGTAACATGTCACAAGCATATTGTTTTAGTGTCGTTTTGAAATGGTACAAAGTTCTCATTAAGCGGTGGCCATGCGGAAGCAAACACGCAAATATGCGTAACAAATATGATAAAGCTTCATCAGGTAAGCGGAATCGTATCATGAAGCAACATATGAGCAGTACGGTAACGCCGAGAGTATGATGAGATTCGGTAAACAACGGTTTCTCTAAAGGATCACCTTCAACTTTTGTTTCTCTTTCGATGCATGCCGGGATGTCGGATGTCACCGCTACAGAAAGATGCTCTGCTACTTCCACATTGTACCATCCATTTTCGTCGTCATCGTTGGCTAAGATATCCGAATCTCTTGCTTTTGCTTCCTCTGTCATAGCTTGTAGGATATCTTCAAACTGGTCATCGAACGCCTCATTAAAGTCATTATCTGAGTACGGGTTATCAGCATTGGGTTGTTTTTCGATATCATCGGAGTTGATGAAAGTGTCTGCGTCTGTGGTATCCAAAATAGTATCATCTGTTTCGTCATTATTTAACTGTTTTTCGGTATCACCGGTGTCGATGAAAGTGTCTTCCTCTGTGGTACCCAAAATCAGATCATCTTTTTTGTTAGTATCCCTGATATCAAAGCTAACCGGTTCGTTACTGACTGGTACAGATGTACACCCAGCCGTCGCAATGATTATATTTGCATTATTCGCATCTTTGATGGCAACAGTTGGTTCATAAAGTTTATTTGAAACATGTTGAATCCCATCGCTCTGGAGTAAACACTCATGCCGAATTGCTTTGCATGGAACGTCAATGTTGGCCATCGCATGTTTTGCTTGCTGCAAGAAAAAAAGCATGCATGTAGTTAACGGACAGCTATTTTTTGTTAATACGAAAGCTATTCAAACCCGAGTGTTGATTAGTTCAACTTTAAGAGTCATTATGACAACAAATAGAAATGTATATTACTTTAAAGAAATAAACAAGAGATCCCAGAGAGGTCTTGGCGCCCATCAATTAATAACCTACATTTCACAATTAAAAGAAGGATTTCTTCTCAGCTTTGCGCACTTTGACCTCATACTACATATTGAATGTGAGAAAGATCCCTTCAGTACTTTCTGAAAAATAGCAGTTACAAATTTTAACTATCAAAATCCAAGATGACGACCTGTCGGCCATCTTGTTGACCGATCAGACCCAAAATGCAATATGCACAAATATAGTCCTAACGAGACCTACACATGAAATTTAAGACAGGTCCCTTCAGTACTTTTTAAGATATAGTGGGAACAAACTTTAATTGTCAAAATCCAAGATGGCGGCCTGTCGGCCATCTTGTTGACCGATCGGTCCCAAAAAGCAAAACGCACAACTAGAGCCCTAGCGTGACCTGCATGTTAAATTTGAGACAAATCCTTTCAGTAATAGCGATAACAAGACGGACCACGGACCACGGACGAAAGACGATTTGAATAGTGGACTGAAAATGCGAAAATTATGGAAAAAGAATAATGGAAAAATAGCCTACAATTATTTAAGTGATAGATGCTTTAAAACAGGTACAGTTCATTAATTTAATACATGTATATATAATTACTAGTAGTCATGCATTTTTCTTGTCGAGCTCGCTGTTTTACTGTCATATATCGGCTAATGGTACAGTAATTGAAGTGACATGATCGTAATTACACACTGGTGTTATTTAATTTCACGCAATCTGATGATTGTCTGGCACCTGATCATACCTGTACGTGATCACAAATATTCGACAACAATCGGCAAAATTGAGTCAAGATATAAAGAGCCTTACAGAATATCTATATAATGCGTAATTCATGATTCAGAGGTAGACTATCATCCGTTATGAGCACATCTAATTTAAAGCTTGCTTGTGTAATTATGTAATGATCATAAAAAGACAATTACCTGTTTCCCACTTTTATATGGTCCTCGTCGCTTTCTTTCGTTTGATGTGATGTCCATCGTTTCAGCTTTACTGTCCGCCATTGTGAACGATCGTGCTGTTTTTATGATTTGGCACGTGGGAGACAAGGGGGCCGGAGGGCATATATATTGGGATATGCGAGAGGAATGTGGGGGGTAGGGGGTGGGGGGTACAAGAGGATGGGCCGAGTAGCGTTTCATACTGTAATGCATCACGGGAAGGGGCTCGCGTTGGATATTTGAAAAAGGAGACAGTCCGAATAATATTGCAGAATTACACACTCTCAATATGGCACATTTCGAGAAGACGGATACACATTTTTCAGTTTTTTTCCAAGAGGATAAAACAATTCAGATTGTCGTCAAAGACAAGGTTGTATTTGGAGAGGATGAACATGTAAAGGTGTTATGGAAAACGTCCAATATAACTGATGATGGCAGAACAGTGGTGGAAGATATGCCTTATGAAGGAGTGGTTATATTTTCCGGAAGTAAGTACATACATTTTATTATTGTTGTACATACATTTATTTGATAATATATATAATCCAAAACATGTAAGAAATTATATATGAAGTGTTAATTTGTGGTGATTGCATGGTGTGACTGTGCATATGACATCTTATCTCGTATATGTGTAAAATAACTGGTTGAACCATGTCCATTAAGAGTTCATATAAGCAATATACGGTAATTCGATGTTTCAAACAATGATATTTACTAGTTTTACTTGCATTTCTTACATGTGCATGTAATAATAAAAATGAAATTGGCAGGGCACAATATTAGTTAACAAGTTTTTTTATATGTTTACGCTGATTACTGTATTTGATCATGTAAAGCTAAGACATATCTTTACAATGAGTTTCATCAAAGAGAGCTTTTTAATTCTCTGGTTTTATTTAGTCCTAATTTCAAATGTTATTTTTCTTCATGTACATTATGTGAGTACATTTTGGAAATTTTACTTTTGCTAGTGTACACCAGGGATTTATAATAAGTCCTTTGTTGACGCGTATGGCCTGGCACAGACTTTGTTATTTTCTTTTCTTTTAACTTACTTACCGTTATAATTTTACTATTGGTAAGGTAATGGTTCGCAAATCATTTTTTTTCTCTAAATATCATAAATTACACCAGCTGTACTAACCGGGATTGATTGATAGAATGGCAATACGGTGAATATGAGTGGCTAGGATGGCTCAAACTACAGTAGAGTCACATGAACTTATAAATTAATAATGATATAAATTATTTTAATAAATCTTCTTAATTGTCTGATTAAATGTCGACCCTATGACTCAATATATATATATCGGATCGGTGCACGTGGTTTCAGTCCGAGGTACTCTTAGCTTAGCTGAAATTTAGGTCGATTGCGGGTTAATAGATATCATTTGAAATAATTTTTTTCACATTTTATTGTGTGTAGCTAAAACTTTAACATTTATATATCAAATGTTGGATACCACAATATGGTTAAAGAAATTGCATGCTTAAATCAGATGTGAATTAGATGAACCATAATTAGTAATGCCTAAATGGCGTCACGTAATGATAACCAGTTTCACTCTTTCGATTGCTGGATTTTTCTTGACAATTAATGTTTTTCAAATTACTATTTATCAGAAATGAATTTACAGTCACATCTGCAGTAGGCAACTGATGCATATGCGTGCTTGCAATATTTTCTGGCGGCATTATACACGGCAGTATGTTTAGATACGACGCAATGATCAAAAGTATCTCGTCGCCAACATTGTTGGAGTAGGGTTTAAAGTACCGTCACGTATAATTCGTTTCCGGGTATGAGGGTAGTATATAATAGATTTTTTGTTATATGTATTGATAACCAATGGTGATATACATTAGAAACCCATATAGTTTTATAACCTCTGACACAACCTACAGAACTTGGCATCAACATGTAGTCAGCGTGTTGCTAGCGTTATCAGCGTGTGAAGCGCTAGCACCTATATCTGACCTACATCAGACGGCATGACCACCTGCTGTCCAGAGTGTCCGATTTCTCTTCTCTTTATAATCTAGACAAGTATAGTCGTGATCAGGACGGAATTGACAGTTTTTACTAATTGTTATGTTACAAACATGTGTAAGGTGTCCGACCATAAAATAAGATCTGTGATACATTCGAGTAATTCTGCAGAAATATACCTCTAAATTACGCCCGGTTAAAAAATTCTGAATTTAATATATGTCCCATGGCAAAAAAAGGAGTTGAATAGAATTAAATCTATTAAGCAATTTCAATTCACATCTCTAAGAATCTTAACTACAGTTTAGTTTTGTTTGTAAAAGTTATCCATGCTATCGTTTTTTCTGAAGATGACACAATCATTAATATGCTTCTGGCCACGTATTTTGCACGATGCCTTTTCAGGATTTTTATTTTCAAATATGTCCCCTCAAAATGAAATAAATCCGAAAATCAATATTTCGTATATATTTCAATTGTTCACGTGCTTGTCAAAATAGTCCGAAGATGTGTACATGTATCTATTACGAGTACCAAGATGCAGTGTAAATTGAAACCACGATTTCAATATTCAATATCTTTTTAAACGATTAGATAATCCATAAATCTAGTATCCAGTATCTGATTAAATATTATTTTAACTAATCTTAATTGTACATATTGAGAGAGCAAAAGTTGTAACATCGACCCAATATGCATCGGATTTGAAGATTTATTTAGTTTAGGTTATAAATCAAATATATTTTTTCTTCGTTTTTGCGATATCGTGTTAGGACTATTTTTGTATTAAATATTCTCAGAAATTCATTTTGCTGTTTCTACCAGGTCTCATCAAATGCAGAAACTTCAAAAAAATGGCTGAAAAAGAGATAAACCTTTCAAAGGAGGAGAATGCTAATAATTTAATCTCATTAGGAAAGGAGATGAAACTTTCTTCAGGAAAACGGGGTGCCAGTATAAAGTTAAAGAGGGCGCTACAGGAAGAGTCAGGTTCCTGTAGCACAGCACTTCAGGAAGAGAGTGACCAAGCAAAACGGCAAAAGAAGGAAATAAGGACGAAACCCAAAGCCATAAATAAGCTGAAGTTAAAAGAAATGGCAGCATTTGCAGGACTACCAAGTCCTTCAACGCCACAGAAGGCCGTCACGACCACTGTGACATCTAGAACGCCAGGTAATGGGACCATCGCCCAAAGAAGAACGCCAGCAAAAAACACAAACGTTCAGATAAGAACACCAGAAAAGGGGACCACCACCCAAAGAAGAACGCCAGCAAAAAACACAAACGTTCAGATAAGAACACCAGAAAAGGGGACCACCACCCAAAGAAGAACGCCAGCAAAAAACACAAACGTTCAGATAAGAACACCAGAAAAGGGGACCACCACCCAAAGAAGAACACCAGCAAAGCAACGGGTAACTTCCAAGGTGCCCATTTCTACTGTTGTCGGACAAAGTCTTGGCGTACTGAATGACTTTGATGACCTTGAGCCATTATCTTTTCATGTAAGTATCATATCCCATTCATGTTTGTGTTTAAAATTAATTATTCTTTCATATAGATTCTACTGTCTAATATTAAATAAACCGCATGTTTTCTACTTTTGCCATTTGTCATAATTCTAAGCTTAAATTTGCATAAACATTAATCCGTTTTACTATCTTTACCAGGTAATCATTACTGATGTTCTTTATTTACAGTCGGAAGTTGAAGAAATATCTGACAATTATGGAGATCCCGTCTTCACAAGCACGCCAGAAACCAGCCGTCAGTCTGGACAACACGGATTCAATATGCCTACATCAAGCTCAAGTCACTCTCCACTGCATTCATTAATAGGTAGGTTTATATAGGATACTGCTATCCTGGTGTTTATTTTGTGTTGAGGTTTCATAAAAGTTTGTAGAATTTTGAAAGACAATGTAGTATCGTATATCCACTTTATATTTTTCAGAGTACTACCAAGGGCTGGATCATAATGGGAAATTAAACATTCTGGGATTTTGCCAAATGATGACATCGGCCATTCATGAAGATGTGTATGGCTCTGCACAGACGAGGCATGCACATGATGAACCACTGCATGTTGAAAATGTTCCCACGTGTTCCTTCCTGGAACAAAGTAAAACACAAGAGGTAATTTTCTCTCAACATTTATCTTAAAATTGTAATGTAAATAATATACATGTATATTGTATATGCCAATATCTTTATATTAAATCACAATTACCTTAAATTTTCAAAGACAAAATATTCTCCTTCAGAAGTTAACAACTAAAATATGTTGGTTATGCATGTACTAGTTCAAAGCAAATATTCCCATTTAAATTTTGTTTCTGTTTGTTAAGACATATTACCAAACATTTCTTGTATTTGACAAAAAATGTGATGTGGAATTATTATTTATATAAATAAATTCAAGAGTTTAATATATATAGACTTTATAATATCACTGTAAATTGAATCAATGATCAATCATATTTTTAAAAAATGTTTCAAACCTACTTTCAGAGACAGGTTCCATTAGTGACAGATGCTGATGGCATCTATAATGATGTTTTGATAAACCCAACAAAAATCCGGGCTGCTGAAATGAAGGCACTAACATCAAAGAGGCCAAGTGTTGTACTCCTCAACAAAGTAGCCGACTTGTTGTTCACAAGGGATGAATTGATGGCAGCACATGGCGTGAAAGGGTTGGATGACCATAAACTGGAGGCTTTGAAAGGTACTTGAATATATAAAGCATTTATGGACCGGTATTCAAAATCGAATTTGAAATGTCCGTTATTTTTCCAATATATATGTTTATATTCATAATTATTCATCAAATTATGTTAATTCTGTTTCAGAATACATGTATGCAAGGTGCACTGCGTTAAAACTGGATCAAGTCCAGCCGAAGACTCTGATGACTACCATCCAAAATAAAATTGGAAATCTAAGAAAAATGAGCAAAACTCAACATCGGGCAACATTATCAACACTGCCACAAGAATAACAAAGGATATAGTTAACATGTGTTATTTGGATATACCTGTGTTTTTAAAATTGTGTTTCCTGTTTGGTGTGAAAAGAAAACACATTGTGCATCAGGCTCAGCTATAATTTTATTCTAATGTGACATGATTGAATGGGAATTAAATTATATGTGGACTGTATGTGCTTCACATGGGATTAACTACAACGTCCTGATACAATTTGGTTTGTATATGCATGCGTAATTTATATTAACGTACATGTATATTGTAAGTTCTCTCATTTTATTTTGTCTGAAATATTTTAACAATCCCTACCATATTCGACCAAATAAGTGCACACAGGGCTTTTAAAAATTGAAAAAAAATGAAAAGGTCTTAAATAAAACAAAATTATTGCAAACTTATATTGAAATTGAGGGGCGCTTATACAATGTATATCATATATAATAGATACCTGTGACGAAAATGGTATAGGTATATAATATTGTCTATTTCATTCAAATGTAGAGAAAGGATAAAACTTTAGCTAATAAATATATTACATTGTTTGTACACATGTACAAAGTAAATTTTGATTTGTTAAAAAACTCATTCTTTACAATAATTTTTGTTATTATATGTCATAATACCCAAGGCATATATATATATATACTTATTATCATGCACTGTGACCTAATAGTGTCTTCTGGGGTGAATGAGTTAATTAAAACCAATAATTGTCTTAAGATATAATACATTAAGTCTATATGTTTAATCATTGGATTGTTAATTGTGTTATTTAATGTCAGTGAATGAAACAATAAATTTATAATGTTAATATCAAATAAATCCTTAATTATGCTGTTTTTATTTACCATATCTAATTATATAAGCTGGAATAATATTTCATGTATGGCATCTATTAGCTTGAGTGTTAACTAAGCAATTTTTGATGTGTACTATATTACAGTGTCCTGTTCACATTCTCCCCCTCCCCTGTCACCCCCACCAATATTCCCCTCCCACCCCACCCCCCTGATTTTATAGCAGTTATTTTCCGGTTTTATGACAGTTATTTACCAGTGATTCATGCCAGAATTGACCGGTTTATTTACAGTTATTTGTGACGTCATATAACTGGTGTTCTAACATCACTTGATACTACCATTCCAAAACCGGTTTTTATCTGGTTTTCTGTGAGGTCATAAAACCGGAAAATCTCATTTGCATAATTCAGCAAATAACTGCCAAATAACTGTGAAAGTAATGTATATAGAATGGAAACCGGAAAATAACCGTACTTTAACTGTATACAGCTGCAGTGGCAGTGATCTTATCTTAAAAGTGAAAACCGGTAAACCACCGTAATTCCACCGCTCAGAATAAAACCGTGAAAAGAATGGTAAATGAATGGAGTTCTTTTAGCTATGGGAAGGTCCCTAAATTCAATTGTCATAATATGTAGATATGTAAAGAACTCTCAAGAAAGGAAAATGATTTCAAAAAGTGGACAATTAGTAGTTACATTTTTTTTCAACAAAAGATGAGTATTTTCCCCTTGTTTTACAGACTTGCAAGGTGCTGTAGCCATGTTGGCGGACTTTTATTTGCGCTGAATGACTTCAACAGGGAAGTGGCTATACAACAAAGCACTTTATCATGTACATCAAAATTGGCCAAATGGAATGTGCCTAGGAAGCTAACTATGAAGCCATGTCCTTTAAGAGACCTCAAATTGAACAAGCCGACTCTTGAACCTGAAAAACCTTCAAGGACAGTTCTCGAGTTCGATCCTCGGCATACATCTGACAAGATGTTGGATTATAATCACTATGCTGAGAAAATGAGGGAGCTGCGTTCCATTTTTCAAACACAGTTGTGTATATACATATTTATTTAATATAAAAGAATATAACACAGTTTAAATGTGCAAGCATTATTCAAGTTTATTGATCAACATAAAGCCAGCTTCATTTTGTTTACTTTAACACACATGTATTTATACAAAGACCAATTCTGCAGATATCAACATTAATTAAAATTGATTCAAAGTTTTATTTTTTTAAAATTCATTTGACAATTTAGACAATATGAAGTTAATTTCAATCTTCTGTGTATGTATATGATAAACTGAGTGTTTACAGGAAACTCTAAATGTATTGATACTGCAGGTATGACACACCTTGCTATCATACCAGATAGTGCCCCAGACTTTCTGGAGGAGGAAGAAGTGACTACCACAAAAAATGAAATGGAAGCCAGGCTTCAACAGCTTACATACATAGCTAATACATGTAAGCTCTATGTGTCTCAATTAAGTATGCTTAATGATGATTTAGAAGAAATATTAGGAGTATTCAAGAGTATGTAGAAAAAAATACTCAACAGCAAAGAGAGAGTGAACATTGGCTGGATCTCCACAAGGGAAGAATCACAAGTTCCCGCTTTGGAGATGTTATGGCATCAGGACATCACCTAACAGCCTCATCAAGGAGTTGTTAAATGGGTCATCTTTGAACAAGTATTTATATTACATAAAATAATTACCGAAATATATTTCTTAAAATTTTGCTACCTAAGATTTTTGAGTAAAGTCAAGTGTGTTGTGTTTATTATCCAAGATATTCACCTACATACAATGTATAAGTTTTTTGTGCATTAGAGCGCCGGATACACATGTAAACCTTAAAAACGTATACATGTACATATTACATCTTATGTAATATATAATGTAATTAGAACTGCTGTTTTTTTCTATTATCTATGAAATAATTGAAATCTCACAATCTAATTCAAACTTATGTAATGAAGAAAAATGGCATAATGTATGCTTTATTACTTTGCACTTTTTCACTTTTTATTAATAATGGATTTAAAATTATTTCAAATACAATCTACAGGTACAGTACATTACCACCTTCTGTCCAATGGGGAATAGATATGGAGCAGAGAGCAAAGGTTGACTACATGGCAGTAATGGAATCATTTGGTACTCCCATACAGATAGAGGATACTGGCCTGCTTCTTCTCCAATCTGCTGCGTTTTTAGGAGCAAGTTGTGACGGCAAAGTTATCGACCCCTCCATGCCAAGTGAATGTCAAGAAGAAGTATTGGAGATTAAGTGTCCTTTCAGTATGAATGGACAAAAAATCTGTGAAATGGAGGTTCTTGATATTTTAGAGAAATTTCCATCATTTTACATGAAAACAACTGAAGAAGGCCCAGAACTGGATAAGTCTCACAAATACTATGCACAAGTACAAGGAGAAATGGCAGTGACTGGATTGCCATGGTGTGACTTTGTAGTTTGGACCAGTGCAGGGAAAAACAACATCTGTTCTCAGAGGATTCAGTTTGATCCAGAATATGTTTTTAATATGCTTCCTAAGCTTCAAAACTTTTACTTTAAGTTTTTATGTAAAAATTAAAACTTCATACATCAGTGTTATGTTCACTGCAATGTCATTTATTGGCAGTTTTTATACTACTATATAGATGTACATGAAAAGTAGTGCAGCCATTGTGACATTGATCACCCATTTCCTATAAATGAAAAAATGTTAAGGCGTAAATGAATGACTTTTTTGGAAGTTATATGTACATCAAAAGCTAGCATCCTGCGAAGGTTTCATGGTGTAAAATATGATAACATTGCATGATTTTTTGTCAATATAATCACTGTGACTGTAAAAAAATGGCATTCATGTTTTTATATAACATGATATGAAACAAAATCCGACAGTTGGCTCCCTTGCTCTCAATGATATTTAGCTGACTATTTATACACATATTCTGCTCTTATCTTGGCCAGGATAGTGTGATTTACTAATTATGATTTATAATATACATGTAAATATTAAATGCCCTGATTTGTTTATAAATATCAATATTTGAACTGTAAAACATTGAATTATTAATTTGTCAATATAATCACTAAGAAAATCCAATTCATGTTTTTTACAACATGGTGTAAATCAAAATCAGACAATTGTCTCCCTTCCTCTCAATCTTTTAATGGGGCGTAAAACACCAATTACCGAACTCAATGGCATATTTAGGATTCTACAATTTTATCTGCTGACAATATGAAAATTATTGATCTAATTGAAAGCAAAATCCATTTTCAGTTCAAAACAACAGAAAAATGATTTGCCGTCGGTAACAAGAGGAACATCAAAATTTGTAAGCCAGCAAGCAACCTGGAAGCACTTTGATGCAATTTGTGCAATAGAAAATGGTAATACACCATAAACAAAAGAAAATTCTTGACTCTACCGATGCTTCTTTCAACGTGTATTCTTACTTGAGCGATTTCTTGGGTTTCAAACACTTCCTAAATTGTAAATTGATTACTTTTTCCTTTAAAAGGTGGTATGTTTAAAGTGCAAAGCCTTTCTTTGAACAAATCTGCAATTGTAAACCCTTTGTCTGCCATAACATTGTCCCCTGGTTGTAACAAGTCAAGAAGTTCACTTACAATAACAATTTGCCTGTCAGAAATTCTACCACCCCAAGCCTCTGATACAAATGAGATGACTCCAGAGGGAGTTATACCTATTAAAAATTTTAGGGTATTATGGTGCTTGTAATTTGAAAATGTTAAATTTTGATTGATTAAACTAGAAGATTTCTGAATGAAAATTTCAGTACAGTCTAAAATGATACGCACATTTTTAAAAGGCTTGAACACTGATGGAGTTGTTTGTTTGAAAAGTTCTTTAGATGGAAAACATTAATCAATTCTTCATACAAAAGACATATCCAGGTCACAAACATATTAGAAAAAGTGGTTTTAGAAATACAAAATCTTTCTAATATATCCTGAACAAATAGTCCAACTTTAAGTCTGATCATCACTACAAGAAACTGATCAATTAGAGGAACAGATGTCTCCATTGGTCGCTGCCTGTCTGTTGTTGCTGAGTTCTTTCCTCCCCAAAATGTCATTTTCTCTGCTTTTGGTAACAAATAACTGTAAAAAGATAAAGGGCACAAATTTTAAAATTTATAACTTATACAGCCAAATAATGGAAAAATGAATGCAGAAAATGATATGTATGATGTAAATTCACTAAATGGAGATAAACCTAGCAGCCCATTTCTTTTAGTCTTACTAGTAATAAGATGCACATGTACATTTTGTAAATGGATATCAAAGATTGTCAGAACAATTTGCATTAAGATACTTGATGATGAGGGCAATTCACATATTAATTGTATTACCAGGTATAAAATAAATGTATAGAAAATGAGACTATGGGAATTTAACTGAATGGTTACATGTTGCTAGTGGGGTAATATATCTATATGCTGTTTGTAGTTCTGCAAATAAGCCTATTGTAGCAAACACTTACTTGAAAAGCCAGAGAAAGACAGCAAGTGATGGCAGTCCTGTGTAGAATCTGGTAGCTTTATCATCATCTTTAATCTTATCAACGTCCCATCGCAACCGTTTCACTTCACTTCTTAAATGATGAATTCCTTCCCTCAGCTTTAAGTTCTCCTCCAGAAGGGGGTCATTTTCACATTGTACACCTATTTACAGTTTACACCATAATAGTTAGTGGAGTTAATTAAGTGAATTAATAAAAATACAGAACAATTATACATGAACACACAAATTTAAGTTTAAATCATAAAAAAACTTTATGAAATGATAATCATTTGTTGAAAGAAATGATAAATAAGACTTGACACATTTATTTATAGGTATAAGTAGACCATGGATTTCTGTAGTGTACACAAGTACAAATGTACTCAATGTATTACATATTCTTAAAACGAATGATCGTAGTTGGGGGAGGAGAAGTAGGTTCCCATGTACCCCTCTGGCAGTTTTTCGAAACATGTTTTTTTAGGACCGGTATGATGTCTAGTTTCATTTTATGCTTGTTGCCATTGACAACTAATGTCCCATGGGGGGTCATATGGCGGCCATCTTGGATTTCAGGTATCAAAAATGGCCAAAATGACACATCCGCATATATGCGCATTGATAGAGAACCAGACAACATTCAGAGACAAATAAAGACATTTTTTGATATGATTGAAACATGCTTGATACGATTAAATCATATTAATGACTTTACGTCTTCTTATTTTTGTGAAATGACGGGAAAACAATGAATTTTTCAGCTTTTTTTCCTTAAAAATTCGATAAATCTCATAATTTTTATCACAAGTAAAAAAAAAATGATGGACAAATCGCCTTGTAACAGTCATTTCTAATTGAACCAACCCTTGTGTAAACATATGTGTACTATACAATCATAGATCGCATCAATGAGGTCGGAAAAAGAGAGAGACCCCACCCCCTTGAAAAATTATCAAAAAATGGCCATAATGACACATTCGCATATATGCGCATAGATAGAGAACCAGACAACACACAGAGGCAAATAAACACATTTTTCAATATGATTGAATCATGCTGAATACGATTAAATCATAATAATAACTTAACGTCTTCTCATTTTTGTGAAATGACGGGAAAACAATGAAATTTTCAGCTTTTTTCCCTTAAAAAATCGATAAATGTTATAATTTACATCACAAGTAAAACAATTGATGGACAAAACACCTTGTAACAGTCATTTCGAATTGCACTAACCCTTGTGTAAACGCATGTGTACTATAAAAATATCGCATGAGTGAGGTGGAAAAAAGATTAAAAAAAAATTATTCCCGGATCCAATTAACATCCAAAGGCTAGTTCACATGTTTAATCCATAATTCAGGCAGTTTCCAATAACCGTAATAATTTATTTCTTTTTGGTGAAAACAACTGGTTTCGAATTATTCTCCTCCAATTTTGGATATACCTCCCCGTGAAAAAGGTGTACCATTGTGATTCCTGCTCGCATAAGTTAAAAACTACGAATACATATAATATCTGCTGAGGAGGAGCAGTCACAGACTGGGCCGCCACAACGGGATCCTAGGAAAACAGTCAATTAGGATGAGAGGACAGGGACCGTAGGTAAAAGTCATTAAAAGTAGTCTGACCACGCCAAAAGGCAGCAGGCATGATGTCCTGGAACCATAACCCATTTTGGAGAGCCAAAGAAGTCGCAAGGGCTCTAACCTTATGGGCCATCTCCTTGCATTTCGCCCCAGATTGATAATTAGACTGCTAATAAGCAATCCTGATCATCTGACATATCCATCTGGAGATGTACTGGGAGGAGAAATCCTGCTAACCCTGTTTAATGGGCAAGAATAAAACATTGCCCCCTTGTTTAATCAAGAGAAAAACTAAGCGTCCGACTGGTACAAAGCAGCCTACATTCTTCTTCGACTCAATAGAGATTGTGAATCTTTACCAAAAAGGTAGAATCATTGAGTAGGATAACAGAGCTATATCTGGCCCAACGAAGCACGAAAAGTGAATAGATGGATATCACTCCTTCTACGACCTGAGGCAAAAAGAGACCGACACAAAAGGCTCTTAGGGAGCCCCTTTCAGTAACACAAGTGCTAGATTCCACTATGGAGCTAACTGCTGTACCCTAGGCCTGTCCAGACTGAACCACCTAATCAAGGTCGACAAAGAGTTGGAAGACCCTAACTCTGGTCTACCATGAGAATACAATACACTGGAAATAGTCATGCGATAGCCTGCAATAGTACTAGAGGCAAGTTTGCGTTCCCTAAACAAATAGAGAAGGGAATCCGCAATTAGCTGGGCAGAGGCTTTGACCTGATCAATCTTCCTGTCGATACACCAATCACAGACGGTCTTCCATGAATGGTAGACGCCAGGTGAGGAAGACTTATTGATCCGGCAATGTGAGCTGACAAGTCTTAAGAAAAGCCTGACTGAGCGAGGCCTCCTGAGATAGCTTCCACGCTCTTGAATGGATCTTCCGGGGGGACTGGCGCAGGAGATTGGTTCTGAGTGGGAAAACCAGAGGAATATCCACCAAGAGAAACCACAAGAGCTCCGGAAACCAGGATTGTCTCGGTCACAGGGGCGCAATCAGAAGAAGGGGAAAATGATACTCCCGAAACTTCTATTAAAACCCTGCCCACCAGGTTGAATGGAGGGAATGCATAAGCATGTATCCCCTCCCAATCTATAGATAGAGCGTCCACAGTCCGAGTCATTTGGTCTGGCACCGGAGAGACAAAAGTGGACAATTAGTGGCGAAGTGGCGAAAAGGTCTATATGAGGTATGTTCCACATTTAGCAAATGCCCTCGAAGATCGGGAGATTTAGCTGCCTTTCTGTCACAACCGGCTTGCGGCGCCTGGAAAGAGTATCCGCCAGAACATTCAACCTATCTGAAAGATGCTTGACTAAGAGAGTCAACTGCATTTCCTGACAGATAAGAAGAACACGAATAGCGAGGGCACAAAGGACGTGGGACTTTGCCCCCCACCCTTTCCCTCCAGATACGCGACAATTATAGAGTTGTCTGTAGTCACACAAACGACCTTGGAATGTAGAATCTTCCGAAAAGCCTGCAACGCCAACCGAACAGCCTTATCTCCAGGATGTTGATGTGCTCGGAGACCTGATCCCCAGACCACTCCCCGACTGGCAATGGCTTGGTGGAGTATGAGGGAATCGTCGAAATAGAGGTGTACATTTATTTTCCTGGAGTGATGAAAACCTACGCCAACCTGCAGCAGTTTGATGAAAACCAAAGTAACAGTCGTGATACCGAAAGGATTTAGTTTTGTGGTAATGAGCTGTGCTATACCACCGTGTCTTCAGGACAAAAAAAATAAGGATAATAATTCGAACACAGTGGTACGTTTCGTTCTGGCACGAGCCGAAAATTTATGAAAAAATTTATGTTTTCAGTTGTTCACTGAAAGAGTGGATTATTACTGTTCTAACCACGTTCTAGTTGTTATTGGGGCCGGGGTGGCTGATTGTTATAATGTCTCGACGACATATAACCACAATCCCTCCACCTCTGTGTAGGTTGTTCGAATCTACAGGGGCAGTTGCCAGGTATTGACTGCTGGTGGTGTTTTCTCTCCGGGAACTCCGCCTTTCCTCCACCAATAAACCTAGCACATCCTTACATGACTATGGCTGTTAAAAATGTAATTGTAGTTTGGAACTGTCTGAATCATAGATCAGGAAATATGTAATTAATGTAATAATAATAATAATTTTTTTTTTGCTCGCATAAGTTAAAAAACTACGAATACATATAATATCTGCTGAGGAGGAGCAGTCACAGACTGGGCCGCCAACGGGATCCTAGGAAAACAGTCAATTAGGATGAGAGGCAGGGACCGTAGGTAAAAGTCATTAAAAGTAGTCTGACCACGCCAAAAGGCAGCAGGCATGATGTCCTGGAACCATAACCACATTTTGGAGAGCCAAAGAAGTCGCAAGGGCTCTAACCTTATGGGCCATCTCCTTGCATTTCGCCCCAGATTGATAATTAGACTGCTAATAAGCAATCCTGATCATCTGACATATCCATCTGGAGATGTACTGGGAGGAGAAATCCTGCTAACCCTGTTTAAATGGGCAAGAATAAAACATTGCCCCTTTGTTTTAATCAAGAGAAAAACTAAGCGCCGACTGGTACAAAGCAGCCTACATTCTTCTTCGACTCAATAGAGATTGTGAATCTTTACCAAAAAGGTAGAATCATTGAGTAGGATAACAGAGCTATATCTGGCCCCAACGAAGCACGAAAAAGTGAATAGATGGATATCACTCTTCTACGACCTGAGGCAAAAAGAGCCCGACACAAAAGGCTCTTAGGGAGCCCCTTTCAGTAACACAAGTGCTAGATTCCACTATGGAGCTAACTGCTGTACCCTAGGCCTGTCCAGACTGAACCACCTAATCAAGGTAGACAAAGAGTTGGAAGACCCTAACTCTGGTCTACCAATGAGAAATACAATACACTGGAAATAGTCATGCGATAGCCTGCAATAGTACTAGAGGCAAGTTTGCGTTCCCTAAACAAATAGAGAAGGGAATCCGCAATTAGCTGGGCAGAGGCTTTGACCTGATCAATCTTCCTGTCGATACACCAATCACAGACGGTCTTTCATGAATGGTAGACGCCAGGTGAGGAAGACTTATTGATCCGGCAATGTGAGCTGACAAGTCTTAAGAAAAGCCTGACTGAGCGGGGCCTCCTGAGAATAGCTTCCACGCTCTTGAATGGATCTTCCGGGGGGACTGGCGCAGGAGATTGGTTCTGAGTGGGAAAACCAGAGGAATATCCACCAAGAGAAACCACAAGAGCTCCGGAAACCAGGATTGTCTCGGTCACAGGGGCGCTATCAGAAGAAGGGGAAAATGATACTCCCGAAACTTCTATTAAAACCCTGCCCACCAGGTTGAATGGAGGGAATGCATAAGCATGTATCCCCTCCCAATCTAGAGATAGAGCGTCCACAGTCCGAGTCATTTGGTCTGGCACCGGAGAGACAAAAGTGGACAATTAGTGGCGAAGTGGCGAAAAGGTCTATATGAGGTATGTTCCACATTTAGCAAATGCCTCGAAGATCGGGAGATTTAGCTGCCTTTCTGTCACAACCGGCTTGCGGCGCCTGGAAAGAGTATCCGCCAGAACATTCAACCTATCTGAAAGATGCTTGACTAAGAGAGTCAACTGCATTTCCTGACAGATAAGAAGAACACGAATAGCGAGGGCACAAAGGACGTGGGACTTTGGCCCCCACCCTTTCCTCCAGATACGCGACAATTATAGAGTTGTCTGTAGTCACACAAACGACCTTGGAATTCTTCCGAAAAGCCTGCAACACCAACCGAACAGCCTTATCTCCAGGATGTTGATGTGCTCGAGACCTGATCCCCAGACCACTCCCCGACTGGCAATGGCTTTGTTGGAGTATGGAGGGAATCGTCGAAATAGAGGTGTACATTTATTTTCCTGGAGTGATGAAAACCTACGCCAACCTGCAGCAGTTTGATGAAAACCAAAGTAACAGTCGTGATACCGAAAGGATTTAGTTTTTGTGGTAATGAGCTGTGCTATACCACCGTGTCTTCAGGACAAAAAAAATAAGGATAATAATTCGAACACAGTGGTACGTTTCGTTCTGGCACGAGCCGAAAATTTATGAAAAATTTTGTTTTCAGTTGTTCACTGAAAGAGTGGATTATTACTGTTCTAACCACGTTCTAGTTGTT
>SAYR01037052.1:359526-377618 GCA_004382745.1 Argopecten irradians irradians | reverse complement strand
GTAATTGGGGCCGGGGTGGCTGATTGTTATAATGTCTCGACATATAACCACAATCCCTCCACCTCTGTGTAGGTTGTTCGAATCTACAGGGGCAGTTGCCAGGTATTGACTGCTGGTGGTGTTTTTTCTCCGGGAATTCCGCCTTTCCTCCACCAATAAACCTAGCACATCCTTACATGACTATGGCTGTTAAAAATGTAATTGTAGTTTGGAACTGTCTGAATCATAGATCAGGAAATATGTAATTAATGTAATAATAATAATAATAATATTTTTTTCTCCATGAGTAGTGTTTGGAGGGGGATGTCCACGATTCTTCTGCTAAAAAACATAAATCCCTTTTAAAATACAAATATGTTTACACAAGGGTTAGTACAATTCGAAATGATTGGTACAAATTGTTTTGTCCATCAATTGTTTTACTTGTGATGTAATTTATGACATCTATCGATATTTTAGGGGAAAAACACTGAAAATTTCATTGTTTTCCCGTCATTTCACAAAAATGAGAAGACGTAACGTCATTATTATGATTTAATAGTATTCAATATGTTTCAATCATATTTAAAAATGTGTTTATTTGCCTCTGTGTGTTGTCTGGTTCGCTATCTGTGCGCGTATATACGAATGTGTCATTTTGGCCATTTTTGATACATTTTTATGGGGGGTCCATCTCTTTTTCCGACCTCATTAATGCGATCTGTCTTTTTATAGTACACATATGTTTACCATAGGGTTGGTTCAGTTCGAAATGAATGTTACAAGATGATTTAACCATTAATTTTCCCTTGTGATAAAAATTATGACATTTATCGATTTTTTAGGAAAAAAAATGAAAATGTCATTGTTTTCCCGTCATTTCACAAAAATGAGAAGACGTAACATCATTATTATGATTTAATCGTATTCTGCATGCTTCAATCATACCAAAATATGTGTTTATTTGCCTCTGAACGTTGTCTGGTTCTCTATCTATGCGCATATATATCGAATGTGACATTTTGGCCATTTTTTGTGAATTTTTTATGAGGGGGTCCCTCTCTTTTTCCGACCTCATTGATGCGATCTGTCTTTATATAGTACACATATGTTTACATAAGAGTTGGTTCAATTCGAAATGACTGTTACAAGGTGATTTGTCGATATTTTTTTTTCTTGTGATAAAAATATGACATTTATCGATTTTTTAGGGAAAAAAACTGAAAATTTTATTGTTTTCCCGTCATTTCACAAAAATAAGAAGACGTAACGTCATTATTATGATTTAATCGAATTCAGCATGTTTTAATCATATCAAAAAAGTGTTTATTTGTCTCTTATTGTTGTCTGGTTCTCTATCAATGCGCAAATATGCGAATGTGTCATTTTGGCCATTTTTATACCTGAAATCCAAGATGGCCGCCATATGACCCCCATGGTACATTAGTTGTCAATGGCAACAAGCATAAAATGAAACTAGACATCATACCGGTCCTAAAAAACCATGTTTCGAAAAACTGCCAGAGTATATCTTCTAGTATATCTTCTACCATTTGCTCCTGTGCCACTGCAGCTCCCTTCAGATTCTGAAATAACAATAAACGTTAATTCTTAAAGTTCGTAACATGTCATAGTAACCTAGTACTGGAATAAGCCTATAGATACCTTGATCTCTGGTGGCGTTGCTTATCATTTTATCAAGTATAACTCTCCACTCTATTTTACTATACAACCCTTATTAGACTAGACAAATTAATTACACTATAGCCTACCTTTTGGCGTGACCACGGGAGCATGTAAATACCATCAATATAATATTATTGATTTAGTTTCATCACTGTACGTCATATCCTATATTATTTCTATTAGGATATGCTGTACTGATGGTCGGTGGTTTTTCTCCGGGTACTCCGGCTTTTCTCCACCATTAAACTTGGCAAGTCCTATACATAACCCTGGCTTCGTGGTTTATTAAGAGTACACTGGTTTTTGTTTTCTTTATGGCTCCATAACGTAAAAAAAACATTACAGTTAATCCTTAAATAAGGCTATAATAACGGTATATAGCTATAGAAAGAGGGGAAAACAGTGCAAGTAGTGAAATCAGGACCTGTCATATAGATTGGTGGCTTGGTCGACTTACTATTTACCTTTGATAGATCCTGGTGAGTGACACGTTCATGTCTTCTTTCATCTACTGTCTCCTTTTTGTAACAGAATACTGATGGCGAGTAGTCAATGTAATCCCGTTCATCTGAGTGCCACCTGTAATATGATTTATGGAAATGTTCAATTTAGTCAATTTATTTCATAGACCGGTGCATATTATACTTGTAAGTATATATGGTGTATAATCATGAATATACTGGTAGCTATAGCCTTAGGCATCTGTCTCAGGCTATGTTGACCAGACAGATCATGTTGACCAAGCAGATGTACAATGAATGGGTTGCCCTGTGATTATCTTATAGGCTTATCGTGATTTATTACCTAAGTTTAATTTATCTGTATCGTGATTGTAAATACTTTGCAATATATTATCATTAAATGATCATTGATGTATTCCCTATAAATCTGAGATTGTCAAGGTATATGAGGACACTCCCTCAGTACTCTTACTGAGTGCTGGGTCACACTTACCACAGGCGTCTGCTTCTAGTTTTGGAAAAACAAAATATCCTCCACACATGTATAGTTAAGATAGTAGGGGTAGGATATTTTATTTTTGCAAAACAAGAAGCAGTGCACTTAGTGATTCGGAATAAAGTACTGAACATACAATTCTGCGTTTGACTTCTACAATACACATCAACTCAACATGACAGAGAATTAAAGAAAATATTAATAAAGATTAACACACCCTGTGACAAAGTGCTCGGAACAGACGTACGAATTTACGGTTGGCTGCCAATTCTTTCTGTTAATTGACTTGATCCACGATCTTCTCTTGTGTTTACCTGCTGGGAACTTAAAAAATGATATGTTTCTTTCTTTTGCTGCCTGGTTCGCGCTATTTGTACAACCGAACACACTGCAACTTTTCACCATGTTGTTGACAACGTACCGACGTTGTCAATGTAAACATTGCCACCCCTAGGTCTCTATGCGCATGCGCGGGTAAATGTCCCGCAGTTAAGCCGGAAGGGTCTATTCTTCACCTGGATATGATTAATATATCCATAAACGCTTTCCCATTTATAGTTACATATTACTGTACTATTTACTGAACCATTAAATAAAAAAACACAAGATAGTTCAAATTCTAGAAAACTTTGGTAAACATTTAACATAACACCTCCGTGAAGAAAACTGTCTTACTCCATCCACAACATTCCCTTTAAAAAGTGCTAGAAAGTAAGATTTCCATCGGTAAATGGAAAAAAATGGTGCACACGCTAGGACCTTTATTTTAACCGCCGTAGTATTAAACAAGTTATTTTGTTTTTCATTTGGCATATCTGATTGAAAACAACTAAATTGCAGACATGTTTACATTATTATGTGAGTCTAGTGACCAGTCATCGTGTACCTATAATGAAAAATAGATTTAGTAAGTGAATAATACTTGATAAAATATAAAGCTATACCCTGTGGTTGGCTCCATGATGACTCACTGATTAAAATCCTATCCCTTGACCGCCCAGCTGGGTCCATATACTATATATCCTTTGGACGGCCGTAACGTATTTATGCGTAATTAATCATTTGCCCCATTTCATGCACCCTTCTGGAGCCCCACTGAGACCGTTGAAAACTAAATACTAGTTTTTTGAAAAGACGATGTTCATCCCTATATAGCATGTCAATATCGATTCGGTCAGTGCATTAGTGACGTCACAAATCACCTTTGAACATGCCCAAATAAGTAAAAAATTGAGGTCTGAAATCCATATTTTAGTGTGTGCCCGAAAACCTGTCGTTGTGAGCTTAATTATCAAGATACAAACATGCAGATGGTCTTAAACGATAGAAGAGATATCAAAGTAAGAGAGAATAGAGAGAAAGGGAAAAGGAAGGGGAAAATAGCACCGATTTCAAAAAAAAAATAAATAAATAAAAGCACAAGTTTCTGCCTTCCATGACCCGTGCGTGGTGACCTTTAGGGGACTTCCGGTTACTGTTTTTACTTGTTTGTAGTGTGTGCTGTTTGTTATCATCGTGAAAATGGCATCAAACCGAAATCTAGATGTAAACTGCTTTCATAGATGGCATTTGTAATAACCTACTATCAAAATTGAGTCCAGTTCGAATCCTGCCGGCCGTCGAAAGGATATACAGAAAAACTCAAAATCGGCTATAAACTTATTTTTATTTCATAAAATGTGTCTACACAATGGTGTATTATGATTTCGACTCGAAAACCGGGAGATTTTCCATTATCCGGACCTCACTATATCCTTTGGACGGCCGTAACGTATTTATGCGTAATTATTCATTTGCCCCATGTCATGCACCCTTCTGGAGCCCCACTGAGACCGTTGAAAACTAAATACTAGTTTTTTGAAAACATGTTCATCCCTATATAGCATGTCAATATCGATTCGGTCAGTGCATTAGTGACGACACAAATTACCTTTGAACATGCCCAAATAAGTAAAAAATTGAGGTCTGAAATCCGGATTTTAGTGTGTGCTCGAAAACCTGTCGTTGTGAGCTTAATTATCAAGATACAGACATGCAGATGGTCTTAAACGATAGAAGAGATATCAAAGTAAGAGAAAATAGAGAGAAAGGGAAAAGGAAGGGGAAAATAGCACCGATTTCAAAAAAAAAAAAAAAACCAAGTCCCACGCGCAGGTTTCTGCCTTCCATGACCCGTGCGTGGTGACCTTTAGGGGACTTCCGGTTACTGTTTTTACTTGTTTGTAGTGTGTGCTGTTTGTTATCATCGTGAAAATGGCATCAAACCGAAATCTAGATGCAAACTGCTTTCATAGATGGCATTTGTAATAACCTACTATCAAAATTGAGTCAAGTTCGAATCCTGCCGGCCGTCGAAAGGATATAGCTAGGGGCCAATATATCTAGATCTACTGATAAGAGGTCTAGATGAAGTAGCCAAATGCCAACATCATACTGGTTCATGTAACACACTGGAGCATGACTTAAATAAATTACAAATTACCAAAGTTTGCTGTATTGTAATTATTATAGAACTTAAACAATTTATGATTTGAAATATGTATTTATTTTATATAAATATATTACGAAAACTGAGGTTGATTGTTTTGGATATAAGATATAATTTTGATCGAATCTTGCAAAAAGACTTAATTTCGCTGCATCAAAATATTTGAAAACTACATTCTTTATATTTATACTTTACAAAGACATATTTTGCAAAATAATGTATCAAAATTAACTATCTCTGACAAATAAGTTCATATTTGCTGGCCTCTCTTGCTATTGATATTGTTAAAGGAACATGAACCTAAATAAACCATGTCAATTTGAGTAAAATACATATTTAAGTCGTGTCAGATACCTCACTAAGTAATATATATTAGTTATTGTGCAAATGTGTAAAACTAAATAATTAGAATGGAAATTCCATCTTTCTGTATTTTGATCCGGCCCGGTCAAATTTTGTAGACTGAGTGTGAAAAAAAATAGTAGTGTTGGATTTTAGTGACCTCCCACAATGCACTGCACACATTAAATGATTGTAAACAAAATGGTGGGTCAAAAACGCGGATAAAGCGAACACAAACGAATTCCGAAAGAAAACAGAGTGAGCAAAGAGTCAGTAACCTGGGCGATTGGGAAAGTAGGCAAATATGAATGGATCGCTGAAATGCAAGAGACGGGAGCATCTTCCCACTTTATACTTGCGTGATGTACATATGTTCAATGAGTCAAGTACCTCCCTTCGCGGTGCCTCGTCGAATGAAAAGTCTCGTTTGACTGTTTGACTTATCGTTGTTACGCTTAATACAAATTGCTATATAACACATTTTAACAAATATGACTTAAAATGCATTTGTCAACCATCATAAATAAGAATATAATCTTAAAATGTTGAAAACAAATATCCCTTGTCATGTCAGCAAGTTTATTGTTCATTATAGCCTCGCTTTCGGCCAGCATTCGTTTTGTGTTCCAAAAATAGAATATGACGGTCTATTATATATCATTTTTTGGGGTAGGTATTCCCCACGTTTTCCTGTCGTTTTAGATAACCAATCGTTGTAATAAAGTATTCAATAAACATATAAAACCATATCTAAGCATACAGAACAACTTATTTAAGGTTCATATCCCTTGAACTGGAAATTACCTGGTACGTATTTTATAAGTAACAGCAATACTCCAAATAGGTAAATAATGTTTGTTTGGAGACCAATCTTAAATCTAATTTATACAGATCTATCTAAGTAATTCTTAGTCAATTTGCTGGTAAAATCATTTCTTGTTTTTAACTATACTGTATTTTATGAGTTCTTTTCTTTTTATCACATCTTACTATTCTGTGACCTATTTGATTAATTAATTACTGTATAGCATCTTACACTTGTTGTTTTCCTTTTCTAGTATTATGTGAAGTAGATATTTTGTGATTTATGCACTTTGACCTACAAATGTATTTTAGTTGTTATTTTACTAGGGAAATATCTTGAAATATTAAATGACAATTTAAGTATATTGAAGTAAAACAATTACTTGAAAAATTCTTGTAAAACCATAAGTAAAAATCTCTCTAGATAATAAATAAACTATGTACCTGGTTTTTACTCAAATCTGTACTAAGTAACCTTTCCAGTAAATAGTTCACTTGTTGTAAGTAATTCAGACAACGTTAAGTAAATCTTAAGGAATCATCTAGTAATTGCGGTAATGCTAAGTAAAACTTCAGTAATATATTTACTTGATACAAGTAATTTCTCATTACTAAGTAATATGTTTTCTGAATGTAGTATAGACACGATTGCTAATATGTTAAGTTCGACAATGAAATTAATGACATCATAATGGTGATTAATAGCATTGAAGTATTTCGTACCATACGGGTACATGAGTGCAACTGCTTCAAACATTCGCAGTTACTGTTGAAATCATAGATAAGGGGGGAATACAATATACAAACGTGGCTATGAATATTGACTTTTTCTGAATAAATTAGGGGGGATACTTATCCTATGGCTATAGATATTGACTTATCTGATTATGGTAAGGGGGGATACATATCCTATGGCTATAGATATTGACTTATCTGATATAAATCAGGGGGGGATACTTATTCCTACGGCTAACTAGATATTGACATATCTGATATAGTTTAGGGGGGATACATATCAATGACTATAGATACTGACTGATCTGACATAGGTTAGGGGGATACATATCTTATGGCTATAGATATTGACTTATCTGACATAGGTTATGGGGATACATATCCTACTGCTATAGATATTGACTTATCTGATATAGGTTAGGGGGGATACATATCCTATGGCTATAGATATTGGACTTATCTGATATTGACTTATCTGACATAGGTTAGGGGGGATACATATCGTACGACTATAGATATTGACTTATCTGACATAGATTAGGGGGATACATATCCTATGGCTATAGATATTGACTTATATGACCTAGGTTAGGGGGGATACATATCTTATGGCTATAGATATTTACTTATCTGATATAGATTAGGGGGGATACATATCCTATGGCTATAGATATTGACTTATCTGACCTAGGTTAGGGGGGATACATATCCTATGGCTATAGATATTGACTTATCTGACATAGGTTAGGGGGGATACATATCCTATGGCTATAGATATTGACTTATCTGACCTAGGTTAGGGGGGATACATATCCTAATGGGCTATAGATACTGACTGATCTGACATAGATTAAGGGGGGATAACATATTCTATTGTGGCTATCAGATATTGACTTATTCTGACCTAGGTTAGGGGGGATACATATCTTATGGCTAATAGATATTTACTTATCTGATATAAGATTTAGGGGGGATACTATCCTATGGCTATAGATATTGACTTATCTGACCTAGGTTAGGGGGATACATATCCTATGGCTATAGATATTGACTTATCTGACATAGGTTAGGGGGGATACATATCCTATGGCTATAAGATATTTGACTTATCTGACCTAGGTTAGGGGGGGATCATATCCTATGGCTATAGATACTGACTGATCTGACATAGGTTAGGGGGGATACATATCTATGGCTATAGATATTGACTTATCTGACATAGGTTATGGGGATACATATCCTACTGCTATAGATATTGACTTGTCTGATATAGGTTAGGGGGGATACATATCCTATGGCTATAGATATTGACTTATCTGATATTGACTTATCTGACATAGGTTAGGGGGGATACATATCCTACGACTATAGATATTGACTTATCTGACATAGATTAGGGGGGATACATATCCTATGGCTATACATATTGACTTATCTGACCTAGGTTAGGGGGATACATATCCTATGGCTAAAGATATTGACTTATCTGATATAGGTTAGGGGGATACTTATCCTACGGCTATAGATATTGACTTTTCTGACATAGATTAAGGGGGAGACATATCCTACGGCTATAGATATTGACTTATCTGATATAAATTAGGGGGGATACTTATCCTATGACTATAGATATTGACTTATCTGACATACTGGTTAGGGGGGAATAGCAATATCCTATGGCTATAGTTACTGACTGATCTGACATAGTTTACGGGGGATACATATCCTATGGCTATAGATATTGACTAATCTGACATAGGTTAGGGGGGATACATATCCTATGGCTATAGATATTGACTTATCTGACCTAGGTTAGGGGGGATACATATCTTATGGCTATAGATATTTACTTATCTGATATAGATTAGGGGGGGTACATATCCTATGGCTATAGATATTGACTTATCTGATATAGAATAGAGGGGATACATATCCTATGGCTATATATATTGACTTATCTGATATAGGTTAGGGGGGATACATATCCTATGGCTATAGATATTGACTTATCTGATATTGATATAAGGGGGATACTTATCCTATGGCTTTAGATATTGGACTTATCTGATATTTAAGGTTAGGGGGATACTTATCCTATGGTTTATAGATTTTGACTTTATCTGATATTAAGGTTAGGGGGGATACTTATCTAATGGCTATAGATATTGACTTAATCTGGAATATAAATTAGGGGGGATACTTATTCCTATGGCTACAGATATTGACTTATCTGAATATAGGTTTAGGGGGTAAATACATATCCTATGGCTATAGATATTTGAACTTAATCTGATATAGTTAGGGGGGGATATCTTATCCTATGGCTATAGATATTGACATATCTGATATATAGGTAAGGGGGGATACATACCTATGGACTATAGATACTGACTGATCTGACATAGGTTTAGGGGATAGCATATCTTATGGCTATAGATATTGAACTATCTTGACATAGTTATGGGGATACATATCCTAACTGGCTAATAGATAATTGACTTTCTGATATAGGTTAGGGGGGATACATATCCTATTGGCTATAGATATTGACTTATCTGATATTGACTTTATCTGAACATAGGATACGGGGGGATACATATCGTAGCGACTAATAGATATTTGACTTATCTGACAATAGATTAAGGGGGGATACATATCCCTAGTGGCTATAGATATTGAACTTATCTGACACTAGGTTTAGGGGGGAACAAATTCCTATATGGCTATAGTAATATTGATTGATCTGACAGTAGGTTAGGGATACATATCCTATTGGCTATAGATATTGACTTATTCTGACCTAGGTTAGGGGGGAATACATATCCTAATGGCTATAGATACTGACTGATCTGACATAGGTTAGGGGGGGATACATATCTCTATGGCTTAAGATAATTGGACCTTATCTGACATAGGTTTATGGGGAATACATATCGCTACTGCCTATAGATATTGACTTGTCCTGATATAGGTTAGGGGGGATACATATCCTACGACTATAGATATATTGACTTATCTGACATAGATTAGGGGGGATAGCATATCCTATGGCTATAGATATTGACTTATCTGACCTAGGTTAGGGGGGATACATATCCTATGGCTATAGATATTGACTTATCTGATATAGGTTAAGGGGGATAACTTATCCTACGGCCTATAGATAATTGACTTTTTCTGCATGAGTTAAGGGGGAGACATATCCTACGCTATAGATATAGACTTATCTGAATATAAATTAGGGGGGATTACTTATCCTATGACTATAGATATTGACTTAATCTTGACATAACTGGTTAGGGGGGATACATTATCCTATGGCTTTATAGTTACTGACTTTGATTGCTGACAATAGTTTACGGGGGATACATATCCTATTGGCTATAGATATTGAACTTATTCTTTGACATAGTTAGGGGGATACATATCCTAACGGCTATAGATATTGACTTATCTTTATATAGGTTAGGGGGGATACATATCCTATGGCTATAGATATTGACTTATCTGACATTGGTTAGGGGGGAATACCATATACTACGGCTATGGATATTGACTTATCTGACATACTGGTTAGGGGAATATTATCCTATGCTATAGATATTGGCTTTATTGATAATAGAGTAGGGGGGATACATATCCTAATGGCTATAGATATTTGACTTATCTGATATAGAATAAGGGGGGATACATATCTATGGGCTATAGATATTGGACTTATCTAGCATAGAATAAGGGGGGATACATATCCTTAAGGCTATAGATATTGACCTATTCTGAATATAAAATTAGGGGGGATACTTATCCTATGGCTACAGATATTGACCTTATCTGATATAAGGTTAGGGAGACTTATCCAATGGCTATAGATATTGACTTAAATCTGATATAAGATTAGGGGGGATACTTTCCTATGGCTATAGATATTGAACATATCTGATATAGGTTAGGGTGATACATATCCTATGACTATGATACTGACTGATCTGACATAGGTCAGGGGGGAATACTATAATCTTATGGCTATAAATATTTACTTATCTGATATAGATTAGGGGGGATACATATCCTTATGACTATAGATTATTGAATTTATCTGATATTAGATTAGGGGGGGATACTTATCAATATGGCTATAGATACTTGACTTTATGCTGATATAGGTTAGGGGGGATACATATCCTTACGGCTATAGATATTGACTTATCTGACATACTGGTTAGGGGGATACTTAATCCTATTGGCTTAAGATATTGCATTATCTGATAATAGAAAAGGGGGGAATACATATCCCTATGGCTTATATATTGAGCTTTCTGATATAGGTTAGGGTTTGGGTATTACATATCCTATGCTAATAGATATTGACTTAATCTGATATAGGTTAGGGGGATACTTATCTTAATGGCTATAGATTTGGACTTTAATCTGATATAGGTTAGGGTGGATACTTATCCTATGGCTATGATATTGACTTAATGCTGATATAGATTAGGAGGGGATACATATCTATGGGCTAATAGGATATTGACTTATCTGATATAGAATAGGGTGATTACAATATGCCTATGGCTATAGAATAAGTTGACTTATCGACATAAGATAAGGGGGGATACATATCCTACGATGGCTATAGATATGACTTATCTGATATAGATTAGGGGGGATACTTATCCTATGGCTTATAGAAATATTGGCTTTATCTGATATAGATTAGGGGGGATACATTATCTATGGCTATAGAATTATTGGCTTACTGAATATAGAGTAGGGGGGATACATATCCTATGGCTATAGATAATTGACTTATCTGATTATATGAATAGGGGGGATACATATCCTAATTGGCTATAGATATTGACTGTATCTGACATGATAAGGGGGGATACATATCCTACGGCTAATAAGATATTGACTTATCTGATATAAATTTAGGGGGGGATACTTATCCATAGTGGCTACAGATATTGACTTATCTGATTAATAGGTTAGGGATACTTATCCAATGGCTATAGGATATGATCTTATGCCTGATAGATTAGGGGGGGGATACTTATCCTATGGCTATAGATATTGACAATATTCTGATATAGGTTAGGGTGGATACATATCCTATGACTATAGATACTGACTGATCTGACATAGGTCAGGGGATACATATCATTATGGCTATATAATATTTTACTTATCTGATATAGATTAGGGGGGATATCATATCCTATGACTAATAGATATTGATGTTATCTGATATAGATTAGGGAGGGGATACTATATCATATGGCTATAGATATTGCTTATCGAATATAAGGTTTAGGGGGGATACATATTCGCTTACGGCTATAGTATATTGACTTTATCTGACAATACCTGGTTAGGGGGGATACTTATCCTATGGCTATAGATATTGATCTTATCTGATATAACGAAAAGGGGGGATACATATCCTAGTGGCTAATAGATATTGACTTATCTGATATAGGTTAGGGGGGATACTTATCCTATTGGCTATAGATTTGGACTACTGATATAGGTTAGGGTGGATACTTATCCTATGGCTATAGAATATGACTTATCTGATATAGATTGGCGGGGGATACATATCCTATGCTATAGGATATTGGACTTATCTGATATAAGAATAGGGGGGATACATATCCTATATGGGCTATAGATATTGACTTAATCTGAGCAAGATATAGGGGGGTACATTCCCTAACTGCTATAGATAATTGACTTATCTGATATAAAATTAGGGGGAATACTTATCCTATGGCTATTTAGATATTGACTTATCCTGATATAGGTTAGGGGGGGATAACAAATCCCTAATGGCTATAGATATTGAAACTATATCTGATATAAATAGGGGGATACTTATGCCTATGGCTATAAGATATTGACATATCTGACAATACTGGTTTAGGGGGGGAATACATAATCCTATGGCCTAATATATACTGACTGATTTGACATAGGTTGGGGGGGGGTGGTAACAATATCCTATGGCTACTATGCATATTGAACTTATCAGACAATGGTTAGGTGGGTAATACATTCCTACTGCTATAAGAATATTGACTTTCTGATATAGGTTAGGGGGATACATATTCCTATGGCTATAGATATTTGACTTATCTGATTATTCAGACGTTATCTGACATAGGTTAGGGGGGATACATATCTACGACTTATAGATATTGACTTTATCTGACATTAGATTTGGGGGGATACATATCCTAGCGCTATAGATATTGACTTGTATCTGCATAGATTACAGGGGGATACCATATCCCTAACCGTCTATTGATAATTTTTTATTGAACTTTTCTGATACAGAATAGGGGGGATACATATAGCCTATGGCTAAATAGATATTGGCTTATCTGATATAGATTAGGGGGATACATATGCCTATGGCTATAGAATATTTGACTTATCTGATATAGAATCAGGGGGGGGAAGACATATGCCTTATGGCTATAGATATTGACTTATCTGACATAGATAAGGGGGGATACATATCCACGGCTATAGATATTGAACTTTATCTGATATAAATTAGGGCGGGGATACTTATCCTATGGCTATAGATAATTGACTTTATCTGATAATAGGTTAGGGGGGGATAGCATATCCTTTTGGCTATAGATATTGACTTATCTGATATAAATTGGTGGGGGGATACTTATCCTATGGCTACAGATATTGACTTATCTGACATACTGGTTAGGGGGATAATATCTTTGGCTTAGATACTGACTGATCTACATAGGTTAGGGGGATCATATCCTATGGCTATAGATATTGACTTATCTGACATAGGTAAATGGGGATACATATCCTAACTGCTATAGATATTACTTATCTGATACAGAATAGGGGGATACATATCCTTATGGCTATATGATATTGGCTATCTGATATAGATTAGGGGGGATACATATCCATGGGCTATAGAATATTGACTTATCTGATATAGAATAGGGGGGAGACATATCCTATGGCTATAGATATTGACTTATCTGACATAAGATAAGGGGGGATACATATCCTACGGCTTATAGATAATTGAAACTTATCTGATATAAAAATTAGGGGGGATACTTATTCCTATGGGCTTATAGATATTGACTTATCTGATATAGGTTAGGGGGGATACTTATCCTATGGCTACAGAATATTGACTTATCTGACATCTGGTTAGGGGGGATACATTTCCTATGGCTAATAGATATTGACTTATCTGACATAGGTTAGGGGGGATACATATCCTATGGACTATAGATATTGACTTTATCTGACATAGGTTATGGGGATACATATCTAACTACTGCTTAGATATTGACTTTATCTGATATAGGTTAGGGGGGATAAAACATATCCTATGGCTATAGATATTGACTTATGCTGATATTGACCTTATCTGACATAAGGTTAGGGGGGATACATATGTACCGACTAATAAGATATTGACCTTATCTGACATAGATTTTAGGGGGGAATACATATCCTATGGCTATAGATATTGACTTATCTGACTAGGTTAGGGGGGATATAATTCCTATGGCTATAGATATTGGAAACTTACTGATATAGGTTTATTGGGGATACTTTATCCTACGGCTATAGATATTGACTTATCTGACATAAGATTAAGGGGAGACATATCCTACGGCATAAGATAATGACTTAATCTGTATAATTAGGGGGGATACTTATCCTAGTGACTATAGATATTGACTTATCTGACATACTGGTTAGGGGGGATCATATCCTATGGCCTATAGTTTACTGACTGATCTGACATAGTTTACGGGGGATACATATCCTATTGGCTATAGATATTGACTTATCTGACATAGGTTAGGAAGGGGATACATATCCTACGGGCTATAAGATATTGACTTATCTTTATATAGGTTTAGGGGGATCATATCCTACGGGCTATAGAGATTGACTTTATCTGACATACTGGTTAGGGGGAATCTTATCCTATGGGCTATATGAATTATTGGATTATCTGATTATAGAGTAGGCGGGGATACATATCCTATGGCTATAGATATTGACTTTATCTGATAATAGAAATAGGGGGGATACATATCCTATGGCTATGATATTGACATTATCTGACATAAGATAATATGGTGGGGATACAATATCCTAACGGCTAATAGATATTGACTTTATCTGATATAAATTATGGGGGAATACTTATCTAGTGGCTACAGATTATTGACTTAATCTGATATAGGTTAGAGGGGTATACAATATGCCTATGGCTATAGATATTGACTTATCTGATATAGATTAGGGGGAATACTTATGCCTATGGCTATAGATATTGACATATCTGAATATAGGTTAGGGGGAATACATATCCTATGATATAGATAACTGGACTGATGCTGACATAGGTTAGGGGGATAAATATCTTTATGGCTATAGATATTTACTTATCTGATATAGATTAGGGGGGATACTTATCATTATGGCTATAGATATTGACTTATCTGATATAGGTTGGGGGGATACATATCCTACGGCTATAGATATTTGACCTTATCTGACAGTATCTGGTTAGGGAGGGATACTTATCCTATGGTCCTATAGATATTGAACTTATCCTGATATAAGAAAAGGGGGGATACATAATCCTATGGCTATATATATTAACTTATCTGATATAGTTAAGGGGGATACATATCCTATCGCTATAGATATTCGACTTATCTGATATAGATTATGGGGGATACTTATCCTATGCTATAGATATTGACTTATCTGATATAGGTTTAGGGGTGGATACTTATCCTATGGCTTATCAAATATTGACTTATCTGATATAGATTAGGGGGGATTACATATCTAGTGGCTATAGAATATTGACTTATCTATAATAGAATAGGGGGATACATATCCTATGGCTATAGAGATATTGGACTTATCTGACATAAGATAGGGGGGATAGCATATCCCTACACGGCTATTAAGATATTGACTTATCTGATATAAAGATTAGGGGGGATACTAATCCTAATGGCTATAGAATATTGACTTATCTTGATATAGGTTAGGGGGGATACAATCCTTAAGGCTATAATAATTGACCTTATCTTGAGATAATAAATATAGGGGGATACTTTATCCTATGGGGCTATAGATATTGACAATATTGACATACTGTTAGGGGGGATACATTTATCCTATGGCTATAGAGATACTGACTGATTTCTGACATAGGTTAGGGGGGGGTACATATCCTATGGCTATGCATATTGACTTATCCAGACATAGGTTAGGGGGGGATACATATCCTACTTGCTTATAGATTATTGACTTATCTGATATAGGTTAGGGGGATACATATCTATGGCTATAGATATTACTTAATCTGATATTTGACTATAAATCTGATATTGACTTAATCTGACATAGGTTTAGGGGGGGATACATATCCTACGCACTATAGATATTGAACTTAATCTGACATAGATTTGGGGGTTGATACATAATCCTACGGCTATAGATATTGACTTATCTGACATAGATTAATGGGGGATACCATATCCCTACGTCTATTGAATATTGGACTTTTCTGATAACAGAATATGGGGGGGTTACATATCCTATGGCTATAGATATTGGCTGATCTGAATAATAAGATTAGGGGGGATACATATCCTAATGGCTATAGATATTGACTTATCTGATATAGAAATAGGGGGGAGACATAATCCTATGGCTATAGATATTGACTTATCTGACATAGATAAGGGGGGACACAATATCCTACGGCTATAGATAATTGCTTATCTGATATAAATTAGGGGGGATACTTTATCCTATGGCTGTGGATATTGACTTATCTGAATAATAAAGGTTAGGGGGGATACATATCCTTATGGCTACAGATATTGACTTATTCTGACATACTGGTTAGGGGGGATACATTCCTATGGCTATAGATTAACTGACTGATTCTGACATAGGTTAGGGGGGATACATACGCTATGGCTATAGATATTGACTTATCTGATATAGATTAGGGGGAGATACTTATCCTTGGCTATAGATATTGACATTATTGATATAGAAAAGGGGGATAAGAATATCCTAATTGGCTATATATATTGACTTATCTGATATAGGTTAGGGGGATCCATATCCTATCGCTATATATATTGACTTACTGATATAGATTAGGGGGGATACTTAATCCTATGGTCTATAGATATAAGTTGACTTATCTGATATAAGGTTTAGGGGGGATACTTATCCTATGGCTATAGATTTGGAACTTATCTGATATAGGTAGGGTGGATACTTATCCTAATGCTATAGATATTGACTTTCTGATATAGAAATAGGGGGAGATACATATCCTATGGCTATAGATATTGACTTAATTGAACATAAATAAAGGGGGGATACTTATCCTACTACGGCATAGATATTGAATTATCTGATATAAATTAAGGGGTTTGATACTTATCCTATGGCTATAGATATTGACTTATCTGATATAGGTTAGGGGGGAACAAATCCTATGGCTATAAGATAATTGACTTATCTGATATAAATTAGGGGGATACTATCCTAATAGCTATAGATATTGACATATCTTGACATACTGGTTAGGGGGGATACATTATCCTATGGCTATAGATACTGACTGATTGACATAGGTTAGGGGGTACATATCCCTATGGCTATGCATATTGACTTATCAGACATAGGTTTAGGGGGGATAACATATCCTACTGCTAATTAGATATTGCCTTATCTGGATATAGGTTAGGGGGATACATATCCTATGGCTAATATAGATATTGACTTATCTGATATTGACTTATCTGACTAGGTTTAGGGGGATACATATCCTAACGACTATAGATATTGACTTATCTGACATAGTATTTGGGGGAAATACATATCGCTTACGGCTTAGAATTGACTTATCTGACATAGATTAAGGGGGATACATATCCCTACTTCTATTGATATTTGACTTTTTTCTTGATACAGAAATAGGGGGGATACATATCCTATGGCTATAGATATTGGCTTTATCTTGATATAGATTTAGTGGGGGATACAT
>SAYR01037052.1:289167-352293 GCA_004382745.1 Argopecten irradians irradians | reverse complement strand
AACACCTTCAATTGGTACCAGTTATAATACAATACTTGAAAATCAATCTGCATAAAAGTTAAGCAACTTTCAAATATGTCTTGCAATATCTATCATATAATTGTAACCACATAAATTAACTAATTAAACCCTTACAGTTAATAAACTAATATCACTCTGTACCAGTTTATGACAATATAATAGTAATTAGATATAATTATATAGTGTTAAAATTTAGTTAAAGATTTTTTGAAACCACGAGGTTGGATATAGCCATTTATCATAATTTGCATACATTTAAAAACTTTTAAATTATTTCATGAATATTCATAAGTACTTCTTTTAAGTTCTTCATTCTTAAAAATAAAGTTATTTTTTACCTTTCTATGAGATAAAATCATTATTTTCAACTGTCAACGTAGATTAGGACTATATTTGCCACTAGGGCGATCATTATCCTCTAAGGGGGGATACATATCCTATGCATAGGTAAGTAGTACGGGTACATATCTATGGGGATACTTATCCCATGTGACACCGGTATTCTTTCGGCGAAAGTCATTCTCACAAGAAGCTCAGTGAGATCATTTTAAGATTGCGGTTCCGGTAAAAAAAACTACCTCGGTGTTGGGACCAACCCTATAAACTGTTTCCTCGGCCTCCGGTTAATTGGTTTTCATTGCTCAATATTAATTTTTCATTTTGATTTCATATACGAAATCCGACTTTCTGATTGGCGAGATGTGTTTATCTTCATATACTATGAAGAAAAATCAAAGAATGGCGTGAAGACCCGACCTAATAATGACCTCACGAAAGAGACGTCGACGTTGCGTATTGATTGGGAAAAAATATCCATTGTGAAAATCAAGAATCGTACGTTTAAACGTATTTTATGTTATCAAGTAGTCTGAAAATTATAAGCATTAATGTTACTAAATATATTTTGTTTGCAAACTTTTGCCAGTTTGCCAACAAAATTTCTTTCATACCCTATGAAGTTAAAAAATAGTAAATCAAATGCTTGATTCGCGGTTTACACTACATTTTTGCATTGTTTCGTAGTTGTCTCTTTTGAGAATTCTGATAACCGGAAAAACGCGAAATTAAATCGCTCGCGAAATGAAGTTGGTCTACAGTATACGTGTATGTTGATTAACAGTATACTATACGTGTAATGTTGACCTACAGTATATCTACGTGTAATGTTGACTTACTGTATCACTAAACGTGTAATGTTGACTTACAGTATACTATACGTTGAATGTTGACTTACTGTATACTACCGTGTAATGTTTGACTTAGTATACTATAGTTAATGTTGACAACAGTATCTCTATCGTGTAATGTTGATAACTGTATAACTAAAGCGTGTAATGTTGACTTACAGTATACTATACGTATGAATGTTGCTTACTGTATACTAACCGTGTAATGTTGACTTACAGTATACTATACGTTTTGAATGTTGACATACAATTACTATAAAAGTGTAATGTTGACTTACTGTATACTATACGTGTAATGTTGACATTACATGTGATCTCGATACGTTGTATATTGACTTACAGTATATTATACGTTGAATGTTGCATACATATACTATACGTGTAATGTTTGACTCTACTTGTTACTATACGTGTAATGTTGACTTTACGTATACTATTACGTGTAATGTTGATTTCAGTATACTATACTTGTAATGTTGACTTACAGTATACTTACGTGTACATGTTAGACTTAAGTATTACTATAACGTGTTTTTGACTTATAGTACTATACGTGTAATGTTGACTTGCAGTATACTATACGTTGAATGTTGACTTACAGTATACTATACGTGTAATGTTGACTTAACAGTATACTATACGTGTAATGTTGACTTGCAGTATACTATACGTGTTGAACTGTTGCACTTACAGTATACTATACGCTGTATGTTGACATACAATTACTTATACGTGTAATGTTGACTTACTGGTATACTATACGTTGTATGTTTGACTTACAGTATACTATACGTGTATGTTGACTTACAGTATACTTAACGTGTAATGTTGACTTCAGTATAACTATACGTGTAATGTTGACTTACTGTATACTATAACGTGTAATGTTATACACAGTAACTATACGTGTAATGTTCTTACAGTATCATACGGGTAATGTTGACTTCGTATACTATACTTTGATGTGACTTCGATACTTACGTTATTTTTGACTTACAGTATACTATACGTGTAATGTTGATTTAACAGTATTACTAACGTGTAATGTTGATTTACAGTATACTATACGTGTAATGTTGACTTACAGTATACTATTACGTGTAATGTTGATTTAACAGTATACTATACGTGTAATGTTGAATTACAGTATACTATACATGTAATGTTGACTTACAGTATACTATACGTTGCAATGTTGACTTTGAGTATACTATACGTGTAATGTTGACTTACAAGTATACTATACGTGTAATGTTGATTTACAGTATAATATAGCGTGTAATGTTTGATTTACGTATATAATTAAGCGTGTAATGTTGACTTGCAGTATACTATATCGTGTTATGTTGACTTACAGTATACTATACGTGTAATGTTGACTTACTGTATACTATATCGTGTAATGTTGACTTACAGTATACTATACATGTAATGTTGACTTACAGTATACTATACGTGTAATGTTGACTTACATTTAGCTAGTACTGTAATGTGACTTACAGTATCTATACGTGTAATGTTGACTTAGTGTATACTATACGTGTAATGTTGACTTACAGTTTCTATACTGTAATGTTGACTTACAGTATACTATACGTGTAATGTTGACTTAGTGTATACTATAACGTTGAATGTTGACTTACAGTATAACAACGTGTAATGTTGACTTACAGTATACTATACGTGTAATGTTGATTTCAGTATTTATACGTGTAATGTTGATTTACAGTATACTATACGTGTAATGTTGATTACAGTATACTATACGTGTATGTTGATTACAGTTATACTATACGTGTATGTTGACTTACAGTATACTATACGTGTAATGTTGACTTACAAAGTATATAATACGTGTAATGTTGACTTAGTGTATACTATACGTGTAATCGTTGACTTACAGTTATAACTATACGTGTAATGTTGACTTACAGTATACTATACGTGTAATGTTTGATTTTACAGTATACTATAACGTGTATGTTGACTTACAGTATCTATACGTGTAATGTTGATTAACAGTATACTATACGTTGAATGTTGACTTACAGTATATAATACGTTGAATGTTGACTTACAGTATACTATACGTGTAATGTGATTTACAGTATACTATACGTATTAATGTTGATTTACAGTATACTATAGCGTGTAATGTTGACTTACAGTTAAGGATTGATTGTCAATTTTGTTGCTTGCATTGACTGATGAAGAAAGTTAATCTCGTGCAAATGAAGTGAACTGCGAGCAGTTCATGTAACATTTGCACGAGATTACACTTTCTTCATCAGTCAATGCAAGCAACAAAATTGATAATCACTCTTATATTTACATTAACAATTTAAAAATTCCGCGCTGTTAAAAACAGTCAAATTATAATGTGTTCGGTATAAGATTATTCATACATTTTGCAACATTGTACCAGTTATCGTACTAGTATGTACAGCTACGGAACAGCCGCCAGTTAGTTCTTCCTCGTCACAAGGCAACCAAAATGTAGTTCCGTCCTAAATAACTTCATTCTTGTGTGCGTTGTTACGATAAAAAACGGAGATTTTGAAATATGTTTTTATATTCAGAATTAATGGCTTAAATTTTTCATAACAACATTATTATGTAGCTTCAAATCAAAATTGCTGCGCAGTACTAGCAGTGCAGTCAATGTGTTAAATCCGGTCGCTCGATTGAGCAGGGGTCCGGTTTTTGCGAGAGAAAATGACGATTGTGGGTGAAATGCTGAATAGTTGGTAATCTAAACATCTATAACCTTTTAAAACTCAATTTAATGTTATGGAATTAACTGAATGTTGTATTTCCGTCTGATAATTATTTGTAGCTTGACATTTAAATATGTATTAACTAAACTGTTGTGAAATCCAACCCTGTGTCTGTAGTATGTGATGCATGTTAGTGGTTAATGGCTTCTATAGCACACACAATGCAGCAGCTAGCACCAAACCTTGTATATCGGAACAGCCATGTTTTTATTCACAAGTTACTCCAACACAAGCATATCAGTTATACAGTAAGTAGTGCTACTAGTACTGATTACACAAAGTAGCGAACTAACTGATGATACGTTACATCCCCTCCTTAAGGCATATGCATAAAGTATACTAAATTATTTTTCTAGATAATCTTTACCATAACCAAGAATATGATATCTAAGGAACACAATAGTATATTTTATAATCATAATGGCAAGTTATTAGAAATATACTTCAGCATATAAGTTTAAATTACAAGATAAATGTCTTTGTATTTTACTGTCTCTAGAACACAATTACAGTTCGTAAATTGTAGAATCACTTAAGCTTGAATGTTCATTTGTTTATCTTAGCTGATTGACACAAACTCAAAACTGAATAATATATAACGTGTAATGTTGACTTACAGTATACTATACGTGTAATGTTGATTTACAGTATACTATACGTGTAATGTTGATTTACAGTATACTATACGTGTAATGTTGATTAACAGTATACTATACGTGCAATGTTGACTTACAGTATACTATACGTTGAATGTTGACTTACAGTATACTATACGTGTAATGTTGATTTACAGTATACAATACGTATAATGTTGATTTACAGTATACTATACGTGTAATGTTGACTTACAGTATACTATACATGTAATGTTAACTTACAGTTTACTATACGTGTAATGTTGACCTACAGTATACTATACGTGTAATGTTGACTTACAGTATACTAAACGTGTAATGTTGACTTACAGTATACTATACGTTGAATGTTGACTTACAGTATACTATACGTGTAATGTTGACTTACAGTATACTATACGTGTAATGTTGACTTACTGTATACTATACGCATAATGTTGATTTACAGTATACTATACGTGTAATGTTGACTTACAGTATACTATACATGTAATGTTGACTTACAGTATACTATACGTGTATTGTTGACTTACAGTATACTATACGTGTAATGTTGACTTACTGTATACTATACGTGTAATGTTGACTTACAGTATACTATACGTGTAATGTTGGCTTACTGTATACTAAACGTGTAATGTTGACTTACAGTATACTATACGTTGAATGTTGACATACAATATACTATACGTGTAATGTTGACTTACTGTATACTATACGTGTAATGTTGACTTACAGTATAATATACGTGTAATGTTGATTTACAGTATACTATACGTGTAATGTTGACTTACAGTATAGTATACGTGTAATGTTGACTTATTGTATACTATACGTGTAATGTTGACTTACAGTATACAATACATGCAATGTTGATTTACAGTATACTTTACTTGTAATGTTGACTTACAGTATACTTTACGTGTAATGTTGACTTACAGTATACTATACGTGTAATGTTGACTTATTGTATACTATACGTGTAATGTTGACTTACAGTATACTATACATGCAATGTTGATTTACAGTATACTTTACGTTAAATGTTGACTTACAGTATACTATACGTGTAATGTTGACTTACAGTATACTATACGTGTAATGTTGACTTACAGTATACTATACGTGTAATGTTGACTTACAGTATACTATACATGCAATGTTGATTTACAGTATACTTTACGTGTAATGTTGACTTACAGTATACTATACGTTTTATTTTGACTTACAGTATACTATACGTGTAATGTTGACATGCAGTATACTATACGTGTAATGTTGACTTACAGTATACTATACGTGTAATGTTGACTTACAGTATACTATAAGTGTAATGTTGATTTACAGTATACTATACGTGTAATGTTGACTTACAGTATACTATACGTGTATTGTTGACTTACAATATAATATACGTGTAATGTTGACTTACTCTATACTTAACGTGTAATGTTGACTTACAGTATACTATACGTGTAATGTTGACTTATTGTATACTATACATGCAATGTTGATTTACAGTATACTATACGTGTAATGTTGACTTAGAGTATACTTTACGTGTAATGTTGACTTACAGTATACTTTACGTGTAATGTTGACTTACAGTATACTGTACGTGTTATTTTGATTTATAGTATACTATACGTGTAATGTTGACTTGCAGTATACTATACGTGTAATGTTGACTTACAGTATACTATACGTGTAATGTTGACTTACAGTATACTATACGTGTATTGTTGACTTACAATATACTATACGTGTAATGTTGACTTACTGTATACTTAACGTGTAATGTTGACTTACAGTATACTATACGTGTTATTTTGACTTACAGTATACTATACGTGTAATGTTGACTTACTGTATACTATACGTGTACTGTTGACTTACAGTATACTATACGTGTAATGTTGACTTACAGTATACTATACGTGTAATGTTGATTTACAGTATACTATACATGTAATGTTGACTTACTGTATACTATACGTGTAATGTTGACTTACAGTATACTATACGTGTAATGTTGACTTACAGTATACCATACGGGTAATGTTGACTTGCTGTATACTATACTTTGAATGTTGACTTACAGTATACTTTACGTGTAATTTTGACTTACAGTATACTATACGTGTAATGTTTATTTACAGTATACTAAACGTGTAATGTTGACTTACTGTATACTATACGTGTAATGTTGACTTAGTGTATACTATACGTGTATTGTTGACTTACAGTATACTACACGTGTAATGTTGACTTACAGTATACTATACGTGTAATGTTGACTTACAATATACTATACGTGTAATGTTGACTTACTGTATACTATACGTGTAATGTTGACTTACTGTAGACTATACGTGTTATGTTGACTTACAGTATACTATACGTGTAATGTTGACTTACTGTATACTAAACGTGTAATGTTGACTTACGGTATACTATACGTTGAATGTTGACATACAATATACTATACGTGTAATGTTGACTTACAGTATACTATACGTTGAATGTTGACTTACAATATACTATACGTGTAATGTTGACTTATTATATACTATACGTTAAATGTTGACTTACTGTATCCTATACGTGTAATGTTGACTTACAGTATACTATAAGTGTAATATTGACTTACAGTATACTATACGTGTAATGTTGACTTACAGTATACTATACGTGTAATATTGACTTACAATATACTATATGTGTAATGTTGACTTACAGTATATTATACGTGTAGTGTTGACTTACAGTATACTATACGTGTATTGTTGACTTACAATATACTATACGTGTAATGTTGACTTACGGTATACTTAACGTGTAATGTTGACTTACAGTATACTAAACGTTGAATTTACAACTAAGGTTTCATAATAATATGGTATGATGTCATAAATAACTTCACTAAAACATTAATAAACTGGTATTTACCACGGTACATTCGATCACATCAACATTTTTGTTGTAAAAATCACTATTTTAATCATAAGACTACAGCATCGGTGAATATTGAGCAGGTACACTTTACACAGACACAAGAAATTATGTTTCTTATATCAACGTTACAGTTTGAATCTTTTTCAATAAATACTCGTAGAATAACGGAGACATTATGGCAAATTGTTGACTAATGCCCAAAGGATGTTACTCAAAACAGTGACGTCATTTTGGAAAACCTTTGAAATGACTGAAGTTTGTTATGTAGCCTATGAACTATCTGCCTGATCTACCTGGTCTTCAGTCTGCTGTAAGCAAATATTTCCTCTGGACCACCTAGACTTTCATCACTGGTGTCGTACCGGGTTGTGCATTTTTTTCGATATATTCTGTACTGTGATGAACTTTAGGAATCATCGGCTCCTGCATTGATTTGGATAATACTATCTGTCTTCATTGAAGAATTGTGAGGTACTAAAAGTTTTTTTACTTTTTTACAATGTATGTACAGTATTACTTTTCTGCATGTGATAAACTACATCTATTCTATAGGTGCTAACCGATCAAATTGTCTGGATGCCCATATCTGAATTGTCTAATATTTATATCGGGCATTAAAGGTGTTCTGAACCACCCTGTATTACATATCTGGCGTAACGTAATCTTATTGTTTTATCATCCAGAGAAAATGAAATTGATTTCATGAATCTTTGGTATCCTCTTTCCAAACGAATGCCACTCTGTATACACAATAAGTATTTTACTTGATGCCTTACCAGATACCGGGAATATTCAAGGTTGATTCGGGTTTTGGTGGTGAGAGAAAATTGTACCAAGTTAGTTTGAATGTTTTCTATGAAACTATAATACGAATATTTAACACGCGGCCCACAAGGCTAAAAGATCACACCCATAAACCTACAACACAATAAATATGTTACATCACAAAGAAAAGTAACATACATTTTAATCTTTACTTCCAAACACACATAACTCTGTCAGTCATTGCGTCTATTTATTGGACCCTGTTTAAAAAAAGACCTTTCAATAGTATGCAAACTAATACCAGTATATATACGTCACACCTGAAGAAGTATCATTAGAAGCTAATACTAGCTTCCTTTGATGCAGAATTCAGCCAAAGTTCCGCCAAAGTGTACCAGAACAGCTTTTGAGTATGTAGTGACCCCCCTACCAGCAGTTCTGTATTGTCTCCTGGTTACATAGCAGACGTTCGACCGTTCTAGACAGCCTTGTAGATCTAGTTATAGTTAAGAGTGGTGAAGGCAAGATGACTCCATAATTGAGAAAGACGTTTACAGTGCATATTTGTGGTGACAAAAAATATAATGAACTTTAAAGGTATATATAGTTTTGTTTATATCTTATAATGCATTTCGTAATTATCTTTATTATAGATAAACATTAATGTCATTTATTACCTGCACAAAGTCTACTATATCCTTTTACAACTTCCTATTTCCCTATTTCCCTTAATATTTAAAACAAACCAATGAGAAAAATTGTGACAACCGTAATAAATTCCAATCACGTGGCAGGAAGTCGTCTGTCCGCCTGGTATCTAAACTACTTGAACTCAGGTTTCGTAAGGTGTCTGTAATTGTCTTCTCTGTTTACATTGCTTACGAAACTCCACAGGGTCAATACATCTATAACTATTTACTTATTCAATATATCATCTCTTTGTCTTTGACATGATACTCGTTAGGACAGTTCAGCAGATTATACATATTTATCTTAACCTCGATATAGCCGGTCAGCAGTGTAGTGATGTCATGCGGAATATGTTCATTAACTGGACATATATTTGCAGACATTCCGGGCTTTTCATTGATTTATCTAAACCTGTGGATATAATATCATATTTCCAGACAAGATTTTTCAGTCATGCATCCGTACAACGTGCTAGACACCCAATGAGAAAACTGTGGGTAAATTAGGAAAATATCAGTTACTTATCAACACAGGTGTCCCAGAGAAATCACTGAATAAACAAAGCGAATTCTCTCTTCAATACAGCAGAAGAAAACTAGAAAAAGGAACGAAATATCTTTAAGTACAATGTCTTTCATAGCGGACATTACCTTGTCTCTGATGTTACTTTCTGTGTTGTGCATCCCTGGTTTGAAATGTAATGGTGTCAACAAAGAATCAGAACTGCTGGACCATATCTTCACTGGTTATAACAAACACGCCAGGCCTGTAACCAATCTCTCTTCTTCAATCGACGTGGAGATTTCATTTTACTTAACTTCATACGAAATGGCAGAAGAGAGCCAAGAACTTCTCACAAGGGGGTGGTTTTCACTTATATGGAAGAATGAGTTACTGGCATGGAACGTGACTGAATACCAAGTAACAAATCTCGTCGTAAGTCCCTCGATGGTTTGGCTACCATCGGTGACAATCTTCAACTCAAATGATGACAGAAATGCTATGATCAAGAGAGTAGCGGGCGTTCAGATCTTCCCTGACGGAACGACGTCTTGGTGGCCAGACATTGCTACCAAGACGTCGTGTCAAATAAGTGTTCAGAAGTATCCCTTCGACAAACAAAAATGTGAAATAGAACTGACGGCATGGCTCAGAAACATTCGGGAACAACAATTTAGAGCGTCAAAAAACGAAATAATCATGACATCACACGAATTAAACACGGAATGGGAATTTATCAAATCTTCAGTAGAAGTGGAAAGGGTTAGGTATGCAAGTTTATCTTCGGTGAAAATCAGCATCGAAGTTAAAAGACATGCTTTTTATCAGATTGTTCACACTCTTATACCCATTTTACTGTTATCCTACATGAACTGTTTCATTTTCATTATTCCCATCAACTCTGGAGAGAACACCTCGTTTGGAGTAGCCATATTTCTGGCTTTTGCCGTTTTCATTGGCCCCGTAAAGGAGTCGCTGCCTGTGACGTCTACTGAGACGTGTATTCTGACAGTGTATATGATCGTCCAGTTCTGTGTTGGAGGTTTGGAAACTTGTTTGTCTTGTATAACTCTACGTCTGGCCTCAAGGACAACACGAGTCAAAACAAATAGCTGGTGGAATAAACTTAAAGACATCGCATCGCTTCTGAAATCACGTGAAAGGAAAGTTTCCCCTATGCCAGTTGATCCTCAGATCATGATAGAACAACTTACAAAGGCAGATGAGAGTGGAAACAAAGCTCAACCTCAAGTCATCAGTACTATAGCTATACCGCACCCAGATGTCGTTTTAACCGAGCACGTGGAGTGTTGTACTGGATCACCTTCTATCAGTGTCGATTGGACAACAGTAGGAACCAATCTGAACGTATTGCTTTTCATTTTCTTTATCTCCATCAAAACAATACTCCGTATCATGTTTCTGATAATGGTCACTTCGTAAATATCGGGACAGGAAAAAACAAAAAAACATCTTTGGCTTTGAAATTTCGTGTATCCTGTTGGCCAATACATTATCCCAAAATTAATCTTCCAAAAAGCTTCTATCGCAGGTACATTAGACCAAACAAATAGACAATAAAGCGCAAAATTAGGCAGCTGTGAAAATTATGCAGACATCATGATTATATATTAAGTAGTAATTAAGACGGCTGTAAATACCTCATATTAATATAGTGTTTCTATATTGATTGTTAAAACTCTTTACATTTGTCACATTGACATGCAAATATTCAGTAGTTTCAAAGTCATTATATATACTTCACCGAAATGTTTTGTGTATCAAAATTAAAGTAACATGTAGACGAAACAGTTAATTTCCTTACTTTTATAATTCCTTATTATATGCTGATTGTATTGATTAAAGCTTCTCCTTAACCAAAGTATATACATATATTATGTGTTAGCATAGAACCATTTAGACAATACATTGCCTGCTACTCAATGTTTTTAATAAGAATGTCTCATAATGTGCTAGTTTTGCTATATTAACATGGACAAAACGTAGCTGTATGTGAATGTTCTTTTGAAATTGGACAAAATATCTTAATCATTTTCCAAATGTCAATGTTTTTAACCTTTGGCATATCTGAAGAATCCTTGAGGGACGCAACATTGTATAGTGCAGTTCGTCTTAATGCACATATGTATGCACAATCCTCCTAATTTTGTTAAATGCATGTACTTATTAATGCAATTTATAATAATATTTATTTGTGATGGTTGTGTATTTGATAAGCACCCATAAGAAAGGACAAATTAAATTTTATGAGAAATAAAATTATTTTAAAATTAATCTTTGTTTCATTATCTTTGTTTTTATCGCTCACCTCCAAAGTACAGCTCATAAAATGTTTGTTATACTGAAATGGAACCACGGATAATAAGATTCAGCAAAGTGGTAAACATCTTATTTTATTTAGGATTCTAAAGTTTATACATGAACATTACTAACAGAAATGATTTGAACGTTCCAAACTACGACAGAAAGTACACACGGATATTTTTATATCCTATCAATATCAAGTTGGTATATCGTTGTTGGAAATATTTCAGTGTCCAATTAAGAAGGATCTTATGTTAATTTAGTACTGTTGCTGCCGCCCAATACAGATCATTGTTTGTTTGTTTTGATGTTATTATCAATAAAGCAGAGATCGCTCCGTTTTCATCGTCTGAAGTTGTATAATGGAAATCATTATCAAAGAATATTGAATAATTCATTCTCATTACTGACTGAGGTTCCCAAACCGTAATCAAAATACACCAATTCAATCAAAGCCAAGCATAAACAAAGATTTGAACAGATTCCCACAACAGAAAACAAAGGAAAAATAAGTATGAGCGGCGGTAGTATCTACTGCGAATATAAATGATAGTATGATATACAGGCTAAACACCATGGTAGGCTTGTAAGACTTAGTACAACTTTATACAGGGCAAACACCATGGCTAGCTTGTAAGACTTAGTACAACTTTATACAGGGCAAACACCATGGCTAGCTTGTAAGACTTAGTACAACTTTATACAGGGCAAACACCATAGCTAGCTTGTAAGACTTAGTACAACTTTATACAGGACAAACACCATGGCACGCTTGTAAGACTTAGTACAACTTTATACAGGGCAAACACCATGGCTAGCTTGTAAGACTTAGTTCAACTTTATACAGGGAAACACCATCGCAAGCTTGTAAGACTTAGTACAACTTTATACAGGGAAAACACCATGGCACGCTTGTAAGACTTAGTACAACTTTATACAGGGCAAACACCATGGCTAGCTTGTAAGACTTAGTACAACTTGATAAGTGCAAACACCAAGGCACGCTTGTAAGACTTAGTACAAATTTATACAGGGAAAACACCATGGCTAGCTTGTAAGACTTAGTACAACTTTATACAGGGCAAACACCATGGCTAGCTTGTAAGACTTAGTTCAACTTTATACAGGGAAACACCATCGCAAGCTTGTAAAACTTAGTACAACTTGATACAGGCAAACACCATGGCTAGCTTGTAAGACTTAGTACAACTTTATACAGGGCAAACACCATGGCACGCTTGTAAAACTTAGTACAACTTGATACAGGCAAACACTATGACAAGCTTGTAAGACTTAGTACAACTTAATACAGGGCAAACACCATGGCTAGCTTGTAAGACTTTGTACAACTTTATACAGGGCAAACACCATAGCAAGCATGTAAGACTTAGTACAACTTTATACAGGGCAAACACCATGGCTAGCTTGTAAGACTTTGTACAACCTGATACAGGGCAAACACCATCGCAAGCTTGTAAGACTTCGTACTACTTTATACAGGGAAAACAGCATTGTAAGCTTGTAAGACTTAGTTCAACTTTATACAGGGCAAACACCATCGCAAGCTCGTAAAACTTAGTACAACTTGATACAGGCAAACACTATGACAAGCTTGTAAGACTTAGTTCAACTTTATACAGGGCAAACACCATAGCAAGCTTGTAAGACTTAGTTCAACTTTATACAGGGAAACACCATCGCAAGCTTGTAAAACTTAGTACAACTTGATACAGGCAAACACTATGACAAGCTTGTAAGACTTAGTACAACTTAATACAGGGCAAACACCATAGCAAGCATGTAAGACTTAGTACAACTTTATACAGGGCAAATACCATGGTAGGCTTGTGAGACTTAATACAGTTTTAGTAACAACAAAGACATTTAATTTGAGTTGAAAGTGGACGTTTATCATATTAAACGACAGTTGTAACAATTTAGAATATCTGCTATATCTTTACTAAAAAAGTCTTAGATTTGGCGTCAAACCTGCCCACACAAGATCTCCCACGTATAAACTCAAATGAATTGTACAAGAGAAGAGGGGCCTGTTAAGGTAAAGCTTAAAACTGTGAATTCAATTTAAAATAAGAATATGTAAAAACACTATTAAATCTTACCTTGACCTTGACCGTACGAACCTTGTTCATCCATGATTGATCGTCTTCAGCATCTACTTAAATTCAGCTTCGTCATTGGTATTTATAGTGATCTAAAAATAGCGTAAATTAACGCGCAACGAAATTAGACTTACCGCATCACCTATAAGTCTCTTTGCATATTTATATAAACATACATCTCAATCTAAAGGATATGGAAATGAAACATAGTTTTAATTGGCATTCAATTAATATACAGTCATATACCAGTCTTTCGGGAAACGATATATTTCTATGCGTTAAATGAAATACTTATATTAATGAAAATACTCATAAATAAACGTCAAATCAATCATTTAAGCAGAAAATTTTAATTGCAACTTTTTTAAAAGCTTTACAAAACAAGAAACAAATAATGGTAAGTTACGGCATCTACAAAGGGGTCCACAAGTATCTCTTTCCGCGAAAAATATGCTTGACAGCAAAAATAACGACACACAATAATGTGCAGATAAGAGTAGCTATGCAGTGGTAAAACACCTATACTTATGGTATGATTGCAATGAGGACGGTCACGATGATAACAACTGTGATTACATTTAACGAAATAAAAAGTATAAAATCGAGTCTTAGCATCACTTCTGTCCATGTCAGACTGTCACTGAAAACGTCTTCCGTGACGTATTTTGTCGATACCACGTCTGAATCATTGTTAGAACATCCCACCTTGGTGGACTGTGTCACGTTCTCAGATAAACAAAGGACTCGCTGTATCCATGTTGGCACAGGGTAGTAAGATGGCCTACAGCTGAACCGAGTTATCACACAGCTTATGTAACACTGTAGACCACCAAACACAAACATCCCCTGTACCAGCAGTGCGAAATAACAATTCTCGTCACTTGCCGGCAAACTTTCCAAAATGGAGCTTATCAGAAACGAAAAACTCAGAAATAAAGCCATCCCAAAAGACAAACGCTCACCGGAAGTGGGAGGTATTAAAAATGTCACGGGGTTCATGAGAGCTAAGAGAATGACGGGCAAAACTAGGTGAAGTACGAAATACGCAGGTCTTCTTTGTATGGTCATCTTGATGTCACACACTGACGTAAAATGACCTGTGACGTAACAAGTAATGTCAGAATAGGTAAACTTCCATTCCGTGTTCTCTCGCAGTATTCCCGTGTTGATTTTCTTCATCATTGGTGTGAGTACTTGTATGGTATGATAACTGTGCTTGGGAGTGAGTTTTAGTATACATGTTTGAGAATCGAATGGGTAATTCCAGACAGAAACGTCACATATAGTTGAATACTCGTCGCCCGGGGCCCACATTATTTTCCCATTGGAGCCAATTGCTATATAAGATGCAGTATCTTTGATCGGTTCAAACGAGTTTATGCCATTATAGAGTCCAGCGTCAGGAAGCCACATGTCATCTAAACGCACTACGATTATCTCCAGATTGTCGTACAGAGAGGAATTCCAAGTCAGGAATTGGTCATACCATTCGAAAATAAAATAGCCATTAATGGACAGAACTTGGTTCTTTTCGTCAAGGTCCCGGACGGTATGAAGAGCCATACCGATCCTAATATGTACCGGATCACTTCGGTTGAGGACAGGTCGGATCCGCTTGTCGTAATTATTAAACAGGTCATGGAGAAGTTGTTTCTCTGGCGAGGTATAAACTGCAGGTGTGCAAGTCCCTGTCATGAATAGGATTAAAAGGCAACAATTGTCCATTTTAACATGGAATATCCGTGCAGCTACGGTACAATTGTTCATACACAGCTGAGGATGACTGAACTGAATGGAAGCTGCACTGTAGATCTGGTGGTGTCCTAATGGGCTTTAATGGTTTGTGATAGCGGTTAAATACGATATGCCATCAAGTCTGATGCTTACAAGTGAATAGACAGTAAGCACCGTGCCGCATACTAAAGGTCATTTCAAAATTAAACATTGTTGTCCAAACCGGTTCGCAAAAATTAGATACTTCTCATTGAATAAAACGTTGAAGCTGATTTTGCAATAATGATGAAGCATTAACAATCATTTCCTCCGCGGAAATATACCCATTTACAGACAAAAGACCATAGAACATTGTGCAAATAGACTTTACAGTTTTTCAGATGTAAACAAGTTACGTTGATCAATAACTCGTTTGTACAAATATCAGGTAGGAGTCGGTGTCGATCGCCATTACATTTCATTTCTTTATACAAAAAGCATGCTTTGTGTTAGCTAGACAAGGTTTTATTGCATAGAAGACAGTGGCTATTTTATGAAGTGATATGCTTGTTTCATTTCATAATGCTTTATTGCTCTGTATTGATATATGTACTTTACATTGGGTCGAATTTCGTCAATATATTTATACCAGTCATTTCCTGGTATATGACTGCTGGCAAAGTGTTACGTGTAAATGTCACAATATTCTACCCAATCCAATGTCAAATGTCAGGCGATATCAAGCGAAACGTTAGGAAGAAGAAAGTCTCTTAATTAGGTAGAAGATATAATAAGAAGCCAAATTCAGTCGCCTTCTACGACCATGCAATGGGATGGAGATATCAGGTACAACTCTAACGTACTACCGACAGGGCAACCTTTTTGACGTCCCTCCTCTCGTATTAACCATTTGGCTACTGCCATCAATGTCCTTCTGAAATGTTCTTATTACCTTCCATTGTTATGGTTTCCATTTGTAATGGTTGACGTAATTGTAATTGTCCCGATATTGTCTGTAAGTTTGGATTTTACTGGATTTATCCCTTACTTGCAGATTCCATGTGCTCGTAGATGAATTGCTAGACTTATCTGTATTTTAAAACATATAGAAGAAGACTCCAGTGTCAAGTAGCCTTCAACAAACTAATAAAACAGAGGAAGACTCCAATGTCGAGTAGCCGTCAACAGACCAATACAATAGAGGAAGACTCCAATGTCGAGTGGCCTTCAACGGGCCAATACAATAGAGGAAGACTCCAGTGTCGAGTAGCCTTCAACAGACAAATCGATAGAGCAAGTCTCCAGTATCGAGTAGCCTTCAACAGACCACTACAATAGAGGACTCCAATGTCGAGTAGCCTTCAACAGACAAATCGATAGAGCAAGTCTCCAGTATCGAGTAGCCTTCAACAGACTCGTGCAATAGAGCTAGACTCCAATGTCGAGTAGCCTTCAGCGGGCCAATACAATAGAGGAAGACTCCAATGTCGAGAAGCCTTCAACAGAACATACAATAGAGGAAGACTCCAATGTCGAGTAGCCTTCAACAGACCACTACAATAGAGGAAGACTCCAATGTCGAGTAGCCTTCAACAGACAAATCGATAGAGCAAGTCTCCAGTATCGAGTAGCCTTCAACAGACTCGTGCAATAGAGCTAGACTCCAATGTCGAGTAGCCTTCAGCGGGCCAATACAATAGAGGAAGACTCCAATGTCGAGTAGCCTTCAACAGAACATACAATAGAGGAAGACTCCAATGTCGAGTAGCCTTCAACAGACCACTACAATAGAGGAAGACTCCAATGTCGAGTAGCCTTCAACAGACAAATCGATAGAGCAAGTCTCCAGTATCGAGTAGCCTTCAACAGACTCGTGCAATAGAGCTAGACTCCAATGTCGAGTAGCCTTCAGCGGGCCAATACAATAGAGGAAGACTCCAATGTCGAGTAGCCTTCAACAGAACATACAATAGAGGAAGACTCCAATGTCGAGTAGCCTTCAACAGACCACTACAATAGAGGAAGACTCCAATGTCGAGTAGCCTTCAACAGACAAATCGATAGAGCAAGTCTCCAGTATCGAGTAGCCTTCAACAGACTCGTGCAATAGAGCTAGACTCCAATGTCGAGTAGCCTTCAACAGACCACTACAGTAGAGGAAGACTCCAATGTCGAGTAGCCTTCAACAGACAAATCGATAGAGCAAGTCTCCAGTATCGAGTAGCCTTCAACAGACTCGTGCAATAGAGCTAGACTCCAATGTCGAGTAGCCTTCAACGGGCCAATACAATAGAGGAAGACTCCAATGTCGAGTAGCCTTCAACAGAACATACAATAGAGGAAGACTCCAATGTCGAGTAGCCTTCAACAGACCAATCGATAGAGCAAGTCTCCAGTATCGAGTAGCCTTCAACAGACTCGTGCAATAGAGCTAGACTCCAATGTCGAGTAGCCTTCAACAGACCAATACAGTAGAGGAAGACTCCAATGTCGAGTAGCCTTCAACAGACCAATACAATAGAGGAAGACTCCAATGTCGAGTAGCCTTCAACAGACCAATACAATAGAGGAAGACTCCAATGTCGAGTAGCCTTCAACAGACCAATACAATAGAGGAAGACTCCAATGTCGAGTAGCCTTCAACAGACCAATACAATAGAGGAAGACTCCAATGTCGAGTAGCCTTCAACAGACCAATACAATAGAGGAAGACTCCAATGTCGAGTAGCCTTCAACAGACCAATACAATAGAGGAAGACTCCAATGTCGAGTAGCCTTCAACAGACCAATACAATAGAGGAAGACTCCAATGTCGAGTAGCCTTCAACAGACCAATACAATAGAGGAAGACTCCAATGTCGAGTAGCCTTCAACAGACCAATACAATAGAGGAAGACTCCAATGTCGAGTAGCCTTCAACAGACCAATACAATAGAGGAAGACTCCAATGTCGAGTAGCCTTCAACAGACCAATACAATAGAGGAAGACTCCAATGTCGAGTAGCCTTCAACAGACCAATACAATAGAGGAAGACTCCAATGTCGAGTAGCCTTCAACAGACCAATACAATAGAGGAAGACTCCAATGTCGAGTAGCCTTCAACAGAACAATGCAGTAGAGGAAGACTCCAATGTCGAGTAGCCTTCAACAGAACAATGCAGTAGAGGAAGACTCCAATGTCGAGTAGCCTTCAACAGAACAATGCAGTAGAGGAAGACTCCAATGTCGAGTAGCCTTCAACAGAACAATGCAGTAGAGGAAGACTCCAATGTCGAGTAGCCTTCAACAGAACAATGCAGTAGAGGAAGACTCCAATGTCGAGTAGCCTTCAACAGAACAATGCAGTAGAGGAAGACTCCAATGTCGAGTAGCCTTCAACAGAACAATGCAGTAGAGGAAGACTCCAATGTCGAGTAGCCTTCAACAGAACAATGCAGTAGAGGAAGACTCCAATGTCGAGTAGCCTTCAACAGAACAATGCAGTAGAGGAAGACTCCAATGTCGAGTAGCCTTCAACAGAACAATGCAGTAGAGGAAGACTCCAATGTCGAGTAGCCTTCAACAGAACAATGCAGTAGAGGAAGACTCCAATGTCGAGTAGCCTTCAACAGAACAATGCAGTAGAGGAAGACTCCAATGTCGAGTAGCCTTCAACAGAACAATGCAGTAGAGGAAGACTCCAATGTCGAGTAGCCTTCAACAGAACAATGCAGTAGAGGAAGACTCCAATGTCGAGTAGCCTTCAACAGAACAATGCAGTAGAGGAAGACTCCAATGTCGAGTAGCCTTCAACAGAACAATGCAGTAGAGGAAGACTCCAATGTCGAGTAGCCTTCAACAGAACAATGCAGTAGAGGAAGACTCCAATGTCGAGTAGCCTTCAACAGAACAATGCAGTAGAGGAAGACTCCAATGTCGAGTAGCCTTCAACAGAACAATGCAGTAGAGGAAGACTCCAATGTCGAGTAGCCTTCAACAGAACAATGCAGTAGAGGAAGACTCCAATGTCGAGTAGCCTTCAACAGAACAATGCAGTAGAGGAAGACTCCAATGTCGAGTAGCCTTCAACAGAACAATGCAGTAGAGGAAGACTCCAATGTCGAGTAGCCTTCAACAGAACAATGCAGTAGAGGAAGACTCCAATGTCGAGTAGCCTTCAACAGAACAATGCAGTAGAGGAAGACTCCAATGTCGAGTAGCCTTCAACAGAACAATGCAGTAGAGGAAGACTCCAATGTCGAGTAGCCTTCAACAGAACAATGCAGTAGAGGAAGACTCCAATGTCGAGTAGCCTTCAACAGAACAATGCAGTAGAGGAAGACTCCAATGTCGAGTAGCCTTCAACAGAACAATGCAGTAGAGGAAGACTCCAATGTCGAGTAGCCTTCAACAGAACAATGCAGTAGAGGAAGACTCCAATGTCGAGTAGCCTTCAACAGAACAATGCAGTAGAGGAAGACTCCAATGTCGAGTAGCCTTCAACAGAACAATGCAGTAGAGGAAGACTCCAATGTCGAGTAGCCTTCAACAGAACAATGCAGTAGAGGAAGACTCCAATGTCGAGTAGCCTTCAACAGAACAATGCAGTAGAGGAAGACTCCAATGTCGAGTAGCCTTCAACAGAACAATGCAGTAGAGGAAGACTCCAATGTCGAGTAGCCTTCAACAGAACAATGCAGTAGAGGAAGACTCCAATGTCGAGTAGCCTTCAACAGAACAATGCAGTAGAGGAAGACTCCAATGTCGAGTAGCCTTCAACAGAACAATGCAGTAGAGGAAGACTCCAATGTCGAGTAGCCTTCAACAGAACAATGCAGTAGAGGAAGACTCCAATGTCGAGTAGCCTTCAACAGAACAATGCAGTAGAGGAAGACTCCAATGTCGAGTAGCCTTCAACAGAACAATGCAGTAGAGGAAGACTCCAATGTCGAGTAGCCTTCAACAGAACAATGCAGTAGAGGAAGACTCCAATGTCGAGTAGCCTTCAACAGAACAATGCAGTAGAGGAAGACTCCAATGTCGAGTAGCCTTCAACAGAACAATGCAGTAGAGGAAGACTCCAATGTCGAGTAGCCTTCAACAGAACAATACAGTAGAGGAAGACTCCAATGTCGAGTAGCCTTCAACAGAGCAATACAATAGAGGAAGACTCCAATGTCGAGTAGCCTTCAACAGAGCAATGCAATAGAGGAAGACTCCAATGTCGAGTAGCCTTCAACAGACCACTACAATAGAGGAAGACTCCAATGTCGAGTAGCCTTCAACAGACCGAGCACAAGTCTCTCAGTCTAAAGAAAAGATTCTGAATACTATATGTACATACCTGTGATACTATATGAACTGTGATAGGGAAAAAAGAACAGGAAACGTCGATGGAATTATTCTCCATATTATTAAATACAAATGCGTTTTATGTTGTGTTTTGTTCTTAACACAAGTGATAATTACTAGGACAAAATAGAACTCTGTTGTTATTTTAGGTGTCCATCGAATTCGATGTATTTTGTTCAATGATAACGGTGAAGTATCAAGCTTACTTGATGTCTATCAGAGGTGCTTTCCAATGTCGATCTCGCTTACAATTTGACATCTTGTAGAGATATATTTTACATTTCTATAAATCAGTGTGTCGTTTACGTTCTGTATCGAGCATATGCTCACTAGACTGCAAGCAGTGATGAGCGCGTTGATAAAACAACCATAAAAGAAATAGTATAATATGTGTTTTGTTAAAGTAAAATAACATTTCTCGTAAATCTTAAAAAAAAGCGTCAATACGTACGAGATAAGTCGCTATATATGGAGGCAATATTCATTAGTAAATTGTAACAACTCATCTAATCTAGCAAAGAAATATTGTCGATCACACAAGTACCAAACAGATCTGAACACAACATGACGCATGCGATCTGAAACAGAAGCTTGTAGGCGTTACGTTATAGCTCCTTATCAATTGTTGGATTTGTCACCATAGTTTATTGATTGTCATCGACTTTGCTCACTTTGTAAGTAGCTTGCAACTTCTACTCTAATCTCTATAATGGTTTTATAGAGAGCAATATTTTTTTCAGTTTCAATGCTAGACAGCTACCTTTCCACTGAAGAATGTATGACCAAGCATGTCATCAAGACGTGATGTATAAATGTTAATTGTTCACAAAAAGAAACATCCGCCATTATAGTTCCAATCGACCTTATAAATCAAACATGTTTTCACATGTAACCAATATGCGTCTACTTTTTTTAAAAGTACATAGCCTTACTGTAACATTTAACATTAATAATTCCCACGATAGGCACATAATTGTGTTAAGTTGACCTAAGTAAGGAGATTCTATCTGACAAGACTTAAGATCGAATTATGCTGAAAATGATCACGGGTAAAACAATGTTTACAGTTAAAAACAAAACAAAGAACAATCTATCAACCCCAGCAGCGACGTCCACCCACGTGATCTCGTGTACGTATTCTGATCCCGAACTATCACTGAACTTTCCCGTCCTGGCTTTGTATGCCATGTCCATTCCAGGAGCACGCACGATATCGCTTCTTTCTGAACTGATGACGTTTACGTGTTTCTTCAACTTACATGTCATTGCTCTGGCGAATCCTTCTAAACACGAAGAAATATTCAAGTCATCCTTACATGTAAGGTTTACGGTGAAAATAGTGACGATAGTCATCAGACTGGTGATGCCAAACTCTATAACGAAGTACAGAGACAAATAACTGTAGCCTTGCCTTGTCACATGGGGCTCTTGGCCGAACACTAGAACGATGGTGTAGGTAGCGAAAATAACTAAAATTAAAGTCATTTTTTCGACAGGTTTTGCAGACAAAATAAAAACAAAACAACCTAATATTGACAGGGCAATGAGAGTGATGGTTGGGATGATGTATTGTTTGTTTTCCCGCCTGTTAACCGTGAATAAAAGCGTACACGTGCTATACTGGTCTGACGACTGACCGATGCTCGGACACGACCATGAATCTGTCGCAAAAGACCAGGCTGTGTCTTGCGAAATAGACGACGTGCTGTTCATTATAGCAAACACTTGTTCTTGACCTGTTGAAATCTCTGGTTCAATGTGGATGGAGCAGACGTGTTGGTCGAAAGGGAACTTGGTCAATACAACGCTACAGGATGTAACAAAAGTTCCCCGAGTCGACAAAGTAAGCTGGCCGCCAGAACTCACTCTGACTTTCCCTTTGTGCTGGTTATTGATAGAAACACCACCAGTTCTGGACGGAATCACAGCATCAGGTACCCAAACTCTCGACTGATCTAACTGTAACGTTTTGACTCCCCCATATTCTGTTTCATTCCACGATAAGTAATCGTCCCTCCAAACTAATTTGACTTTCCCTGCAGATGTTACAGTCTGTGATTGTTCATCCACCTCTACAACTCTTTGCAGCGCGATATCCACGTGAACTTTAACAGAGTCCTGCGGGTCGGTCCTGGGACGTGCATTGGGATCGTAGTTTCTGAGTAGTCCATCAATTAGTTCACTTTCCTTATTACCTGGTAGCACAACGCCAAATGCAATGTTTATATGGATGAGGAGGAAACACAGGAAAGTGATATTGTTTCTACAAAACATGTTGGAAGGAGTCGCTACACTTAAGCAATGTCTTCAGTCCTTGACCGAATATGTGCAGCGGAAACAGCTCTTTTTCTATCCAACAAAACAGTTATGTGTATACAGCCTGTGTATAAGACTTTAATGGGAATATGAGTAGGTACATAGGTTTGGTTGATTAGTACAATTCGATAATGAATAATTAATAAAGGAATCGAGACACGCATGGCGTCACCAGGCAGCCAGCATATCGTATTCCGAACAGACACAATGGGTATTGTCTTACATCTCGGGTCGATATACATAAAGGGCGTATCTACACCTACAAACGTTTACAGTTGTGCTACCCCAACTGAGAACGATGCGTGTATATAAACCCCTACCGCGACTTGTATCGATGTATTGAATGAGGTACTGTTGCCGTGTATTTATAGGACTCGATACTGTCGCCAAATCCACAGGTAAATTGGTACTGGATGCTACGCTCGTGCCTCTCATCCAGCTTAACGAAACTGAATGGCTAGTTACATGTAGCTTAACCGATCTATATATCATCAACAATGCGTCTGTATCTACTTAAAAACAAAACAGATATTCTTTAAATTGCATAAAAATTCACTTGCCTAGTATTTCTTTATTTTAGATATTTTAACAAATCTTCCTATTTCTAGTAAAATTGCATATGAAACTCCTTATAGATCTAGCGATGCTCATTACGTAGGGAACCGCCATAACATGTCCCGGCTGCAGGCCGTGTGCAAAAAGTCAAAACACACGTGGGATTTATAAGATGAGTCCTAAACTGTCCTATATTTAGGATTTGCAATAAGTGGTTTGTAATATTATTACAGCACAACTGACAAGCTACAAGGTTAGTGGCATTTTAACCGTACTGTAATATATAATTAGCCATCAGCTTGGATCTGGTGCCGTACAGGTAGTGAGTTTACTCACAATGTGATTATTGCAAGCCAACGTAAATGCTATCGGAATGCTCTTTAAAGTTTGTTAATGATCTCAAACACACTTATAACTTATTGTGGCAATTTTAAAGTAACTAAATTATAATATTTTCAAATAGTTCTGATAACTATTCATGTGTAATATCTCCAGACATTGACATGTGTACGGATCGAGTACGGCGGACTGCCAATGTTTTTGACATGTTCTGCAAGATATATTTCACTGTTTCAGTTACGGTGGCCAATAAAAGAAAATAAACACAGTGCAATTATATTATGTTATTTCTTCTAAATACAACACTTTTTGTGCAAGTTGTCAAGTATTTATTGTGAATGTTTTGCAATGAAATTACCACCTTTATAACACTGAATTTGTGGTTCCCCGGACATCGTTTTCCCCAAAATTGCAAAATATACCGATACTAGTAGATAGTAGATTTTTTCAGCATTTGAAGCCATAAGAAAAAATACATGTGCAAAGTACACTGGTGTGTAAGAAACACAGGATTTTACGGTATTTGTAACATTTACGATTGTGTTTGGTACAGCTGATGTAGCCAGAGCGCCCGCGATTTACCTGTGCATTGGCGACAGTACTCGAGTCTATAAATAACTAGCTTCACTCATTCAATACATCGATACAAGTCAGCGGCAGATCGGTAGGGGTTTATATACACGCATCGTTCTCAGTTGGGGTAGCACGGCTGTAAATGATCCTATATATGTCCAATATTGTAACAAAATTGTATAAGGCGTTTTAGATGATCACGAGATGTTGCGATGGAAATATACTTATGTACGTACTACCTGTAGTTCTCAACGGAGTTTGTCACCGATTTGGGATATCGTGCCACGACCCTTGAGCTTTCAATAATACTCGCGCGTACTTACACCCGATGACATTACAAAACAACAACCAAGCTATCAGTTGTCATCTCATTCGTCAAGTATGGGTATATCTCGTACAAGTTGCTGTTATCTCAGGAAACAAAGAATTTTCCATATTATTCACATTTCAATCGTTCTCGATATCCAAGGGGTTTCGCTCTCTGAAAGCAAATGATCGTAATCATACCAGTATATTTGACAACTAAACTCCTCTTGTTGACTAAATACAAAATGGTTTGGTTTAAATTATATTGCTTAACAAACTATCAACACCTATTGGTAATTTCAGGATGGACTCGTCTGTATGTGTAGCACGAGTGTATTGGGAGATAGTCCGCTAAACCTGTCTATATTATTTGGCATTAAAAACAAATTACCTAATGATAGTAATAATGAAAGCCTAATAATATAGGCAGGTTTAGCGGACTACCCAGACAGTGGTGTTTGTAATAGCGGAAGTTTTGCTCATTTTATACTGTTTCTCACTGGAGTACACAGTCAAATAATACTCAAAACAGGATCTCAGATAGAATATACAATGGAATACTGCACTAAGAGTCTTCCACTCAAGGACAAACGCTAAACTCAAGGTCAAAGACCAACAAACTTGACATAGGTGTTAGGTTTATTAAAATAAGTAAACAGCAAATATTGTTCATTTTTGTAAAATTTGATTTCATGTCTACAGCGATTCTACATGTTTATCAACTGATTTTGGTTATTACAAGTAAGACACGGATCTTAAGGCGAATCAGGCAGTATGTATTGAGGTACAATATATTGGTTTTTGCAGTCTTTTCCATATCATATATACACGGTACGGGTATTGTTATCGTTTTCAGTTACTGCATCTAGCAAGGAATATCATATAGAGTTAAATCTCTAAAACAACGACAATTACAATTGGCATGTAAGTCACAAACGGTAAATATATGAAGGAAAGTGTGTCCATTTCAATTATGTGCAAATTTGGGTAGCACATTGATGGTCCTTTCTGTAATACTTTAAAAGTAATGCCATCTGCGTAGCTAAATCCTAATCAAACTATGTATTAAAATGGATCAACTGTTTTTCTCTCGTTTATATGGAGACTCCAAAAATGAAGAGAACCATGCACTTCTAAAGAGTAAGCGTTCTCTACCTCATCAGACTCTAGTGTATAGTTAGGTCACGTCAGTAATAACTGGGTAACAGCACTACCGCAAGTCACCACCAGTGAACTAACCTGCATATATATTATGGTAAATTTTGTAGAGTATCTTCAGTAAAGGATAGTCGCCCTCTATAACATCAGATATCTATTTCCTAAAACTTTCTATTTGTGTCTTTACATAAGGATTTTCGTTTTATGATTTGAAATATTAGTTTCATCTCTCTCAGGTTAACATTTTTTGTAGCACTTAGTAACATTTTTTGTTGCACTAAGTAACACTTGGTTCAATATTCCCTTGAAGGCTTTTCCAGTAAACGTAAAACTAAAGACACTTCTCTCCCTGGATTGATTATCTTAGTTATATTATATCTTTCGTGTATATTTTGAACTTAATGAAATGTGCTTTAAAATAGAAAGGAAGTCCAAGGTTTTGGGTCATTTACTGGAAAAGTCCAAATATAATCTTTAATGTCTGATGGACTCCAAATATAACAAACTCATAATTTTGTTCAATTTCAATTTATTCTTGCTTTGACAAACGTTATCCATGACACATATGTATTATGTACATCACATGATTCTGAATATTGACGAAATGTTCATCATACTATCTATGTACAGACTGAACTCACACAAATATTAGCCTCACACATACACCAACCCTTTCTCACTTCTATCTGTCATACAATTCTCACCTGATGAATTAGGAAAAATGAAATCACCACATTATCACCAAAAACGTTTCTCTTCTAAAAATGTCAATAAGTTATATTACTTCATTATTATGGTCATTGTTATATTGCTGTGATACTGAATCCATATTATAGAATTCTTTGTTTTATGTTAAACCATAGGCACAATCTCCACGGAAACGTTGACATGGCATGATCCATGGTAGCATGTCCATTACACTGAAGCATGACACTTCTCTATACATGTATGTACTCCACTGCTGAAAACTATCTACACGTCATTGTCAAAACAGCCATAGTTAAATTTGTGCATGATCCAATTTTACAATTTTCAAAAACTAAATTTGAACACTCTTGGTCTCTTTAGAAAGCATATCTTGTTCTTATATCTTCTAATTTCTTTGAAACCTGCAACAGAAAAGAAAAAAGTTAGTTAGTTTTTGCTTGACATCATTTAACAGCAAGGATCATTTATCTTTTTATGGGTGTGCCAGAGTTTAGATGTAGGAAAGCAGAAGCACCCTAAGAGAACCTACCAATTTACTGTCAATAACTGGTTACTGCCACATTTTTATTTTGTAATCAGGACAACCGAATCATGTTTTAGTAACAGAGGTAAACATATACAATGGTGATAATGGAGATGATGAAATGGTCACCTATCTAATATTTATATCTAATGCATATCAAGTAGCATTTTGTATACCGTATTGTTAACTAGGTAACACATGGTAAGAAACAATGTCAAAACAATTCAGGACAAATGAATATAAAAAAGAAAACATTTTATGAGTCTGGTAATAATCGGGATTGTGAAATACTGATATTTAATTACATGTGTTTTGCTTACCTCACTTGGTGTGCGGTCAAGCTCCTCTGACAAAGCCTTCTGTTTTGAGATGTCTATGGAATTGAACATCTCACATACGTCTCCATCTATCACATTCTGCAACAAAACCAACACAGCTGATCACTGATCAGTAAAGAGGAAATACAACTTCTTTGTAAGTGAATTTCTAATTCACATTGCCTATAAAAAAGTAAGTGGTTATTTCAATTGTAACAACTTAATTTGGAATTTCAAGAGCAAAGTATTTCCTATGAGGTTGTCATTAACTTGCCCTAATGACCTTTGTAGATGTATATTGTTCTGACCTGCACCTATAGCCTACCTTGACAGGGAAGTAGTATGAGCGGAAGGACAGATGGTCTCGGCCACACAGTGGCGGGTGTTCAGATCTCATGTACATCTCTAGATGCTGGAAAAAGTCGTGGTCCTGGAACACAAATAACATTCTATTACAGATATATTATTGAAGGAAAAGATCCATTGAACTTCAATCAGAAATGTATAGCTCAATTCAATAAGATAATCTATTTAAATGGTACTTTTATCTGGATAATTATTTCTTGCACCTCGGACAGGAAAATCTCATGTGTTCCCCAGTGCTAGATTTTTCTATCTCGTCCAATCTGTCTTGAACCTTTATGTGATTTTGGCGGAATTTTACAGCAGCCATGTAACAGTCTGCGCATGCGTCATCATACCCTCGAACCGATGACGTCACACGCTTCAGATACTCAAATGTTATTAGAAATGCATTGTTTGGTTCTTGTTTTTAATTATCAAAACCGTATGTACAGATTGATAATCGTTTTTTATTTTTTATTTTATATAACTGAACTATAGTTTTGCCAAATGACTGAATTCGAAGCGCAGATGAAATGGTTAATCGGCTTTGTATTTGTTTGTTTGTTTGATTTATTAACGTCCTATTAACAGCTATGGTCATGTAAGGACGGCCTCCCATGGATGCAGTGTGTTGCGTGTATGTTGTGCGAGGTGAGTGTACTGGGAGACTGCGGTATGTTCGTGTTGTGTCTTCTTGTATAGTGGAACTGTTGCCCTTTTTATAGTGCTATATCACTGAAGCATGCCGCCGAAGACACCAAGCAACACACCCCACCCGGTCACATTATACCGACAACGGGCGAACCAGTCGTCCCACTCCCTGTATGCTGTCGGCTTTGTAAAAGGAGGCCAAATACGGGATCATTTTACACTCTGAAGGCGTTTATAGACGGGTTTTGTTACATCTTAGAGGCGCAAGAAAATAATTATATTTACCCTTTAAGTGATCGTGATCAGGTATCTCAGTCTTGGGATAAGATTTTGTAACATCCCAACCGAGGCGTGTCGGTTTACGCCTTGGTTGGGATTATGTTACAAAATCTTAGCCTTCGACTGAGAAAACCCGATCTCAATCACAGGTAACAGATTTTATAAATGCATTACAGATATATCCTTCTGGTGCTAAAAGCAATCAACACTAACACAAAACCCGATCAAAAAGCATAAAGTTTACGATGCTGAACAATTTGTTTACCTCGTGTGATGTGAAGGGAACCAGCATGCCGATACCACCAGAGAGTGTGGTGTAAACCAGAGATTCAGATCCCCCGGGAATCAAGGTGGCTTTCTGTAGGGAGGTCACTACCTCACCAATGTGGAAGTTTGACACTATTTCCGTCTGTCAACAGAGAAAAAACTTCTTCTTTTATACAGTAAATATATTATATGCCAATATCTGAATTAGTATTTTTATTGTTCCCCCCCCCCATCCTTGAAGATTGATAATGCACTTAAAACACCTTTATGTATGTACTTCTCAATTGGCCACAAATGTTCTTTACATACCAATCCCTTTCCACCTACCTTTTGTGAGGCTCCATTGAGCACGCCTCTGTCCCACAAAGCCTTATTTCCTGTTGGATCTTCATCTACCTCATCACTGATATCAGTGGGCAAACGAATCTACAAAGTAAACAGATAAAAGTTACAGACATCAAAACCAAATCTACATAAGAAGCACAGGTAGTCATCAGAAAGCATATCCATGGACCTATTTGTACAGGATATGTAGTCAAGACAAATCTATATCATAAGTAAGAAAGTATACACATATAGCTCAATATAGTTATCAATAATTAAACCATCTTCAATAATTACACATACTGCAAAACTATACATCAATCAGAATTTCCCAAAGAGTTCTTACCAACAGTATTTAAATATACATACAATTGTTATATTTCCAAATTTGTCTGCTCCACTAACAGTGTTGTAGTCTAGCATACATGAGGCAGTGATCCAGCGAGGGTTGGTATCGTCTGCGAACACAATCAGCTGGTTTTCCTGGCGTTTGTACCGTACAAAGTGGAAGCTCTCCTGTACATCTGCTACCACCACACGATTACCAAGGGTATGGATACTCACAATGAAGTTGGGTACATGCTAGAGAAAAAAAGAAAAGGTGCATTTATTCTTCAGTATTTAGCAAAAGCATGATATCTCAGAAACTTGCCTAACTTAGAAACCTTTTTTTTTGTCCTGATTGATAAATACACAAATATGTATATCATCCATATGTTGATAACTCAGTAATAATACAAGGTTCCACAGACTTTTGAGATAACACTGTTTGAATGTATGTCTTTTAAATATATGGTTATCAGATGCATATCAAAGCATTGTATCAATGATGTTTAATATGCACAATGATTGTTAGATCACAATTTCCATTTCTATGAAGGACAGACATCTGAATTATGAGTTTTTCTTGAAGATTTTAACTCACCTTGTTTTCACATTTCCTGAGTAATTTCTTTTTACCGATGTCATAGATTCGTAAGTATTTTCCGACACCGATTAGTGCCCTGCCCTGGAATGGGGCGATAGCACCTGGCATATCCTCCATTGAGGTTTTGTGGAGGAATTCCAGTTTTTCACCATCCCTTAACTGGTATGTATACACATAGCCACCACCTAGAGAGCGGGGATTGAGGACCAAGTCTTTCACTACACCAACTAACACAAACACATCATCACCACGACTTGCAAACTTCACCAAGGCAATGCTGTGGGGATAAAACAGAGATAATTGCAAATATTTATAATATTTACAACACAATTTCTTGATACATACATATGTCACTATGATACAATTAAAAGTTTTACAAAACCCTTTCTAGCTTCACTCTCCCTTACGTTACTTCTACAAATACAACCTGTTCCTAAATGACCTACAGAGCACCTCTGACATATCACCCTTGACCTATATCCCTACCATCCTACATCAACTACACTTTTACCTTGGATATCATAGAATAACCACTGGTCATTTCCTAACTTCTAAACCTAAACAACACCCCTGACCTATGACCTAAACATCACCCCTGACCTATGACCTTGCCCAACCTACTGACCTGTGAGCTGCCTCATTCTGCTCCAGCTGTATCTTGTCCAAGGTCTGCCCTGTGATAGGATTGATGACCCTGATCAAGGATGCCCACATGCCTGACCCTGCCTTGGGGGAGCCAAATATTGTCTCTGGTAATTCTTCATTCAGGAAAGCTGCTGCCATTTCTGCTGCCATCTCTCTTTGTTCCTCATTCACAGATTCTACCATTTCCTGCAGATAATAGAAATATATATAGAACTCACAAAACTTATCAATCCACAAAGGACAGATTTTTGGTTAGACAAGTAGTGAACATCTTATGTCATAACGCCACTGTTTAGAACATTGGATTGGTTTATTCCAGAGATTATCCAATACTTTTATTGAATGTATGCAGTGGGGATGGTAATAGTTTTATGACATCTCCTCCAATTTCTTGATGATCACTATCCAGTTTATAAAACTTACCTCAGCCATCTGTTGTTTCCTCTCCATCTTGGTGGCTTCTGTATAGGCATTGTGGTCCGTCTCTATAATCACAAGGTTACTGGACTCGGGATGTATAACAAATTTACGAGGTGTGTACTGTAGTGGATAGGACACCTGATTGAATACTGCTCCCAGCTTCTCCAGGGCTAAAATCCTGTTGGTAAGAATATAAATCCCATTACATCAATTGTATAAACAAGAGTGATCCAACACATAGTCAGGTAGATCCTTTGGTTGCCACACAATCAGAAGTTTCAATAATCATCTTATTCATTTGAAGTGGAGAATATATCTTCATCATTTGTGTGCAAAGTCGTTCAACAATGGATAGGCCGATTGGAGAAACTTATTCCTGATCCTAATATAACCACTATCATCTTCTCTCAACATCCCCCATTACTTAATAAAACATGATAAATCAGAAGTGTAACTCCATTAGTTGAATTCTGTAAACCACAAAAATTCATTAAATTGTCTATTCCACGAAATTGCAGACTGTGAGAAACGGACAGGAGCTATATTCCTTTGTATTCAACAAGAGTATGACATTGATTCCAGAGTAAATATTTTCTTGTCATTAACGTTTCAAGCTTGTGGAATAATTTCTGTATAAATGCACGATTCAGAATCTATATGTAATCAATGTGATTCAGGTGAAACACGGATAGATAAATAACATCATGTTCATGCAGACAAATTCAGTTGAAAATCAGTTGTCCTAATATCTGTTCTAGAGAATCAATTCCAACATTCTCTTACCATTCTGTTTTTAAATTTGAAAAAATTATTCTCCTAAGGCTACAAAGTTGTATTCATTATTACATTTGGACAATCAAATTAATTTTTAACACACACACCTAAAATATATACTACTTATTTAAAATGAAAATGAATTCTGTCTTTAAAATATTTTTCTCCTTGTTGAAAACAAAAAAAAGAAGACTTTTCTAATGCACAATCAGAAGTTTCAATAATCATCTTTTTCATTTGAAGTGGAGAATATGTCTTCATCATTTGTGTGCAAAGGTGAACAGTCATTCAATACATTAAAGGAGATTTGAGAAACTCTGTATTATTTGGTTGTTATTCTTTATACAAATGAAAACCCTAGTATATGCATTGTTCTCTCAACGTAAACCATCCCCTATATTACTTAAAATATGATAAATAAGAAGCAATTTTTTTCTTCTTTTATCATATGTACTCTTTAATACTGATATCAATAGTGGAATTCAGTATATCAAAATTACAATGAAATTTTCTATTCCACAAAGTCTGTGATAAATGGACAGTACTTGTATTTCCTTTTGTATTCCTCAGTATTCAATGAGATTAACTTTTGATTCCATGGTAAATTCTTAATTTTGTTGCCATAAATGTTTCCAGCTTGTGGAATAATTTCTGTATTACTGCATGAATCAGAATCTATGTGTAATCAATGTGATTCAGGTGAAACACAGATAGATAAATAACATCATGTTTATGCAGACAAATTGAATGGTACTAAAATCTGTTCTAAAGAATCAATTCCAACACACTCCCACAAATTTCCTAATGCAAAGCTATATTCATATGATCAAACACCTAATTACATTTTGAAAACCAATCAAACTGATTCCATAACACCCCTCCCCCTCTCAATACTGACTACTTATGAAAATATCAAATTGTTTCGAGCCAATGACATTAATGCTTACAAAAATTCTGCACAAAAACTTCAACATGTCATTATACCAAGATTCCTTAGTCCAAAGGCAAATCAAAATATAACAGCAAGATATTAAAAATATTCAATTACTGCTCTTCTGTATAACTGCATGAATCAGAATCTATGTGTAATCAATGTGATTCAGGTGAAACACGGATAGATAAATAACATCATGTTCATGCAATTATTTAATTTATTCTTTAATTTATCCAACTATTTATTTCTAAAGTTGTTATGTCCACATAGAATCTATGCAAAGATATAATTTTCCATTTCTATATAATATTTTACCAGAAAAAATTATATGAATACACCTTATTTCCTTTATTACAATATCTTCTTTTTGTATTTCACCCTCACTGCTCTTCAAAGCCATCCCAGTATTTCCTTATCTGTATGAACAGTGACCCAATATTTGTTCATTTGGACATCATCCTACATACAAAAGGAGAGAAAGTTTACCTGAGTGTATTTGTTGAAATGGCGACAATTCCCTCTGGACACTGTTCTGAAGCAAAGCCTGAGGCATACTCTAAGGTCTCATATGAGAGGGGAGTAAGATGGAAGCGGTTCTGGTAGGTGTAGCTCAGCCACGATCTACTGGACATAGCCAGTACCTACAAGTCAAAGTTACATTAGCTCTAATTACAAACAATATTATTAAATGATTTCATTCAGAAATTACACAATTTTTATTGTTTTGAAGTTTATTGCATCTGTATTCATGTAAGGTTGTATTTTATCAAAGTAAATGAAAATGCCATGTGTCAGAAAGTTCAATAATCATCTCATTCATCTGAAGTGGAGAATATTGTATCATCATAAACATGGCATGCCCTCACCTAAAAACATTACAGGCATATTTGATCATCATGTTATCAAGCTGTTAATGTCCCAAATGTGAATTTTCTTGAAAATCTTATGATAATATGTAAACAAAAGCATTAGAAGAACTTACAGCCTCGGATCCCTGCATGCTGATTCTGAAGAGTTTCACCGGTCTCAGACCTAGATATCTGGTCCTAGTGTCGGACAGATCACCAGTCACTGTGTCCAATACAGTACGAAGTAATACTCCATTCTGAAAACATGCACAGTTTATATAGTTTTTTTGGTGCCACATTTCTTATGTCACAATGAAATTTTGTGTAATAATACATTATACACGTGCAAGAGAGACAATTCAAAATATCCTACCAGTATGCATCCAGTAGCAAATGTGATTGAAATCAATCTCCCCTGCGCATGCTTGTAGTGAGTGTTTGTTGGAGTTGTGTCTCCTTGTGATAGTGAAAGTCATGACTTAAATTTATAGTGCTATTAAACAGAAGCAATGACACAGTTACTGACAAAGGATAAGTCAGTTGTCCAACTCCCTTTATGCTTTAATTTACAGACTTTTGAAAGTTTTGAGTCTTTGGTGTGGCTAGACCATTTGCTAGAACCCCATAATCTCTTCACATAATCCCTACCTGTAGACCAATGTTGAGGAAGAGGCCTCCTACGGAGCCTGTTTCACCAGTTTCCTCCTTCGCCTCAGTTCCTCCCATCTCCACTATACATAGTGACTCGGGAGGCTCAGGCATGGCCTGCATACTCAGTGGGGACAGGCAATCCTAAACAGACATCAAACATTATAATTAATATGTAACCAATGGTATGCTAATATGTTTATCAGCTTATTTACTTTAAGCCAATATCACTTTAACACAAGTTGAAAATTTCTTTGACTGTTCCTCACTAGACCTCAGTATAAACATACATGGAGTTACATAACAAGAGATCCCAGAGGGATCTTAGCATCAACCAAAGAATGATCTACATCTGACAATGGAAAGATGGATCTTTTCTCAGTTTTTTCAAACTTCTACTACATATGAAATTTGAGAAAGATCTTTTCATTACTTTCTGAGATATATCGCAGTGACAAACTTCAATTATCAAAATCCAAGATGGCAAGATGGCTACCTGTCAGCCATCTTGTTGACCGATTAGTACCAAAATGCAATATGCACAGCTAAAGTCCTTGGGGAACCTAAATATCAAATTTGTGACAGATCACTTCAGTTCTTTCTTAGAAATAGCGATAACAAACTTCAACTATTAAAATCCAAGATAGTGGCCTGTCAGCCATCTTGTGACATATCCCTTCAGTACTTTCTGGAAATTAGCGGTAACAAACTTCAATTGTCAATATCTAAGTCTTGTCGGCCATCTTGTTCAATGATAGGTCCCAAAATGCAATATGAATATGCACAACTAAGGACCTAGGGGAACCTATATATACTATTTGAGACAGATTGCTTCAGTACTTTCTGAGAAATAGCAGTAACAAATTTCAACTATCAAAATCCAAGATGGCGGCCTGTCGGCCATCTTGCTCGCGGATCGTCGGTCCAAAAATACTATGTGCAAAACTTGGCCCCTAGGGGAACCTACACAAGAAATTTGAGACAAATCCCTTCAGTACTTTCTGAGAAATAGCGTAAACAAACTTCAATTGTCAAAATCCAAGAAGGCGTCCTGTTGGCCATCTTGTTCACTGATCGATCCCAAAATGCAATATTCACACCTAGGGACCTATGGGAAGATGCATGTGAAATTTGAGACAGATTCCTTCAGTGCTTTCTGAGAAATAGCAGTAACAAGAATTGTTAACGGATGGAAGGACAGACGGACCATGTAGGAAAGACGATTTGAATACCCCATCATCTAATGATAATGGGCTAAAAATCAAGCAAATGATTTCTGAGAGAACCTACTGTAGGATCTAAGGACACCACTCGGACTGTGTTATCAGCTAATCCTACAGCCAGAAATCGACAGCGCTGTTCTCCAACAGGGACTCTGCCCAGTGCCATACAGACAACATCTGAGGACATGTCCTTTCTCTCTGTGTACTCGTTCAGCTGGCCTGTCTGTAGAGGAAATTCAATAATAGAGGAATTAGTACTTGTAGCTAAAACTTTATATATCAGAACATTATCCATTTTTTCTTCTTTTTTTTATCTCCATCTTGCATGAATCAGAATCTATGTGTAATCAATGTGATTCAGGTGAAACACGGATAGATAAATAACATCATGTTCATGCAAAGATAATATACTTAAGGACAAGCTCAACTGTTGTAACTATCAACAAGATTATGGACACATTGTATGATAGTATCACCTTCCGAAATATTGTTAATGAAATTTCCTTTTCATGGAAATTTCAGGTAGAATTCAAGAATTTAGGATGAATATAAGAACTTACTGGGTCCATTTCGAAGTACACAAGCTCTCCACCAGTGAGGGCTATGACAACCTGTCTCTGGTTCACAGCACACTTGACAATGTTTTTCTTGCCTGGAGTTTTCCATTCATTCACACGTTTGTCTGAACGAATATGACGGATTCCATCTGGATAAATCTGTAGGCATCAAAAAAGCTCATTATAAAGTGGTTACTTTATATATCAAGTTGATAGTTGCAAACTGTTATGTGGCACATTTTAAGAGAAATGCATGAAAATGGTTGATATTTGATTTCCCCAATATATATAGAGATTCCTGTGATCATTAACTGAAGAAATTTTTGACTCCTATCTGTATAGATTATGATATTTTCGCAGTAAGAAACACCTGTTAAATTTCAGACCATCCCACTGACCTGAACTAGGGCATCGTCTCCAAGCTGTGAACAGGAAATGGTTGGAGTGGTTCCCAGGAAACCAGAATCTGTCACTTCTTCCACAGTCTCTCCGATAGACAGTACCAGAGTGGCATTCACGAAGGACACAATGATATAAGCATCAAACTCGTCTGTAAAGACAAAGCAGACGTCCCGACATGATAGACAGGCAAACTAGAGAGAATTCCATCAACATGACAATAGTTCACAGGGGTTTCAATATCAGACAGAACCCGATACTTTTTGCCGGTAAAACCTGACTGTGGTACCGCCTGATTTGGGCTAAATTACATTAGATAGCATACAGATTGTATAGAAAAGTACCCCCTGGTTCATCAACATGGTTTTATTTTGTAATTTAACTCAACAATAGTTTGGATACTGTAGTTTATGCATTGACAGGTTCTACTTTCTGACCTCAAATATAATTAATATTCAGAAGTAGAATGTTTCCCTCATATCATTGTTTCATATCTTAACAAAACTGTATTTAGGAGACAAACATGTTAATATTTCATTGTCAATGTTTTTCAAGTTACAAGTTTGTCTTCCTATTATTTTGTCATATCATTATAAACTTTATTCAAAACAAAATGAATTTGCCCCGCTCCTTGCATGTTACTGCTAAAATTTGACCTCCAGCTTTACAACCCAGACACATATGAACCAACACAGGTTATTCCATGAAATTATCTATCTGACCACCAGACTCCAAAATCAATCCATTCCTTTTATGGCAGGACTTTATCCCTGTCACTTATATAATTTGTTGCATCCGTATTGTTAATGGTCTTTATGTAAACATGAAAAAGGGTTGACCATTGGTTGTAGTATGGGTACCGTACTATGGTGTGTATAATGATGTTATGCACACTATACCAGCACAATTGATTCAGGGTAAAATAATCATGTTTGATTTCACCCCTCTCAATTCATCTACATGCGAATAGCCTATTTTAATGATATTACATGCTCCGAAATCCAAGATAAAAATATTGAAAGGTAGTCTTGTACCAGTTTCTTTCTTTTTTGCATTTTGCTCATTGATGCAGTTTTTCAATATCATATCCAAAACATTAAAGTCTATTAACAATTTGAAGGAAGAATTTGCAGATCCATGTATCCTCATATATGACTAATGACATCGTTGTTTGAATGGTATGATGATCTGTTCAAGAGAATCTACCCACCTCTTGTCTTTGTCTGCGATCAGCCATCACACACCTGAAATTAGAAAGTAGGCATGGTGTAGGAAGGTCCCTCACACCAGCCTTTATTAGTGGGTGTCTGATAGCCTAACTGTGGGCCCCTAACCTCTCCCTGACCTCAAAATCCTCATCGCAATGAGCATCCCTGCCCTCAAAATCCTCATTGCAGTCAGCACCTAACTTTCCCCCTAAAGTCTTCATTAATCTCACAACCCATCATTGTTGGTTTCTGCCTTAGATTTAAATGAGTATAAGAATCAGATATCCTGCTTGGAGGAGCAAGGTTGTTTCTGTCTCTTGCATTTATATAAAGAATTGTCTTCGTTATTATCGATTCCATTATTTCTGACAAATTGCTTAAATTTGGAACAGAAAAAGATGAAAGAAGAATTTACACAACAGTGGTGAAATTACTAAGAGTGAGTTTCAAAATTGTTTTACAAATCTCTGAAATGAAAATTTGGCGTGCCGTTTCTCTGGAAGAAAAAACTTCAGTTTTCCAACTGACTAGTACCCAACTTTGCTTCATAAAGATGTTCCAATGAACATTCTGTATCTGCACAAGTTGTTATACAATTTTGTTTCAGACATATGTAGGATCTCAGAATTCCAAAACATCAGATATGCCTAAAATATTTAATTATTTTTTCATAGAGCTGGGAGAAACACTCAAGGAACTTCCCTTGCACCAGAACAATTTCTAATTTTACTAATAGGTAATTATGTACTTTTCAGGCTCATACAGCAAGCTAAAAAACACCCTGAGAACCCACTTAAGTCATTTTTTCCAGGGACCCACAAAACTAACTGTGACACTATAGATTGAACACAATGTAAACCTGTTTACCCTCTATGTTTTTCTTCACAGTCCACACAGCATTCGGGTTACCTGGCAGTTCAGACACCGCCATCTCAGACACCTACAAAAAAAGAAATACTCATAAAGAAGATAGACACATGTCGCATCATTTTAAATTGTTTAAGTTTTTTCTCTTCTATTCCTGGACATAATGGAAATTAATTGTAAATGATATTTTTACCATTATAACTCCGATCATTTCCATAGAAAGACATCTAGTACTATATCTATGAGAATCATGCTAGAACTACACTTACTGCCGACGCAACAATACTGTGAATGGTTGATTACAACGTCAGCATGCTGTCGCTATTTCCTGGCAAGCTGTTGCTATACTCTCGATAACTTGGTCACAGTGTTGGTGATGTCGTCTCGATGGAGCTGGCAGGTGGCTATGTTATGTCTACACTAGAACGAATATACGTACCCGGCCTGCTGTACCTTTCGGCCGGGTACGAATTGGTCCCTATGTGTCGTAGTGGAGCACTGCCTCCGAAAATCACTCGGGCACAGTTTTCTATACTTTTTTGTAGGTTTCCAATTATTTTATGCATATACATGCATTTACATATCATTTCTGTCCAAAACAAACATAACCAGCATTCTTAATATCTACCGTACTGCTCACAAGACGTCAGATTCACAATTTGTGGACTTGCTGTATAAATTCCCTTCAGAAAGCCCTTCCTATATATTATGTAAAAACAAGAGGCCAATGGCCTCGTAGCACGATGGTTCAGTTAATTAATGTTCAATGATTGGTTTTGACTAATATTCTTGATGATCACTCATATGCACTGTTTAAACTAATAATTAATTAGGACAATTCAAATGACCACTGGTATTTAATTGTTATCAATGTTGGTATTAAAACAATCATAAAATTATTTCAAGACAGATGTCATTCATCAAATGTTAAGTTATATATAGATCAACAGTTTAATAACAAGAGATCCCAGGGGGATCTTGGCGCCCACCAAAAATGATCAATGTCTGACAATGGAAAGAGGGATCTTTTCCCTGCTTTTCAAGCTTTTTCAAACACACTACATATAAATTTTGAGACAGATCGCTTTAGTACTTTCTAAGAAATAGTGGTAACAAACTTCAACAATGAAATCTAAGATGGCGGCCGGTTGCCTATCTTGTTTACTGATCAGTCCCGAAAGGCATTATGCGTCAGTCCTAAAAGGTACTATGCACAACTAGGGTACAAGGGGAACCTATGCATGGAATTTGAGAAAGATCCCTTCAGTACTTTCTGAGAAATAGCGATAACAAACTTTAACTATCAAAATCCAAGATGGCCGTCAGTCGGCCATCTTGTTTACCGATCGGTCCCAAAATACAATATGCACAACTGGGATCCTAGGTGAACCTGTATATGAAAATTGAGAAAGATCCCTTCAGCACCTTTTGAGAAATAGCGGTAACAAACTTTAACTATCAAAATCCAAGATGGCCATCTGTCGGCCATCTTGTTCACCGATCGGTCCCAAAATGCAATATGCACAAATAAGGTCCTAGGGGAACCTGTATATGAAATTTGAAAAAGATCCCTTCAGTACTTTTTGAGAAATAGCGGTACCAAACTTTAACTATCAAAATCCAAGATGGCCGCCTGTCGGCCATCTTGTTCATCGATCGGTCTTAAAATGCCATATGCACAACTAGGGTCCTATGGGAACCTATATATGAAATTTGAAAAAGATCCCTTCAGTACTTTTTGAGAAATAGCGGTAACAAACTTTAACTATCAAAATCCAAGATGGCCGCCTGTCGGCCATCTTGTTCACCAATCGGTCCCAAAATGCAATATGCACAACTAGGGTCCTAGGGGAACCTACATATGAAATTTGAAAAAGATCCCTTTAGCACTTTCTGAGAAATAGCGGTAACAAGAATAGTTAACGCACGGACGGACGGACGGACGGACAGACGGACCACGGACGAAAGGCGATTTGAATAGCCCACCATCTGATGATGGTGGGCTAAAAATATTGATTTGTGCAGGAAAGTCTTTTTTCTGAGCAGGATTTTAGTGTGAGCGTATGCAGAAGCAGCATCTTCTTAGTAAGAATATTGTTGGGACCAATTCAAATAGCATCAACTTAGCTTCAATATTAGAAAATTTAATAAAATTCAAAATCTAACAAAGCTTTTTATTCAAATTATTAGAATATTGTTTAATGATAAAAAATAATTGGGGAAATATTTTCCTGTATGATTGCTTATCGATATCACACATGTACAACTATGTATAATCAAAGTGTTAAGTTGACTAGACTTTTAAAAGATACCTGCTGGAGGAGGGCTTAATTCATTATAGGTGACCAAAAAAAATCAAAGATGTTTGGCTGTCCTGGTTATAAGAGGTAAACTGAATTTGCTTCAATACGTTGAAATTTATTACTTATCTTTTATCTCATTTTCTTCAACACAATATAAATTTCACAATTAAGATAACAAAGCACAAGTTGTATTGGCTTGGTCTCGGCACAATGGAATGTGTACTACGGTCAACAAATTGACATTGGCAGCTACAGTCGAGCCTTTCCCAGGGCCTTGATAACAAAATACATTAATTAACTCTCAACCATTGTTTTCCCTTTAACAGTAAATGGTATATGTAACACATTTACACACACATATAGGCCTATAAACAGCATCTAGATGAAACTAGGGCACCTGACTTGTGACACTGTCCAGGGAATATAGATTATCCAACACAGGTAATTATGATGTCATGACACTTTGAGTAACATATTAAAGAATAGAAAAATAATGAATATTTCTTAATTGCCTTAATCTTTTCTTAAACTATATTTCTTTTGTATGAAGTGGTTCCGTCGGCCATATAATTTCCCATAATGCATTGTTTCTCATTTAAATATTACTATAGACAAAGAAGGAATGAAATATATTTTAATTCCTCAAAAATCCAGTTTATGTCTGTTTGTCGCCAAGTTTTATCAGTTCCGTCCTTATCTATAACTACATATCTGTGCCAAATTTCATTGCTGTTAATGGTGTATAACTTGAGATACCCTGTTCACAAGGTGATTTTCAAAACTAGGGGGTATGCTATAAGTAGCTCCATCGTGCTAAAAATAATGCCTCGATGAGAATTTTATATTTCATATGGTTTAGTTTTATTGCCTAGTTGGTAAGCAACGTCAAATAAAGTACGATAAAATGCAAACAAACGTTTTATAATGGTTTGCGTAATCATAATTTTGCTCCATTAGCAGTAACAGGCACCAATTGTAGCTCTAAAGACGACACCATATTCTGTCTAAAAGTCTTTTGAGCTACAATATTGCAGCTATGTCTACACATGTGTCGTGGGAAACACACTGGTCAGTAGCCTAGCTGAACTACTGTCAGAATGGACGACTTTGTTGAGTGTGTTAACCTGGGACTGTCGTTATATACATTGTAACCGCTTTTTAGCCTTTGTTGTGTCTACTTATTTATACTTACAACCTTATACCAGTACGACTTTGTTGAGCGTGTTAACACGGGACTGTCATAACATACAATGATAGGTTAGCCACTTATATATACTTACAACCTGATACCAGTACAATAACTTGAATTGATCATTTTTGTCATATTTATTTGATTAATCAGGAGATCGAGGCGATAGATATCTACATTCAGCTACAGTAATCAGCATCTGACGTTCGCAACACGAACCATACAATACATTCTTGCTTAGGATCTAATAAGAGTTTAAACATTGAATAGTAAGATATTTGAGATTTTGATGACATGTCATACGAGTTTCCTTTTCCATTATATAGACTACAATACAGTTGTTATGGCATATCAGGCCTACTCCTATTCCGGCAGTTCCAGTATCCAAGTTAAATAATATTTAATATTTCATTTGTTCAAAAAAATCACCGAAAGCCAACTCACAGAAATGCTATAAGTAAAATACATTTTGCTACTATATGTAGCTGTAGTCTGGTTTCCTAATTCATACGTTCAGTATTTTTGGGTTCTATTTCAGTCTTCGATTTCTCCATGATAATGTTTCAACACTTGCCAAAAACTAATCCACACTGTACATACTGAACGTAATCCTATAATACTAGTATGTAAACTACTTCAGTAATTGCTAGGAGTCCTGTAATGTACGTTACGTTACCTTAAAAACACGTGTTAACGTTGTCGCTTATCGCTGCAGCTATAATTACCTGTGGTAGGCTTACACATGTGTGTATGACGCAACAGCGGCACCTACCGGTACCGTCGAGATAACATCACCAACACTGTGACCAAGTTATCGAAAGTGTAGTGACAGCGTGCCAAGAAATAGCGACATCATGCTGATGCAGTAATCAACCGAAACCATTCACAGTATTGTTGTGTTGGCAGTAACAATACAAACACCAACAAAATTTGATGTTTGAAATCTTGTAGGCATGTTATTTACAGGCTAAGTTACCTCAAGTCCATGACGTAGCACCCGAAGAGTAGAGCGTGGGCCACGTCCACATAGTGTGTAGAGTTGAGGGGTATCTTCATTAGCCAAATCAGCAATCTGAGCAAGAACACAAAATATTCATTAAATGAACAATTGTGCCAAATCTGTTGTACAGTAGCCATTATTGCCAAAGCATTAAAGTCCACAAACATGGCCTAGATTCCAACCAAAAGTTTATATACAGATTGAAAATCTCAGAACTAATATTTACAGTCCAAGTCAGAGCAAATTATTTAAAAGATTCATTTTTCATAAAATATTATATTTTTACGACCAAACTCATTATTTGTAACACATTGTGAAACACTTCAACACACAATTCAGTATTCTTCCTACCTGACATGAGGTGATTGGAGACAGACTATCCATTTCATCTACCATGACAAGATTTTTGAGTGGCCGTGGAGAGAAAAAGAATGTTTCGCCTTCCTCTAATGGCTGGTTACTGCTGAAGCGAGGCTCGTCATCATCATCTCCAAGCTGAGCAATCTGGTACAGGTGACTGTAGGAACAAGTCAAAGTTATAAAATAGACACGACATTTTATCAATGAATCACTTTACAAATGTGTTTTCATACATTTTTTTTCAAGTCAAGGATCAATTCATTGGTTTCTATGACAATGGTGAACTATAGTAATGTCAGATTCAAACTTACTGGTTTCCAAACTCTGATGCCACAAACAGGAATCCTGACTTGAGCACACACATACTGGCTGATACTGGTACTGTGTCAAAATATTTTAGGTGAATCTCTACAACCTGCAAAATGAAAGGCCTCACAAAAGTGAATAGCTAGTAATACCTCTATATCGGGGTTACTCACAAAAGTGAATAGCTAGTAATACCTCTATATCGGGGTTAATCGCCTAAAAATTACACACGTCTACTGAACAACTCATCACATAATGTTACAACACTTTCACAACACAAGAATTCCACGGAAGTGGATGTGTCGCCTGCTCAGCATAAAAAAAAGAAGTTATTTACAGTTGAAAATATTGTTAATAATTAGATGAAGTAATCAAGTCCCGTAACTCTTTTATATAAAATATTGATGGATTTTGAGAAGAAGCAATATACCAAATTTGGTTGAAATCGGACAATAAATACTAAATTTATCGAGCGGAAACCATTGATTTATCTGTTTTGACGATTTTAAAGTCCCATAACTCTTGCAAATATTGACGGATTTTGCCATTATTGAACTCATCCGAGATCTCATTGATATAAAACAATATATAAAATTTGGTTGAAATTAGACAATAAATTTTTAAGTTATTGAGCGGAAACCATGGATTTATCTGTTTTGACAATTTTGAAGTCCCATAACTCTTGCAAGTATTGACAGATTTTGACCAATATTGAACTCATCCGAGATCTCATTGATATAAAGCTATACACCAAATTTGGTTGAAATCAGACAATAAATACTTAAGTTATCGCACGGAAACCGTTTCCCTGACGCCCACACCAACACAGTGATACCCAAGTGTCGTCCTTGCGTTGCAGGTGACACAAAAACTATCAACATATAGCTGTAAGAAAGATGATTAATCTCTGTTTAATTCATAAAATTATCAAAGCATTAGTAGAAGTAAAACTATTTAATCTATTTAATCACTAAAATACTGAATATGCAATATTTCAAAATCTCATCTCATACCTACCATTTCATCATCAACTTCAAGTGTTATTTTGAATATGTCCCCTTGTTCTGTTTGTGCCAGGAAGAAAAACATAGACTGAAAATAGAATGTTTTGAACATGAAAAGGATCCAATCCAGCTTAAACCGTTTGAAGCTGTATATTTCAAATTAAAAGGGTGATAAATTGATATGTCAGGCTGTCAGCACTCTCCACATTCATAGTCCATTTATTTCATCATAAGAACTATTAAACCCCGATATCATCAAATATATACTTGAATCTGTAATTTAGGGTGAAATTTTGCTCCTCATTAAATTTTTTTTTTAGATAGGATATTTATTTCATCAGAAGAAAACCACTATATTATCAATAGCAATTTTTATTCAGTTTAAATTTCATGAACTAAAATCATGTCCTACTTTTGTTTTGTGAGTAGCACTGCAGACAAAAATCATGCCTCTCTCTGGGTCATCCAAGTCATTCTGTAAGCAAATGATTGTTTTTATTAACAGTTCTCATTTAAGTCAATCTTGTTTCATAATAATTTTAAAAACATGCTTTGTAGAAAGATAGCAAACATTTCCTTTTATATATAAATTTCAGATTAACAGCAAGAACAATGAAGAAACTGCATCAGAACAGAAATTCAAGGACACCATTAGGAGTAATTTCAATCTCATTTGTATAATATATTTAGGCATATAGGGAATCTGCACCAGAACTGATTCAATTACCAATAATCTCAATCTCAAAATTTTCTTCAGAGATTTTTTTTCACTTACTCTTCGACGAGGAATAGGACATCGGATATCAGGCTGGTCCCCTAAATTTTTGTAGGTAATATAATTTTCTGAGCAGATCAACACACCACTTGGACCGTCACTTCCTCCAGGCACTGTCATAAAGAACACACCAGTAAATCATCACCATTCAGAAACATTTCAGTTAAAAAATAGCAACAAATCAATGGTAGAATGGTCACTTTGAAGTTATACATGGCAAAAATAACTCGTTATATGGTATTTCACACTGACATCTGTGATCCTAAGAAGAAAACAAGTACCTGACACAAGGAAGTTAGCATGTTCTTCCAAATGTTCTGAGTATTTACGGACGACATGATTGAGTCCAAGATCAAGTTCATAGTATGTAAGCCACTGCTGTGTCTGTTGCCCAGCTTCTCCTGTAGGGTCAGTATCGGCATCCTACAATTAACAATATCTTATTACAACACCTCTTATATAATTATTCCCTATAAATAAGTTAACATTTCCTCTGAAATTGATTTTGATTTAAGATTTTAAATGTTACTTATGAAGATGTCATTTAAGTGCAAACATCATTTCTTTCAGAAATGTGTGTATAGCAGAAATGCTGTCTGAATACAAAAAAGCATCTTCTATACTGTTATTTTGACAAGATTGAACCAATGATCAGTTCAGTGTCTACCAAAAATATGTTGATACACTACACTTAAATTGATTTTTCCTGTCCTTTGTTGGTCCAGAAACTGATATTTCAACTACATTGTAACTTTTCCTTTTAAATGAATATCAACTATGAACAATACCCGACTTACAGCGCCATTACAACAAGTGTTCCTATTTACATTCATTCACTCGATAGACACGTTGGCTGGTAGCTGATCTAGTAGGCTGGTAACTGATGCAGTAGATTAGATTTTAGGTGGCATGTAACGAAGGCACTGATTGGGTGAAGCATCGGCAGCCCGACTGATTGCCCCCTGACTGACAAGATCGCCGACAACAATGAGAAGTAGGCGGAGCCAGCGGGTCTTTGATGTTCATAACCCGACTCTGTTGTACAATGTGTTTGATAACGTTGTGTACTATTTAATTTTTTACAATGTATACATTCAATCACTGTATTAAAAATTCGTTATTGTTTTGTGTCACTTATTAAGCGAATGTTTTGAGGATGTTTTGTTCATAAATTATTGGCCATTTCTCTGGACTTCGGGGAGTATTCATACTGTAGCGTAACGTTATGTATCTAATCTACCAACGTTCCAATGGATCAAACTTTTCATCGTGTTTGCTAATGTGTTGGGTTTAGATCTATTGTAACCTTGTAGCTTGTCAGTTTTGCTGTAATAATATTACAAACCACTTATTGAAAATCCTAAATATAGGACAGTTTAGGACTCGTCTTATAAATCCCACGTGTGTTTTGACTTTTTGCACACGGCCTGCAGCCAGGACATGTTATGGCGGTTCCCTACGTAATGAGCATCGCTAGATCTATAAGGAGTTTCATATGCAATTTTACAAGAAATATGAAGATTTGTTAAAATATTTAAAATAAAGAAATACTAGTTAAGTGAATGTTGATGCAATTTGAAGAATGTTTGTTTTGTTTTTAAGTAGATACACACGCATTGTTGATGATACATTGTAGATAGATCGGTTAAGCTAACTAGCTATTCAGTTTCATTAAGCTGGATGAGAAGCCCGAGAGTAGCATCCAGTACCAATTTACCTGTGGATTTGGCGACAGTGCTCAAGTCTATAAATAACACGGCTACAGTACACTCATTAAATACACCGATACAAGTCAGCGGTAGGGGTTTATATACACGCGTTGTTCTCAGTTGGGGTAGCACGGCTGTAAATGTCTTATCAGAATATATTCCGATCAAACACGGTTTTGATACATACCTGGATGTTAGTAGGGGATGTTATTCTAGTTGTAGACGTCGAGTTTGGATGCATTGCCTAAATACTTATAATTTAATATGATTCATATTTGAGCGACCCTCACAGGTAATGTTCTCGGAGATTGGCGCATGCACGGCGGTAGTTTGATTTTAGCTGAGAAATTTGTCAACACTAGATTCAAATGCATCTCTCTGATTAAATACTGGTGACAAAGTTTTAAAAAATCTACGCCTACAGCTGGAATAGCATCCCTACTGACATCCAGGTATGTGTCAAAGACGTGTTTTATCGGAATATATTTTGACAAGACACGATGGTCGGTCGTACATTGTACCCGATTTGGTTTCCCGCACCTTGTGGTAAAGTTATAATTTGTCAGAAGCAGGTGATTTCTTTTTCGACTGACTTTTACGCTACAACATCATTTTATGTATATGGTACAGTGCACATTTCTGATCTTAGTAATCGACGACAGATATTTCCGACTGTTTAGCTCCGCCCCTACATTGAAGCGACAGCCAATGAGAGCCGTGCTTACACAGCTTGTTGAATGTCGTTGGCAAACTGACTAGATACCATGCAAACTGACTAGCTACCAATCAAAGGAACCACCTACTACACTGGCCGTCACACGTACGCTTGTTGTAACGGCGCTGTAAAAATAAAGATCTTACCTCGTAGTCAATTTCAAGACAGGCAAATGTGGGGTTTTCAAAGCCAACATCTACCCCAACCATGTGGTAGACAAGGGTGTTGGCCTTGTGTGCCTCTAAAGGAGAGGAGATGGTCAGTCGTGCTTGGGCATCTCTGTTCAATATATATACCAGCTTCTGCTTTTCTACAGCTCCTGAAAATTTTTGAGAAAGATGCCTCATTTTTATTCCAAGTATCTGTAATTGTGTGTTTTGATGCATTTAAGCACCGTTTTAAAAATCATTTAGTTTACACAAGAATGCTTTTTTATTTTATTTTTCTCTTTGCTTATTAATTTAACACATTAATTTATTAACAACAATGATTATATTATTAATGTAGAAACAACATAGATATTTTCAATTGTAAATCATTGTTTAAGTTTTCCAACATCTGGACAACTTATCTGCAGCAATATTCAAAGTTTCCATAAGCAGTATATTAACTATATTCTGTTCAAGCATACCAATCATGACAGCTCTGCCTTTAGGATCCACAGCCATGTACTGTCCAGGTACAATTCTCCTACAGCCACTTTTCCCAAATGTTTCTTGGTGGATCTACAAATAAGTGATTTAGATTGTATTAGCTTAGATAGTGAAAGATTTACTGAAGATACCAAGTACGTCACGCACAAAATATTGTATTTGAATGTTTCCTAAAAAATTAGTACATTAACTTTGGAACTTTACTTTTGATGTTTAAACAAATATGTAAGACAGATTCACTGGTCTATAAGGATCCAGTGTTATATGGAAAATAACTGTTGATGTTTTTTCCTTGACCCAGACAAATTCACAATTAACACCAGATTGCTGTTTTATGTAGTGTTATCATTAATAGTAAACACTCTATGCTGTTGAGAGATTATATCCTTTATTCCTGGAATCGTGAATATTCTTTGAATCAATGTGATACACAACAAAGTAGACTACCTACCTTCTCAAACATATTCTTTTGTGGTACATACTCCAAAATAACTATCCTGCCAGAGTCGGACCCGACAACTATGTAATCTGAAAGAACAAATATCCAAAACATCAATTATTCTATGAGTAAAGTCTGAAATGCGAAATTTGTTTTAATATAGGACTTATTTATATATATGCATGCTTTTGGTCTTTATGACTTTAACTAAGCTAAAGTGAAAATTAACTGTGAAAAGGTATGCCTGCAATGTTTACCAAAAGATATAAAGTTTATAACAGCTCAAACAGAGGTGTTACCTTTGTTTCCTCCTGTGAGTCTGAAGGGCATCAGTGATCTGATCATACCAAACACTTCTACAGACAAGATAGGATAGATTTTTCCAGTGTTGGGGTCATGGCGAAGCAGCTCCAACATCTTACCCCGGGACACGACCACCTCCTGCAACTTGGAGCCGGAGAAGTTGCCATGGATCGCCGAAGAGATCCCAGTAGATCTCTGCAGGGTTAGGTTGTACAAATACATCTTGTTCTTTTACCTATAAAGAAGAGCAGGTAAATAATTTTTTAGTTTGAATAGTGTTCTTTCTCTGAATTTTTTTTAGATAAATGGCATTAATTTGTATTGTCCAATGTACAATAAAAATAAAATCAATGACAGAGAATAATATGTAGTGACTAGACTAAGGTTCAAACCCAGAAACTCCCAACACAAGCAATGCCAAGGTGCTCTATGTATACTGAACAAGCTAAGTAAGGACTGAGCCAGTCTAATCCAATCTAATGAAAATTAGACCTGTAATTCCGCTCCACTACAAGATGCTCCAATACAAGATATAACAACTCCACATTCTGGATGACCCTTATGGTGAGCCAATCAACGTAAAATGTTCGGTGTGGTAAAATCTTTCGGAAGTATGCACTGCCACAACTCCTTGTACGTCCTGAGAAGTTCCAATACTAGACCAGGGGTCATGCTGAGTGACACTGAACGTGGTTTTGTTAGATCTTACACATTGTATTGTACATTTTAGCAGTGCTACCGGACCTGTGTATAACTACAAATACCTGTGATGAGATAGTATATCTGACTGTACAGAGTACATGTAGACACATATACATTATAAAAATCGTTTTGGCGATTGCTTCAGTGATACATCATCATGCTGTTGTATACAATTACTGAAATAGGGACTTACTCGAGATGAAAGATACAATCAATGCTTGTAGAAAAGCAACGTTTAAATAGATAGATCCAAGAGGGCAGAAAATTGCGTTTGGAAATATTCCTATTAACAGGTTGGGGACACCCCCGTATATGCAGGATAGTCCTGCATTTGAGTAATAGTCCTGTATTTGAGGGATAATTTTGTTACGCAAATGCAGGATTCTGTGAAATGAAAAGTGATAAAGTTGTTTTAAACATTGTCATCAAAAAAGGGCATCATACTTTTTATATGGCATTATCACTAATACAACTTTCCACATTATTACTCAAATGAAAACAAATTTCATTATCTAAATGTTTGTAGAAGTCACAGACAAAATCACCTCTATTGCTTACTATGGGGCTAAAAATAGAACACAGGTAAAAGTCATTCAACCATGACATTGGCACTAAATTTTCCTGATGGCTATACACTGTTGTTTATGGAGAGCACCTAAACTGTCAATTTATTACAAAGTGAGATAATAGAATTCAATAGTTCATACACAAAAACATTAAGTCTTCAATTAGTTATATGGCTATCTGAAAACTATGACGCCCTTTTTTGTTATAAATTTTTAAAACATTTTTATCCATTTGCATTTCACAGAATCCTGCATTTGAGTAACAAAATGATCCCTCAAATACAGGACTATTACTCAAATGCAGGACTATCCTGCATATGCAGGAGTGTCCCCAACCTGATTAATGTGGGATTATTATCAAGATATCTATTTCAGTGATCATGACGAGTCATATAATTTACAATGAAAAAATAGTTGGATGAACGATATATTAAAAACTCAAAATCATCGTGAAAGATACGTTGTTTACATTTTGGAGACTGACGCCGCATGAACAAAGACAGAGTGGCTAATTTCGTATCAAGATTTAACTTAATGTACGAGTAATTTGCAAGTGCCAATCCAAATATTAAACAGATAAAACAATAATATTTATCATCCAACCTTAAAATTAAATATTGTATCTGATTTTGTGAAGATGTTATTAGATTTTATGAAAATGATTTTACCGGTCATCCATTGCAAGTATGGCGGAACAGGAAGTGAATTTCAAAATTTTCCCATAATCCATTGCGAATGCCAAGATGGCGGCGTCCAGGGGAGATGCCACGTCTGTCTCGGCGTTAGAAACCATGGAAAATTTGACAGATATCGACGAAATTAGAAAAGCTTTCGAGCAACTATGTTCAGACGAGGTAAACAGTCCTTGATTTTGTTTTAAAGATGCACTGTTATCCATTTAATTTGCTACCCAATGCACTAACCGGCAACTGTTGCTACTTCAACAGTTCTGACATTTTCTGTTTACTTTTGTTTTCGCATTTTCGTCAAATGTTCAGCCTCTGATCGGATAGCAAACAATTATTTGAAGATTGTGCATCCACATATCAAATAATTTTATTCTGAAAATGCAAAATGTTACGAATGTTGTGCATGTTAGATAAAATGGAATACATAAACAGGTCCGGTAGCACAGCTAAATCTGGCTATGGTATAATATGAATTTAAGGCAAAGCCTCAGAAGAGCGCAGCTCCATGTCATGTAAATACAGGATTATATAACATCATAACTTTATATTGTTTACATTTTTCTACGAGATTAACAATAAAATATATTTCACTGACATGCACAGGATATCAATAGTTGGAAAGAATTTGATATAATCCAAATGCAATAGTTCAATTTACTTTTCATCAGATGCGGAGAAAACTTGGAAATATGCCACACATGTTATCAAAAATACGCGGGAAACAGTGCCGTCATCTTTGGCGTCAGGTTTTGTGACGTCACTGCTGACGGTGCCGTGCGCTTGAGAACATACAGAGTACCCTATTATTATATTTGGCCAATACATTTGTTGCGTTGTTCTTGTATATATGTAAGTTAAAGTAATTTTAAAGCGTATCCCGATGACACGTTTCGTCTAGTACAGAAAATCTCAAATCTCGCCGTGCTGATAACGAGAATTAAAACATGGCTGCCTACATGGAGGCGCGAGACTTTTCCCGCGGGACACGATTCCAAAGTCCAAGGGGTACTGGAATGTATTGGAATCTATATGATCACACACGTGTTATGGTTAGTAGAGCTTCGCTCTACGCGGCCTTCGGCCGCGCAGAGAGCTGCGCTCTTATAATACTGCCAGTAACGTTATATCACAGGAGTTTGACGTTCTGTCAATAATATATACCCCGGTGTCATCGGTTTTCGACGGCGGAAGACCAAAATAGATTTTTACACACAATGTCAAACATATTCAACTCAAATGATTAATTATATGTTTCAGAAGCACGTTAATGATGTTTTTGTGCAATATTTCATAAATTTCATCAACCAAACGAAGTATTGTATCGGCAAACGCGCTGATTGCTTACCTTCGGTATGTACGTACTACGTCATCAGATTTCGACGGTCATATAAATGTGCCAATATTGGCTACGGTGGCCCATAAGTGTCGTAAAAAACATCACCGATCAACTTCTTTATCTAAGTTGAAGTGATAACGCACGAAAAAAAATAACACTAAAGCATTTTCAAACAGTTAGGAACGATTTTTTCATAATATATAGAACTTTGTATTTTCATTGTAGTTACTATTCAGACATTTCACTGTTGCACTGTGGACAACGAAAGATATCGCCACGCCTTATGATTTTGACACTGGTGCAGAATTGTAAATGAACCCAGCGGCGACATTTATCACACTGTCCCCACTTTGTAAATTTTATATAGGGGAGGTTCTTTAATTGTTCTGGACAGAACTTGTGGCAGACACAACATTTCTCCTCCTCATTGACATCAGAATCACTATCTGACAAGATTTGCTGCGTTTGTGACTTTTTCTGTTTCGGCTTTGTCGTCTGACATCCGGACGGTCCAGACTGTGCCCTACATGAAACAGCACATTTACGTTTTTTTGTAGCCGTCGATTTGGGAATCTGCGATTCAATGTGTGTTTTTATTTGGTCTATAACGGTATCTTCCGTAATTGCCTTGCCAGCAACAACACGGCTCAGGGTTTTCCTTTCCTTTGCAATTTTCGAATTTTTCAAAATGTTGCCCAGTACATGTAGATAGAGAGACGACAGCGTTATTGGATGAATCTGTGTCAGTGGGTCTGGCAGCAAAAGATAGAGAAGGAGCAACAAGAGACTCTGCTATTACAGTAGGATCATACGGGGAAATCCCACATTTCCTGAATGCAGCCTGGATATTTGAGGGTATCAAGGTTGTCGAATATACCTTACAGGCGATTTTACAGACATCGTATCTGGTAATGGCATTACCACCAGACTCTCTTAGAAATTTATGGCATGCTGCATTCCATGCTGTTTCAAAAGGGCCGTAACAGCTGACGTCAAGGGGGTTGTAGAAGATGGCTGCAGTGTGGAGGAAGAACAAAAAGGATTATGTCATTCTTCTTTGCCCATTCAATTAAACTAATTGATATGTGACTCTTGTGTCCGTCGTATAAAACTAGCGCCGGACACTCTGCGGATCGTGTAGGTAAGTATTTGGTCAAATGTTTCTCTACATATTGTTGGAAGATTTCGGTATTTGACCACCCCGAGTCACTCACGGTTCCTTCGGCTCCTGGAGTCGCTCCCTCCATAAGACCCTCTACCATCCGCTACCAAAACGGAGGGATCTGATTCCCAGAAGCGCTACCTCCTCCAATGACCTGCTCCTCAGAAAATAACGGTAATGGCCCAGATTTGAGTACATCAATATCTATGCGCCCCCTAACTCTGTCTTTTAATGTTGTCATAGGGACAGCGAAAATCTCGGCTGCCTTTTGAACAGACATTCCTGTTTCTTTAACAGCAATGTATGCATCAGCTATTGCCTCATGATCATAGCTTGATCGGTATGGGCCTCTGCCGATTGACTTTGCCTGAAAAAAAAATATAATTTCCCATAAATATTCTTAGAACAACAGAGAATATGTATAATAAGTTAAAACGTTTATTCAAAAGAGATCGATCAGATATTGCAAATCGAGTACGCAGTGTATAAACTGACGTCTATAGGCTTCCGTACATTTTTCTTCCAGTCAGAGTCTCCGCCCACTTATGTCACGTGATAGCTATGGCATGCGATGTCAACAAAGCAGACGATATCTTTGTGTGTGATTGGGGGTCTATTTCGGTAATTTTATGGGTCTTAAAAAGGGGTTATAAATAGAATTATGTAAAATGGGGTTTTATCAACAAGTTATGATAAAAGTAAAAATTACTTACCGTGCGAATCATCATTTCCGAAAAAAATATTACGGCAACAACGATAAAGTGTACCGGCATCAAAACATGGCCTCTGTGACCCCGATTTGACCTATGACGTCGCGTTTGACCCGGAAGTATTTGATCGTCGAAAACTGATGACCGTCAAAAACGGAACACGGTGGGATAGTAAAAATATATCTGACTACACTTAAGTTATAGTGGACAAATGTAAACAAATAGATGAGGTCTGGTCACATTTTTTAGACTCACCTGACCAGTGCTCGAACAGGACAGTGCTCAAACACCTATTTCATCTTTTTTGCTTCTTACATACATGCCATATGTTTCTGGGGGTTATAAGGGAGATTAATAACCATTTTGAGGGATTTGGTCTAAAATAAGGGAGATTTACACGCGACATGAATATCCGTTTTTCTTATGATGTAATTCTATACAAAATAATCACACACATAATTACATGTTATGTAACAATTTTTAATCATTTTTTACATGGCATACGCTTTCTTTGCTTTTTGAAGCATCAGTTGGATTATAACTGAAACAGTCTGGCTGGAATAATCATGCACTTGTTATCTACAGTGTCATAACTCTTTCACCATCAAACAAAATTTCCTCTGTTGGCACAAAGAAGTCACATCCCTATCCAGTTCTGGTGCGATTGCATTTTTAGGTCATCTGACCCGAAGCCATCATGCTTCGTCCGTCGTCGTGCGCCATGCGCCGTCCGTAAACTTTTCACATTTCAATCTTCTTCTCAAGTTTGACAAGTGTGATTGAGCTGAAACTTACCTGAACTGATCCTGAGATGGTCCCGACAAAGTGTTCTTATTTTTCGGGTCGATCCGAAATCCAAGATGGCCGCCACAGCCGCCATCTTGAAAACACATTTTGAACTTTTTCTGAAGTTCTACCGGTGCGATTTGGCTGAAACTTGCATGAAATGATCCTGACATGGTCCCGACAAAGTGTTGTTATTTTTCGGGTTGATCCGAAATCCAAGATGGCTGCCACAGCCGCCATCTTGAAAACACATTTTGAACTTCTCAAGTTCTACCGGTGCGATTTGGCTGAAACTTGCATGAAATGATCCTGACATGGTCCCGACAAATTGTTGTTATTTTTCGGGTTGATCCGAAATCCAAGATGGCTGCCACAGCCGCCATCTTGAAAACACATTTTGAACTTCTCAAGTTCTACCGGTGCGATTTGGCTGAAACTTGCATGAAATGATCCTGACATGGTCCCGACAAAGTGTTGTTATTTTTCGGGTCGATCCGAAATCCAAGATGGCCGCCACAGCCGCCATCTTGAAAACACATTTTGAACTTCTTCTCAAGTTCTACAGATGCGATTTGACTGAAACTTGCATGAAATGATCCTGACATGGTCCCGAAAAAGTGTTTTTATTTATTGGGTCGATCTGAAATCCAAGATGGCCGCCACAGCTGCCGTCTTGAAAATACATTTTGAACTTCTTCTCAAGTTCTACCGATGTGCTTTGGCTGAAACTTGCATGAAATGATCCTGACATGGTCCCAACAAAGTGTTGTTATTTTTCGGGTCGATCCGAAATCCAAGATGGCCACCACAGCCGCCATCTTGAAAACACATTTTGAACTTCTTCTCAAGATCTGCCGGTGCGATTTAGCTGAAACTTGCATGAAATGTTCCTGATATTGTCCCGACAAAGTGTTGTTACATCTCTGGTTGATCCCAAATACACGATATCTAATTAATTTCCTATATCATTATTGCCAAGGTAATCAGATGACCGTTAGGGCCCTTGGGCCTCTTGTTCAAAATGTTAGTAGTATTTGTACGTTTACAGCTGAACTTCTGAGCGATAGTAGAATCAGGAAACACTGTTTTGACACAGGAGGTAAAGTGATCAGATAAGAGAAATGCAATATTGTGTTCTGCCACCATTGTAGTGAACATCACTTCAGACCTGGTTGTAGCAGAGGGAGTTTTACTGGTAAACATATTGGTTTCTGTGTAGTTTTTGCTAGTCCTGAATGACGGTCGGTTAGGGAATGTTTCTTGATATCGTTTCGTCCACCATGACCTATTGAGAAATTCGTGTCACAAAGCTTGCAATACGCGTGGTTTAACCCAATCCCTCTGACCCAGAAGAATTAAGCATTCCATATAGGGTTGAATTTCACGAAGTATTTTGACGTTTGAGAAGGCTCTGATGATTGACGAGGTTTTGGCATGGTTACAACCGATCACGGCTAAAGCTCCTCTCCAAATGACCAAATTCTCGTATCTTATTCCTAAAAGCTGTTGATTCTTTTGTTTATGGTGCAAGATAATTATGGGTGTGTTGACACTTTTCTTCTGCCAATCTGTATCTGTGTATTAAATTTCTCTTTTATAGAAAAACCTTCGGTTGGAGTAAAAAAATAACATTCTTTACATATTTTTTTGAAAACCGTGATTATTTCAATAAATGGGCTCTATACATCATTGATGTATCCCTTACCATAAAGAGATATAATTTATGTTTCCATTGAGTGCTTGATGAACAAAATTGGCCAAATATTGACGAAGTTATGGCTTGATGACTCGAGAAAATTACGAAAAATATGCTAGGTTAGGTAGACATTTCCCTGTCCGGTCGAAATATTGTCTCCCCACTAATGGGTGCCTAAAAAACTAAGCCAAAATCACAAAAGTTATGCTTGTGGTGGTAAACAGTATACCCATAACTGTGCCACAATCTCCTTTGGAGGTGTCATGACTCGTACTTTGTAGAAACTCCATTTAAACATCGTGTACCTCACTTACTTTAACCATCACTGCCATGTTTATTTTTCTCTCGGAACGCTACATAATTTGCATAATGCAGTCACAATATGTAAAATAAACCGAGCTTAATGAAACTTTGTATGTAGACTAACGTTGGAAAGATCTTGGATGAGTTCGAAAATCAGCTTGATTCGACAGTAATTTACGGAGTTATTGCCCCTAATAATTACTATTGGACATTGTGAACATGATAACTTTAGAAAATATAAACCGAGCTTAATGAAACTTTGTGTGCAGACAAACATTGGAATGATCTTGTACGAGTTTAAAAATCAGCATGATCCGACCATAACTTACAGAGTTATTGCCCTTTGCACTAATAATTACTATTGGACCTTGTGAACTTGATAACTTTAGTAAATATGAAACAAGATTAATGAAACTTTGTATGTAGATTAACATAGAAAAGATCATGGGCGAGTTTGAAAATCAGCTTGATTCGACGGTAACTTATGATGTTATTGCCTTTTGCACTAAAAATAAAAATATTATTGGACCTTGTGAACAAGAAAACTTGAGTAAATATGCATAATATTTTAAGTTTGATAATTTACTTGATTCGATCGTAACCTACAGTGTTATTGTTCTTTGTATTAATAATTGAACCTTGTTAACACGATAAGCTTAATGAAATTTTGTATGTAGACTAACATTAGAAATGTCTCGTATGAGTGCGAAAATCAGCTTGATTCGATGATAATTGACGGAGTTATTGCCCTTTTCTTTAATAATAATAATTGAATCTTGTGAATATGATAACTTGAATAAATATGCACTCAGCTTCATGAAACTTGTATTAAGAATAAAATTAGAAAGATCTCGGACAAGTTCGAAAATCGATCTGATTAGATCTTAAATTACAGAGTTATTGCCCTTTGCAATTATTATTATTGAATCTTGTATACAAGATAAACTTGAGTGAATATGATCCGAGCTTATTGAAACTTTGCATATAGACTAACATTGGAAATATCTCCAACAAGTTTGAAAATAAGCTTGATTCGACTCTTCTAGAGGTAGTGTAATGAGGAAGCAAACCTTAAATAATATCATTAATAAACCATTAAAAATACTATAACACTAAGCAAAAAATTTTCCGGTGCGTCATTTCACATATACAAGGCGTAAAAATAATCTACGTTCAAAAACATACCTTTTAGAATTTTCAACTTTAGGGAATTCCCCTTTTTACTTTGGAAGTGACGTACTGTGAGCAACAGATTGCATCTGTGATATCACAATGGCTTTGTGCTCGATGCGTCTCCATTTGAAAGCATTGCATTATAACTCATCGCCTCTTTATAATTGAATTTATCTTTTTTAAGTACGTATACAGTTTTTGTATGCCTAAGTTTTTTCACTGCAAATGTGATAAAAATGGCAAGTTTTCAGCACAAAGGATGACAGTGCATTGTTGCAGCAGGCTGCAGCGGTATCAAGACATCTCGGCACTTGGAGAACTCGGCACGGCCATGCACTTGGGATATTTTTTCATCTCGACATTTTCCCCGATATCTCGGCACTTGTCGGTATAATGATATTAAGATACATCATTAGCCTAATCTTTAATGCCTCAATTATAAATCCTTGTTATATGAAATACTGCAGTACCCCTTTTATAATTATTTACAGAATACGAACATAAATTGTAAAAATTAAGATTGATTATAATTTTCGGCACTTGTTTATTTTGAGTTATCACAAATACATGTAAATACATGTACAAGAATATTTCTCTTTTCTTTTAAAATTCTAACCAATGATGTAGATCTAAATCTTATGTCATAAACACAGGTGTTCCGTGGTGCAATAATAATGTACATTGTAGTTCAGACTTCCGAATGTGTCATTTACGATATATTCATACATATAAATATTCATTAACAACCTTAATGCATGTTATCATTTTTCTTTCAAGTCGGTTAAGATCTGCAATTATCTCTCATATCATATAATAATTAGTTTACAGCAAATTAAATCCTTAAAAGTAGAGTCAGTGATTAATGGTAAAAGATGCATGGAATATAAATTATGCTGTCGATAGACTTTTGAAGCGTGTAGTAACTTACAAAATATCAACTTAATCCCAACCTCAAGTACTAGTTAATCGATAAGAGAATAAACTACGATCCAATTTCTTGATTTCAGCATTTTTGAAGATGCTCCACCACTGAAAAGTGGTTATTTTTTCTCTATGAACAGTGTAAATAATGAACAGCAAACTTTAAGTTGATTGCTGTAAAATCTTGCGATATTGGAAATTAAAGCTAAGATATGTCAATGTCTGAGGCACGTTCATGTCTTCTCAATAACAACTTACAAATGTACCTAGCTTTAGTCAACATTTTATGCAGAGATAACGTGGTAAATTTTCTTGTACATATATGTTTGTGGTAAAAAAATGAAAAGTTATGTGTATTGGGCCTTTGACATTGTCGAATTCAATTCTTTACGTTTGCAAATTGCATTTAATTGTAAAATCAGATTTCCTGGTATTGTATATTTTTTTAGCTCACCTGGCCCGAAGGGCCGGTGAGCTTATGTCATGGCGCGGCGTCCGTCGTCCGTCCGTCCGTCCGTCGTCCGTCCGTCGTCCGTCCGTCAACATTTAATTTAAATCGCTACTAGTCATAGAGTTCCGCATGGATTGTGACCAAATTTGGCCATAAACATCCTTTGGTGAAGGGGAACAGAACTTGTATAGATTTTGGCTCTGACCCCCCAGGGGCAGGAGTGGCGGGGCCCAATAGGGGTAATAGAGTTAAATCCTATAAATCGCTACTTGTCCTAGAGTTCTGCATGGAATGTAATCAAATTTAGCCACAAACATCCTTGGGGGAAGGGGAACAGAACTTGTATAAATTTCCGCTCTGACCCCCCCGGGGCAGGAGGGGCGGGGCGCAATAGGGGAAATAGAGGTAAATCCTATAAATCGCTACTTGTCCTAGCTTTCTGCATGGATTGTAACCAAATTTGGCCACAAACATCCTTGGGGGAAGGGGAACAGAACTTGTATAAATTTTGGCTCTGACCCCATGGGGGCAGGAGGGGTGGGGCCCAATAGGAAATTTAGACGTAAATATTCAAATTCCTTCAGAAAAGAAACAATGAACCTGTATTCAGAACATTACTTGGCATTACAAACCAGGTGAGCGATACAGGCCCTCTGGGCCTCTTGTTAATATATTTCATGCATTTTGACATATTTTTAGTTGATTGTCACACTTTTGTTATTAAACCAAATCTAATTAAATTCCATATGATGGTAGATAAAAATTTGCAGATTCCATAATAATGGTATAATTTTCTGTGGTCTATTTAATTTATATTTACATAGTAATGTTACATACATTTTTATCGCCAGCAGAACATGATATTCATGTCAATTTTTTGTTAAGCACTAATGACAGAATTTATAGAAAATTTGTTGAAAAACGAACGTGAAATTCGACTGAACATTTGTCAAAATGCATTAAGTATCATATATAAGAAAAGTATCAATAATATATATACTAAAACGAACATTCTTAAAAGTGTGCAAAATGTATAGCGATTCCCTCTCATAAAAAGCTATTTATTCGTTCACGGTACCACCAGGTGGTCGTTCTCACTGCCTTGAATGTTGCTCCTATGACGTCACAATACTTCGAAGCCAAACCGGAAGTTGCGTTGATTGTTTTTCAAACAGGTGCAAATGGCAAATTTCGATCTTGAATATACCCGAAGATTTCTGGATCAATTTTCATAATTATTTTTTTGTTTTTGTTAGATTAAAATTTTCTTTCAGAATAAATGAAGGAATATTTCCATTACACTACCTCTTTAACTTATTTTCAAAGTTATTGCCTTTTGCAATAATAATTATTGAACCTTGTGAACACGGTAATGTGAGTAAACTCTGTGTGTAGACCAATTAGATGTATGTTCCTATTTTGTGAACAAAAGAAATCAGTTGGCTTGTAAATTACATAACTGATTTGTATCAAATATCAGGTGACCGTTAAGGCCTATGGGCCTCTTTGTTTCTAATTTGACCCTAATTAATCTACCCATTTGCGTTTTGTATTGAGGCTGTGCTTTGGTCTTATAATCTTCTGATATGTTGATTGGTGTTATGTTACAAACATTTTTTATTCCTCTAACAAAGTTAATATAAGTTAACTTCTAGGGTTGTAGATAAGCAGCTAAACAACTAGTAAATTATAAGTGAGATTACATCAGAGGCCATTTATTCATGGAGTATAGAGTTTATCAATTTTGTAATGATAAATTGATATTAAAGGTACATTGTAGTTGACTGAAAAGTTGACTGAAAAGTTACAAACATTTTTTATTCCTCTAACAAAGTTAATATAAGTTAACTTCTAGGGTTGTAGATAAGCAGCTAAACAACTAGTAAATTATAAGTGAGATTACATCAGAGGCCATTTGTTCATGGAGTATAGAGTTTATCAATTTTGTAATGATAAATTGATAATAAAGGTACATTGTAGTTGACTGAAAAGTTTGTTTTAACATGTTCAGGATCAAATCAACATAGAATTAGATGGATTACTGGAGCATCAATCTTCACTTGAAAGCAAGATGAGTGGACTTCAAAAGATAGGGTAAGTATTACTGTAATGCATTTGTCTGTACAAAAGATAGGGTAAGTATTAATGCATTTGTCTGTACAAAAGATAGGGTAAGTATTAATGCATTTGTCTGTACTAAAGATAGGGTAAGTATTAATGCATTTGTCTGTACAAAGGATAGGGTAAGTATTAATGCATTTGTCTGTACTAAAGATAGGGTAAGTATTAATGCATTTGTCTGTACAAAAGATAGGGTAAGTATTAAGGCATTTGTCTGTACTAAAGATAGGGTAAGTATTACTGTAATGCATTTGTCTGTACAAAAGATAGGGTAAGTATTAATGCATTTGTCTGTACAAAAGATAGGGTAAGTATTAATGCATTTGTCTGTACAAAAGATAGGGTAAGTATTAATGCATTTGTCTGTACAAAAGATAGGGTAAGTATTAATGCATTTGTCTGTACAAAAGATAGTGTAAGTATTAATGCATTTGTCTGTACAAAAGATAGGGTAAGTATTAATGCATTTGTCTGTACAAAAGATAGGGTAAGTATTAATGCATTTGTCTGTACAAAAGATAGGGTAAGTATTAATGCATTTGTCTGTACAAAAGATAGGGTAAGTATTAATGCATTTGTCTGTACTAAAGATAGGGTAAGTATTAATGCATTTGTCTGTAC